>JAQHUG010000150.1:30102-48367 GCA_028555095.1 Dicrostonyx torquatus
CTCTTCCAGGAGACCACAGTGGTCCCCAACACCATTACTGGGTGACTCAGAACATATAACTACAGCTCCAGGAGATCCAATACCCTCTGCTATCCGCCTTGGGCACCAAAACACAAGAACACACATGTACAGTGGGAAAATGGGGGAGGGGGAATGTGATACACAGAATGGAGCTTTCTTTAGTCATAAAGAAAAAAATTAGGTAATTTGTAGGAAAGTGATGGAACTAAAATCCATAGTAAGCAAAATAAGCCAGATCCAGAGTGACCGATATTGCATTTTCTCTCATGCACAGAATCAAAGAAAAAAAAATCCTTTATAAGTATGAAAGAGAAGATGGAGGCTTTCGGGGGAAGGAGACCAACAAAAAGAAGACAATGCAAGTTAAAGGTGCTTGTGAATATGAACGAAGTGCACTTTATACACACTGAGCATTTCAGTGTAGCTCTGAAAATAGTGTTCTTGCCTAGCATGTTAATAGGTTCAGGTTCAGTCGCTCCTTAGGAACCACAGTACACTGGGGGCAGAGATGGGATTGAAAGTTCAAGGTCAAGTTTGAGGACAGTCTGGAATACATAAGACCCTATTTCAAATACACATGTGTTTATGCATGTGCATACATGTTAAGCTATGTGGGTTCTGTATCACTTATCAAAACTGCTGGCAGTCTTTAAGGAAAGAAAGATTTGAAGTCATGGATTCAGAGGGCAAAATCGATCATGACAAGAAAGGGATGGTAGCTGGAATGGTTATGTGGCAGCAGGAGCTTGTGGGAGAACTGTTCACATCTTGGCAGATCACAAGTAGAGAGGAGGACCAAAATGGTTGGCAGGTAAAACCTTCAAAGACCCACCCCTACCCGCAGCCTCTAAAACAGTGGCACCAGCTAGAGGAGACTACACATACAAACACATGGGCTTGTAGGAAACATTTCACTTTCAAAGCATACTAGCTTCAAACAAAATTCAAAATTATACTATCAGGCTTCAATTATACTATACTGGCTACTCTTCCAGAGGACCTAAGTTCAATTCCCAGCAACCACATGGAGGCTTATAACCATCTATAACCCCAACTCCAGTCCCAGAGGACCTGATGCCTTCTTCTGACCTTTTTGGGCAGTAGGTACATACCTGATGCATAAACATATGCAGGCAAAACATACACACAAAAACAAAACAACCAGGCAATGCTGATGCATGCCTTTAATACCAGTAGGTGATCTCTGAGTTAGAGGCTGGCCTGGTCTAAAAAGTGAGTTCCAAGATTGCCAGGGCTAGTCAGATATACTGTCTCAAAAAAAAAAAAAAAAAAAAAGTCTACATTATCTCATACTTGGAATCTAAAAAATAAATTGAAGTCACAGAAGTAAATGACAACAGTGGCTGCCAGTGGCTAAGATTTAGAGAAATAAAGAGATAACCATTTAAGAGAGCACACTTTCTGTTAGTAGTGTCAAGACAGCATATTCACCTCTGTGACAACAGGGAACAACAATGTACTGAAAATTGGCTGACACATTAGGTGTTGGTAAAGTGGGCTGGCTGTTTTAGTTCCTGACAAATGAACACTGTGAAGCCTAAGATGGACTTATCTTAGAGAGAAGACCCTGCCACATCGATTGCCACCCTCTGATACATGTAAGCATCTATTTCCAGGACTTATGGAACTCTGTGTTCTCTAATTTGCTAAGACATTAGGTGTTTTCATATCAAATATAAAAGATAATTATTCTGTGGGCTGGCAAGTTGGCTCAGCACGCAAAGGAAGTGCTTATGTCCATGCCCAAATACCTGAGTTCAATTCCCAGGATCCACAAGATAACAGAGAAAACCGGTTCCTGAGTGGTCCTCTGATGTTCACACACGATGTTGTCCACCCCCATCCCAAATAAATAAATGTAATAGAAAAAACTATGTCAGGTGAGGAATATATTCATTAGTTTGCATCTACAGTCAGTAAATAAAATTAGTGCCAATTCTAACTATATTAATATATTGCAGTAGTGTATCTTTAAGCCAGAATTGCAAGTTGGAGGTGTCTGAACTATGCAATGAGACCCTCCCTCAAACTAAATAAGCTCAATCCTGCTTAAGAATTATTTTAAAAGTAAAGCTTGTGGTCTAATGTGAAATCTCTCATAAAATATCCTGTGAAATTAAATACAAAGTATTCTCTGGCACTTAGAATGTTATGTGTAGGTTTATTGGATCCACTTGGTCTCAAATCTACTTCCTTAGTGATTTTAGAACTCAATGTTAATATCAATTCAGCACTGAAAAGAGTACTAAAGCCATCTTACACTCTCATCATAATGCTTTTTATTCCTCTCTACATGTACACTAATATTTGCTTTCCATACTTACGTGTTCTGTTTCTGGGATCATACCTTTACAGCCATGACACCCTTACCTCTTTTTGAGTCTATTTATGCCCTAACAAATAAAATGAGTCACCTATTGGAAGCACAGATGATTTTCTAAACATCATCAGCCAGGCACAGTGGGCCATTACTGAAGCCACTTGAGAAGCTGATGCAGGAGGATCATTAATTTGAGGTCAGTTTGCAAAACACAGTGAATTCTAATCCAAACCTGAACTACATAGCAAGACCCTGTCTCAAAAACAAATAATGAAAAATTATTATTTATTAAGACAATTTCAATATCCTGGTCACTTCACAAAGTAACTTTAAAAGAACCACACAAATCATGATCAAGAATGAGTTTATCAGTGGGATGCAAAGATGGTTTATGCAAAATAAATAAATGTGATACACTGAATGAACAAAATGAAAGAAAAACTATATTGCAGAAAATATATAGAATCATGTAACAACATAGGATATCAACTGATGGTGACAACAGTCAATAAATTAGACAGAAATTATAATGGCAGCACATGAAAAACAAACACAGTTATCATTCAGTGTTACAAAGTCAAACTTGTAAAGTCAAAGGTAGGAGAAGCACACCTACCTTTCCAGCTGCTATTCAGCAAACAATGGGAAAAGCTTAGCTGGAGCAATTAGGGTAAGAAAAAAGAAAAAGTTTTTTCACCCAAAGAGACAAATTTGTTTCAGGTGACAGGGTGTCAAAATAGAAAATTACTCTATGAAAAAAATTTTAAGAAACTCATAAAAGCTCAATGATTTTCAAATCAACATAAAGTGTCTTTACATACTACAAATTTAAAAAACAAAAATATTATACACCCTATTAAACTGCTAAAAATGAGAGAAAATAAAATTAAAGAGGGAAAATCTAAACCACTATGAACAAGACTATAAACAAATGGCAAGGTATCCTGTGCACATTGAATTACCACTGTTAAAATGTCCATCCTACCCAAAGTGCTTGGTAGATTTATTGTCATCACATTAACAAATCAAATGGCATTTTTCACAGGCTTAGAAAAATTCCCAAGTCATAAAAAACCAAAACCTCTCAAATTATCCCAAAATCTCAAATAAAAACAAAAATTTTAGGTTTAACAATGTGTTACAGGGCTAGAGATGAAGCTCTGCAGAGTATTCACTTAGCATGCATTTGATACCGAAGCACTGCACCAAAATTAAAACAAAATAAAAAGCAAACAAAAATGATTAGTGGTGTATGCCTGGAATCCTACCACAGGAGGCAGAGGCAAGAGATCAAAAGTCCAAGATCATTCTTGACCATTTAGTTATTACAAAGCCAGTCTAAGCTCCAGGAGACCTTTTCTCAAGGAATACTTAAAAAAGAAAAATACATTACATAGGCAGTAATCAAACAGTACAATACTGATATAGACAATGTAACAAAATAGTTTAGATATAAACTTATCATTGCTAGGCACAGTGGCACATAACTTTAATCCCAGCACTCTGGAAGGTAGAGAGAAAGGTGGATCTCTGTGAGTTTGAGGCTAACCTGGTCGGTTTCAGACCAACAGAGAGACTATCTCAAAAACCTTATACAAGCCAGGTGGGGATGATGTATGTCTTTAATCCCAGTACTTAGGAGGGAGAGGCAGGCAGAGCTCTGTGAGTTCAAAGCCAGTCTGGAATACAAAGTGAGTTCCAGGACAGCCAAAGCAACACAGAGAAACAACCTCAAAAAGAGAAAGGGGGGGGGGGGAGAGAGAGAAAGAAATATCAAAACAAAACCCTTATACAGTCAAAATAATTTCAAAAATGGGTTTAGAACTATAGCTTGAGGGTAGAGTATGTGCCTAGCATTCATGAGGCCACAAATTCAATTTCTAGCACCAAAACACAAATGTTTATAACCAAATTTTTAACAAAATTATAACATAAAAAGGATTGTTAAATAAAAGGAACTGACAAAAATGGATACGCAAGCAAAAATATACCACTAACTACGGTGTGTGTGTGTGTGTGTGTGTGTAGTAATATAAACTCAGAGGTCAAGGAAAAAAGGAAATAAAATTAAATAACAGTAAAAGAAATACAGTTAAGCTGGGTAGGCTGGTTCATTATGAAAATCTCTGCACTCAAAAGGCCTGGGGAGAAACTGCTGCAAGTTTAAGATCAACCAAGTCTACACAGTGAGTTCTTTGCTATTATAGATTACATAATGAGATCACCTCCAACAAACAAAACCCTGAAAATCAAATCTTAGACTGTTGACACAATAAAACTCCAAAAAGAATGCTTCTTGACCAGCAAAGAATTTGAGCTGGCATGAAAAGCACAAGCATAAAGAGCAAATATAAAGAATTAGGGCAACATCAAACTGAAGATCTTACAAAGCAGAGCAGAAAACAAATCTGAAATGGCAGGTATACAGACGGAAAAATATCTGCAAATCATATCTATTACAGTGGGTCTATGTCTAAAACATAGCGACTCAGGTAAGTTCTTCACAGCAAAATACATATACGTTGATTTTAAAATTGATAACTGAAATTAATATTTTAGCAAAGACATACAAATGGCTTATAGATTAGAAAAATGCAAATCAAAACTATGAAAATATCATCTCACATTTTAAAACGGCACATAGAAAGAAAAAAGTTAAAAGATAAGCAATAAAAAGACTAGGTATATCATTGGGAATATAAACTGATAGCCATTACAAAATAGTACAGACATACTGAATTAAAAGTACACCTATCATTACTATAACAAACCCACTTTGGGGACTCTATCTGAGGGCATAAGATCATTAAAAAGAGACTGCTACACTAACATTCAATGCAGCAATACCCACAACAGTCAAGGTATGGAAACTAAGTATCCATAGACATACCAAAAGATAATTAAATGTCCTAAAACAAAGTAACTGACCATAACACAGCTCTACCTTGAGGACATCATGTAAACTTAAATTCATATAAACAGCTAGGCATGATGGCACCTGCCTAAAGCAGAAAGGCTGGGAGTTTGGGAGTCAGTTTGAACTACAAAGTAAGACCCTGTCACACACACACAAAATAAAAACCCTAGGTATAGTTAATACAGATACTACATGACTTAACAAGTAGAGACTAAAGAAAAGCTAAACTCCAACCAGAGAAAGGGATAATGGCTACCAGAGACTGGGAACTCAAAAAAGGGGTTGTCTTGGTCAGACCCAAATCTTATGTAAGTACTTATACACTATGTGACATACTATGATTTCAGTGCTAGTAAAATATATACTTTAAGACAGTTAGAGTCAGGTATGATAGCTTGTACCTGTCATCTAGACACTAAGGAGACTGAGCCAGGATCACCATGAGCTCGAGATCAGTCTAGACTACATGATTTTCATACTAGCCTAGGTCAAAAAGTGAAAGTAACTCGAAAAAAGACAAAGGGAAAGAGGGGTGCATGTGACAACAAACAAAGTAAGTAGTGAATGTGTTCATTAGTTCACAATGCCAACATGGGACATATACTAGACACTAGGTATAAACAATAGTTTTCAATCATATCAAACAAAAATATTTTTAAAAGGAAAACATATAATGGAATTTAGAAATTCATAATTGAAGTCGTAAGAATACACAAATATAGAAATATTCAAAGTTCACTTAGAAGCACCCAGGAAATACATGTGTTGCCATCCAGAACTTCAAGACATTGAAGCAAATCCCCTATCACACATAGTTCGTGTTCAGTCTGTAAACACCACATAAAATCAAAGGTAAAAAGTTATTTCCCAGACTTCAGTAAGATTTTTCTCAACTGTGAGATTACAAGTGAACTAAGAAACTATGACATTTCTACATGTCTTGCATCAACACACATGGAAACGCTAAAGGTTTTCATTTCCTATACTACAAACCTTGACAGAGTTCACCGATCTTGAGATTTTGATCTCTCCCATATCCTTAAACTCAGAGCTTCCTCAGAATGAGCAAATAGTGACAATTGAATGTTTTCATACATTGATTATTGTAAGACTTTTATAGACTACATTCTGATTGCAAAGGATGGATCAAGGGCTTCCAGAACACTTTTCTGAATACCTTACATTCAGATGTTTTCCCCCCAATGGGGATTCTCATGTTCATTAGCATCAGCAGAAGCAGTGAAGGATTCCCCGCACTCCTTATATTCATACGGTTTCTCTCCTGTGTGTTTCCGTAAGTGCTTATTAAGGCCTGAGTGCTCTGTAAAGGCTTTCCCACAGTACTGGCACACATAGGGTTTCTCTCCAGTGTGAATTCGCATGTGAACTCGAAGGTACGAGGACCATAAAAATGACTTTCCACATATTATACACTGAAAAGGCTTCTCCCCAGTGTGAGTTCGCATGTGAACAGGAAGGTAGGAAGAACATGTAAATGTTTTCCCACATACTGTACATTGAAAGGGCTTCTCTCCAGTGTGAATTTTCAAATGCACATTAAGATAGGAGGAAGAAGCAAAGGCTTTCCCACAGTGGTCACATTCAAAGGGCTTCTCTCCTTTGTGACTTCTTATATGTGCAATAAGGCCTGAGGAAGTGCTGAAGGCTTTTCCACATTCTTGGCATGCATAGGACTTCTCCCCAGTGTGATTCCTTAAGTGTATAGTAAGGCCTGAACGAGCAGTGAAGTCTTTCCCACAGTAAGTGCATTTATAGGGTTTTACTCCAGTGTGAATTCGAAAGTGGGTCTCAAGGGAGGAGGAGTTTCTAAAGGATTTTGTGCACACCTTACACTGAAAAGGTCTCTCAGAACTGTGAGTTTTTATGTGTACAGTAAGTTGAGCAAAACTAATGAAGCCTTTCCCGCATTCCTTACATTCATAGGGCCTTTCACCAGTATGTGTTCTTATGTGTTTAGTAAGGCAGGAGCGCTCAGGGAAAGTTTTCCCACACTCCTTACATTCATATGGTTTCTCTCCCGTGTGAGTTCGCATATGAATACGAAGATAAGAAGACCGTGTAAATGTTTTGTCACACTGATTACACTCAAAGGGTTTCTCTCCAGTGTGAGTTCTTAAATGTCCAACAAGAGATGAGGAATGAGCCAGAGCTTTCCCACACTGATAGCACTCAAAGGGCTTCTCTCCTGTATGAATTCTTATATGTTCAACAAGGCCAGAGGATGTACTGAAGGCTTTCCCGCATTCCTTACACTCATAGGGCTTCTCACCATTGTGAATTAGTACATGCTTAGTAAGGCCTGAACGTGCAGTGAAGTCTTTCCCACAGTAGTTACATTTGTATGGTTTTATTCCAGTGTGAATTCGAAAGTGGGTCTTAAGGCATGAGGAATTCCTAAAGGTCCTTGCACATACCTTACACCGAAAGGGCTTTTCACCAGTGTGAGTTTTTATGTGTTCAGTTAGTTGAGCAAAGCTGGTGAAGGCTTTCTCACATTCTGTGCATGGATAGGGCCTCTCTCCAGTATGCTTCCGTAAGTGTATCGTAAGCCAAGAACGGCCACTGAACGCTTTCCCACACACTTTACATTCATAGGGCTTTTCTCCTGTGTGAGTTCGTATGTGACCTAGCAGGTAAGAAGAACGTGTAAAGGCCTTCCCACATATGTTACACTCAAAGGGCTTCTCTCCGGTATGAGTTCTCAAATGCGTAGTAAGGTAAGAAGAAGATGCAAAGGCATTCCCACACTGGTCACACTGATATGGTTTCTCTCCTGTGTGACTTCTCATATGTTCTGTAAGGCGTGAGGGCTGAATGAAGGTCTTCCCACATTCCTTGCACTCATAAGACTTCTCTCGAGTGTGCTGTCGTAGATGTACAATTAAACTTGAGCGCTCAGTGAAGGCTTTCCCACATTCCTTACAGTCATAGGGCTTCTCCACGGTGTGGCTTTGCATATGAATATTAAGGTAGATAGGATGTGTAAAGATCTTTTCACATTTCTTACATTCATAGTATTTCTTCTCAGTGGAAATTACACCATGCTCATTATGACTGATGGGATGAGTAAACGCTTGTCCACACTGACTCTTCTCACTATGAGAAGAACTATGCGCCTCAAGTTCTAAGTGACTAGTGAAAGTTTTTTCACAGTCACTGCACTCAAAGGATTTACCCAGAGCGCACATTTTCTGTGAAACATCTGGAGTCAAAGTGAAAGATTTTACACATTGGTCCAACTGAAAAATATTCTTTTCAGTAGAAGTTTCTTTAAGTGGTGGCAGCAAGTCTTTTCCACACAAATTATTCTCTGAAGTGTTCTCTGTATTTAGCCTACTAACATGAGTCTGAGGGCATGAATCTTCACTGAAAACTCTTCCAACTTGCACAGAGTTGCCAAGCACCCCTCCATTGTGCTTTCTTCCCTATTGACAAAGGGTAAAAAAATGATTAAAGACTTGCAGAGGAATGTGTGCTTGTGAGAATCCGGACACACTAAACTAATTTATGCTGAGTATGTTCGTTTACTCCTGCACTCCCAACACTCTGAAGGCTTAGTCTACCTTGAATGATAGTGAGCCTGTCTGATAAAAGAGGTAAAGGAAGAAGAAAATGAGAAAGAAAAAAAAGAAAATGAGAGAAAGAGATAAAAGTTTCCTTGACTGTGATAGCTATTTCTATCAAGTATCTTTCATTTGTATCTATTTTTATTATGGAATTCCTAATCTACCCTGAACTGGGACAATAAGAAGTATACTTGTTCCCCCAAGAAGTATGGCTTCTGGTAGGTCGGTCAACCATGCTCCAGTGGAGGTCCTATGCACACCAACGAGTGGTTTGGTTAGTACAAATTCAAAAAAGGATGTAGTGTTGGTGTAGAGAAGTGGAGGTTACTGGGTCTTAGGTCTTGGAGGATTTAGAAGTGGGAGGTGAATATTATCAAAATACATTATATGAGAGATATTCTCAAATAAAAATGTTTTTTTAAAAAAAGAAATATTCTGGGGCTGAAGAGCTGCCTCAGGTTTAAAAAAAAAAAAGTACTTGCTGCTCTTCCAAAGGACCCAGGTTAATTTCCCAGCACCCACATGGTCACAATTGCCTATAACTTCAGTTTCAAAGAATCAGATGCCCTAGTCTGTTCTCCAACATGACACACAGACGTTATGTGCAGGCAAAGCACCCATAAACATGAAAGTAAATTTCATTTGTGAGTCTTACCAGTTGCTTTCCATTTGACATATCTGACCAAAATATATCCTCAAGTGTTGTCCCTTTTGTCTTAAGGTGCATTTCCCATTCTAAAGTGAAACCAGAAAATATATATAAGGATTTGCACAACAAATGAAAGGTTACATTTTTAAAAACAGGCAAAAAAAAAACCCACATTTTGTGGCCAGGTATGGTGGTGCACACCATCGAGGCAGAGGCAAGTAGATCTGTGAGTTCAAGGCCAGCCTGATCTATAAAGTTGAGTTCCAGGCCAGAACTTCATTTATGTTTTTTTCATATTAAAACACATTAAACAATACAGCAAAGAAAGATTAAAGCATCTAAGTCTAAAATTTGACAAGCATAGGATATGGTGTCAGAGAAATAGTAATTAACAAATTTTTCTATTAAAATTAAATGGGATGGTAAATAGAATAATCAGAGAAAAGGGAAAAACAGTACATCACAGATGCTATACATTAGCTTTTCCTATTAAAATTAAATTGTGTTCCAAGGTCCTCAGCCTTCAGATTCAAGGTGATCTTCTAACAGTTCCTTGACACACTTCCAAACATATAAAACTTGACAATTAACAAGAAATGTTTTCAACAAATACTAACCTTGGAGAATTCCTTGCTCCATTATTGTCAACTCTACTTTCTGCTCCAACCAAGAGATCAGGCTGGGTTTGAACAACTGGCCTCCTAAACAGAGACAGATACATCACTGAAAGTCTCATACATACTCCGCAATGACAGAAACCTACATTTCTCAAGAACAGCTCAGAATACAAATGTTTATGCTATTGATGACTATAAGTTTTCTGTGACCCACCAAATCCACATTCATAACTAAATGCACATTTAAGAAACACCAATGAGGACCAAGTCTGTTGTTGATGGATACATGCAATCTCTACATGTAATCTCCACATTCACAAGGCTGAGGCAAGAAGATCAAGACTTTCAGGTCAGTCATGGCTACAGGGCTAACTAGTGCTCTGTCTCAAGAAACCAAAAAATGCCTGGGGATATAATTCAGTAGTAGAGCACTTGCCTAGACTGTACAAGGTCCTAAATTCAATCCGCACTACTGCCAATAAATAAATACTATTTAATGACATGTAATATTCCTATGACTTCATTATAAATGAAAAGTCTATGCTTTAAAATAATGTAAAATAAAATGTACTAAACTATTTCTTCTAATAAGAGCTAGTAAAAGTAATGAAAGTGTTATAAAGTCACTACCACCGCCAGTTCCAGGGGATACAGATCAAACCCAAAGCCACGTGTCTAAACAAGCACTCTACCACAAAGAAACATACCCAGTTCTTATCCATGGAAAAAATAATCTTTATCTCTAAAAACAGATTCATAAAGACTGCTAAATCATAACAACAACCAGGTGTGATAGCACACATTTGTAATCCCAGCTCTCAGAAGACTGCGATAGAATACTGGGAGCTTAAAGCCAGTCTGAGGTATAGAGTAAGACCCTGCTGTAATACAAAAACAAGTCAAAAGGAGAAAGAATCTCAAAATAACACTACTAGTATATAATAGTTATGCTACTAACCACCATTTGTTTGAGAACTACCATGACGGAACAATTATATTAAGGAAGGGAGTTAATCTGTCACTTCTCTGGGAATGTGACATCACACTCTACAACACTTTCTGTTAGCTTATGAAGCTAGAACAAATGCCGGCAGCCTTACCCACTGTGGCCAGGTTCTGGTAGTTCTCCAGCATCACGTCTCTATACAGGCTTCTCTGAATTGGATCCAGTGAAGTCCACTCTTCCTGGGTAAAGTCCACAGTCACATCTTCAAAGGTCACTGCATCCTGAAAGAGGAAGTAACATCCACGCCTATATAGAAATCTAAGGTCGCTATAACCTGTCTCAAGTCTCAGTATTTCCAGAACATCTCTCTATCCACACTCACTCTGTACACATTCTATACTCATGGATGCTGGGACACACTCCTAAGACATTTCAAATTGTTAAGTGATTACAAGAGAATTTACTGCTTTAAAAAGGAGATTTTTCAAAAAAAAAAAAAAAGATTTTCATCTTTATCATTTGTCAGAACAGATAAAATAATAAATATTTCACCACTAACAGAAGTCAAGATACATGACTACTAAAATACAGAGATAATTTTCAAGGTAATCCCTCACCTAAATGAGACATGTGCTTTTGGGGAAAATTCAACCAGGGATTTAGTCATGGCATGGGTTTTTGGTTTGCTATGAGGGCAAGTCTACTTATGAGAAAATGTCTTCTAGGCCAGTTTCACATTAACTTTAGATAAAAAAAAAAAAAAAGCTGTTAATCTTGGCTAAGTGCATAAAACAGGAAATACACTTTTATTGAACTTACCACCTGCTGTGTCTCCATGAAGCTATGTCTTGTCAAAAAACCTTGCTCTAGTGCTAAATCTTTGGTTTGTAGATGTTTTTCCAATTCTGGAATTAAACCCACAAAATAAGATTAGATTTAAATAATAGAACAGTATAGCAAAGGAGTTAAAAATGTCTCCATGCTGTTTTAAATAAACCTAGTAAGCAAACTGGAGATTTAGAGGAAAATTTGCTAAGTATTAATTCTGTCAAAATTAATATGTGGTAATAAAACAAAAATATGTCACCAGAGAGAAAAAGGAAGAAATATCATCAAAGTACAACATGGTATGGTGATGCACACCTGCAATCCCAGCACACACAAATCTAAGGTTGGAGGATCAACGATTTAAAACTATACCATAATGAAAAAGGAAAGAGAGAAGCATTTGAGGCAAATCCCAGGATATATAATTGAGACTGTTTTACCACAGCACACACACAAACAACATAGAGAAACAGACAGATGAAAAAGAGAAAAGTAAATAAAACAATGAGCTTGGCACTCCAGGAGGCAGACAGTGAATCTCTGAGTTCAAGACCGGCCTAGTGTACAAAGTAAGTTCCAGGTCAGTCAGGGACACACAGTAACTCAAAAAAATGAAACAAACAAAAGCAATTAACTTGAATCATAAAATGCTATTTCATGAGACCACAGAATTTTGGAAGAGACAAAAGGAGAGTTGATATGATGTATGCCATTGATCAGTATTATTCTTCACAAACATTCACCTTGAAGAACTCCTCTCTGTGCGGTTACCAATTCTTTTTTCAAGCAAGTCAAAGCACTGGGTTTGGTAAGTGTCTGACATCCTACACATAAACAAAGTTGCATTAATGGAAGAGATGGCAAACTTTTCTATGATTCAGGTCTATAATACATTTTTTTTTCCAATACAAGGTCTCATGAAGCCCAGACTAGCCCCTCAAACCTATAAATCTACTGGGATTACAGGCAGGCACAATCAAATGCAGCTTTTGATCTACAATTCTAATAAAAGTAGTTAATTATTTAAGAAAGACTAAAAAGACAAAGCCTTATCCCATGACTCCAAGAATCTCTGACTACTGAAATACAAATCAATTTCATATTCGCATCTCTGATGCTCTAGCATTTTAACCAAACAGACAAAAATAAGTCATAGCAATATTTCCTAGGCAATAAACAATTAACTTATAAATATTATAGTTCATCTAATTCAGATAAAGTCATAAGACAAATAGAATACTAACTAGAAATTATTATTCAATGTATCAAAGGTGGAAATATGAACATACATTTCAACAGAACTAGGTGATCCACATTTTAAGAAATACCACCATGAGCCATTGAGATAGTTCATTGAGTAAAAAGTTTCCCACATAACGCTGACAACCTTAGCTCAATATGCAGAACCCACATCTTGACTGACAACATCACACTTGGGAAGAGGGACCCTCAACTGAAGAATTACCTCCATCAGATTAGCCAGTGAGCATGTTTGCAGAACCTTTATTTGATTGCTAATTCATCTGTGTAAGATAAGTAGACAAGCAAGCCAAAGGAAGTAAGGCAGTGTTCCTCCATGGTTTTTGTTTCAGGGCCTGCCTATAGGTTCCTGCCTTGACATCCCTTGATAATGGACTATAACTTAAGCCAAATAAACCTTTTCCTCCCCAAGTTGCTTATTTACTCTGTTTTATTACAGGGAGAGGACTAGTACACCAAATACTAAGAAGTTAGGAACAATGGTCCACAGCTGTAATCCCAGTCCCAACACTCCTACAGTGAGATGAGAGGCCAGAAGTGCAGTGTCAGAAATAAGAATGAACCTTCCTTTCACAAGGTGGGAGCAGAGAACTGACTCTGATTTCCACATGGGTGCTGTTGGCACATGTGCACCTGCACTCACAGACACAAGACAAGAAATAAAAATAAATCTTTTGGTTTTGTTTTTCTGGACAGAGTTCCTCTCAGTAGCCCTGGGTTGTCCTGAAAGTCACTCTATAAACCAGGCTGGCCTCGAACTCACAAGAGATCCACCTGACTCTGACTCCTAGGTGCTGGGATTAAAGGTACACATCCATCACCACCCTAAATCTTTTTTGGTTTTTTTTGGTTTTTCGAGAAGGGTTTCTCTGTGGCTTTGGAGCCTGTCCTGGAACTAGCTCTTGTAGACCAGGCTGGCCTCGAACTCCCAGAGATCCGCCTGCCTCTGCCTCCCGAGTGCTGGGATTAAAGGCGTGCGCCACCACCGCCCGGCACCACCCTAAATCCTAAAGAAAAAAAAATACCTAGTGTGCTAGGCATGCAGCACAGTAATGAAGCACACAGACAGCATTCACAAGGCACTGAAGTTTGCTATACATCCCCATAAAACTAATATCATAGAAGAGAAACTGCTATCACTGTTATCTGAATGGATCTGACAAAGATCCTAAACACACTAAGTACATGTGTCAGCTCCACATGAAGCATCTGTCATACGAGAATAACTACCAACTTACCTACAGAGGCCAGCTTTGTACAGCCCTCCACTGTCACATCACTAGGTGTGCTCTTCTGAGTTGGATCCTTTGTAGTCTGCTCCTCTTGTGTGAAATCCACAGCCTCACCCTGAAAGGTCACCAAATCCTTAACCACCCATAAATGCCTGCTTCGACCAAGTTAATATCCCCACCAATCCTCTCAGGAGACTAGGGATGGGGAACCCAATGACCAGAGAGAGTTGCAAGTTCTCCCACTGCCTACTGTGGGGCTCAAGGGTCCTAGATAGGCTCCTCTGTATTCACATCTCACTGTCCATTTACTCTAACCATGGAACCTTAATGACACATTCCAAACCTTTTCACCTCACCACACACTGGCCTTTCTCATCTTCCTTCTTTCTTAATAATACTCCTGGACATACTGTGTAAATGGGGTAAATATGAAAAACAAAGTCTTTGAGAAAATGAAACATTCGCTTTCTTATTATTTTTCGGAATACTATTAAAAAAAAAAAAAAAAAAAAAAACCACCTGGCATTTGGCACCACAGGATCAACACTATAATAACACAATTACAGCGGTGTGAAAAAGTTCCTCTCCTATGGTAATTAGTCCTTGTCAGGGGCTTTATTCCCTTTGGTAGTCCCTGGAGACAAACTGGTCTGTATGGAAAGATGTATACTCTATATCTCTATATGCAATGAGGTTAGTCTTCATACCTTATTACAGTTTTTCAGGCAATCAACCAGTGTGCTTTCTCCCTCTGTCTCTTCTCCTTGACTGCAGACTTGGTTCCCAGAAAGAAGACTTCCTGGAAAAAGATACAACAATCCAAAGCTACCCAAAAAGCCCCCATTCAGAGTGAGAAGAGGGAAAGAGAATTAGAGAGAGGGAGAGAGAAGTCTGGAAGCATATGCAAAATAATTCACTTCACATCCTTTCATTTCTGGATAATAACTCTAGAAAATCTTTTCTGCCACTATTTCGTATTTCATAGGTGACTTTTCAAGGACATCAAAATTTCTCAGTGTATAAACTGATGACCAAAAGCCATAAATCTGTATAGATAGCATCTATCAACATTGAAAAAAAAATTGTGCCTCTGTATGTAACTGTACAAAAGCTACCAAAATGTGAATGATGTTTACTTTGAGCAGTGTGGATAAAGGAAAATTTTTATTTTAATCACATTTTCTGTTGTAATTTTAAAAATAGTTTTACTCCATGAAATAACTGATCTTAAATGAGCTTATTTCCACTCTTCTCTCCCACTGCAAATGTAACTATGAGGTATGAATACTATATTCAGTAGTCTGCCAGTGGGAGTCATTTCACAGCTCATACTAACATATCATGGTGCAGTCCTTGGATATACGTAATTTTTGTTTACCATGCTTCAGTAAAGTTGAAAAAAAGAAAAAAAAGCCCACATTCACTGTGAGGATGGAAGTTCATCTGTTTGCAATTCATACATAACTCAGCTCACTCAGACAAATTGCAAATATAACTCTAGTAACCCACAATGCCACAGCAGCAATTCCTACAGTAAAAACATGCAATGGTGAACGGTCTTGCCCACCAGAAAAATACATTAGTTTTGCTTTAAAGCCAAAGAAATGTAGTTCTAAGAAATATAACTCTGAGTTTGCCTATAATGGCAAAAATCAGTTATGGATTACGCAGACTAGAGGGCCTACCTCAGCACTCCATAACACACTGGTAGACCTCTGGCTCTGCAGTGTGTAGGAGGGACCTACAACAGATTCTCTCAACAATAACAACAGGACTCACCACAGGACAAACTGGTACTGTCCATCCTTTGAGTCTAATGGTAAAATGTGTAATCAAATTCTTCTGTGACTCCAAGGACACGCCAGGGAAACTCAAGTATCAAAGTGGAAAATGATGATATTCATTTCTCTTTAATCTGCATCAATCAAAAAGCAACACTTAGCAGTCATCAAACTCTGCATGACTTAGATTCCTATTGACATCAATCAAAAAGCAACACTTAGCAGTCATCAAACTCTCTACAGGTGAGATAATGAAAACCACTAAAAAGTATATCTCATAATATGGGTTCATTACCAGCACCTGCACTGACTGAGGAATCGTATGTATTTGTTGTATAGTAAGAAAGATGCTCCATGGGCTCATGTATTTCAACACTGGTCTTCAGCTGGAAGCCCTGTTTAGAAAGATTGTGGAACCCATAGGCGGTGGATCCTTGCTTGAGACTATACCTCGCTCAGGGTGGCCTCAAGGCTTTATAAGACTCATCATCCTATTTCTATTCTCTCAAGTGTGTGCAGATGAAAATTTGATCCATCTACTTCGGGCAGCCATGTCACACCTTTCCCACCTATCCCTCTGAAACCACAGGCTAAAATAAATCCTTTCTTCCTTACGTGGTTTTAGTTTCTTATCACAGTAACATGAAAATAACTAATACAATATTCTAAGATACACTAAAACCTTTCTATAAATGTATTTATGTGTGTATGTATATATAAAAATGCTAACCAAAAGTAGTAATTCCATTTAATGAATTATTTGGACACTCCTTGGCAGCAGGTATCATAATCACTATATAACAAAGCAATCTATACTCTCAAAATACATGACTATTCAAGTACGAAGTAGTAAGAAAGGGAGAACGGGAACATTAATCTCAGTATGTCCCTAAAATGCCATTTTGCATAATTATCAGACCCCCACAATAAGCACATATAAAGGGCTCAGGAAAGTAAGCACATTAAGTTGCTTAAAATACAACATTCTGTGCTGGAGCAGTGGCTCAGAGGTTAAAATCACCCTCACAACCATGTGTAACTCCAGTCCCAGTGGATCTAACACCTTTTGTAGGCATCCTTGGGCATTAGTAAATACATGATATATAGACAAAGCACCGTCTTAGTTACTACTATAGTGATGAAACACGATGATCAAAAGCTACTTGCTGAGGAAATGGTTTATTCATATTACACTTCCAATTAATAATCTATTACTGAGGAAAGTCAAAGCAGAAACCTAGACACAGTAACTAAGGCAGAGGTCATGAAAGAATGCTGCTAATTATTAACATCTGGCTTCCTTTTTCTCACTTGCTCAACCTACATTTTTATATACCCCAAGACCATCTGCCCAGGGACAGAACTACCCACAGTAGGCCAGACCATTCAATATCAATCATCAATCAACAATATGCCCACAGGTTTGCCTATAGGCCAAGCTTATGGAGATGTTTTCTAGAGCAAGGTCTCCTCTTCCCAGATAAACCTAGCTTGTATCAAGCTAACAACAACAAACAAGCAAACAAATAAATAAGTACCAGGACACATTCATATACATAAAATAAATCTATTTCCTAAATTCTACTAGACTCTAAGGCATTGTGACCAGAATCTCCTTGTCTTACAGACACATGAGAGCTAGTATCGACTTCAGTTTAGCCTCACTCAAGTTTGACCCGTAGGAAGACTAGGTATTTGATTCCTGCCTGCTGCTCAGGTAGAAAAAAAGGAGCACACAAAACACCATTATAAAGATTCGGGGGTCCATTCATCAAGTAGCTAGAACTGCAGACACATCATGCCATATACTTGCGTGTCTAAGTATCTGAAACAAGTAAGTATGAACATCCCATTTCCTGCCTGCTATACAATATTGTATGTCAAAAAGGTAATGCGTGATAACAGATCCTGACTAAACAAGCACAAAGCCATGGAAACACAGGATGAGGAAGACATGTTAAACAAGAGAACCTAAAGATAAGCAACAACAGCAAAATACACTTCACAATGGATAGGGTATACTCAAAATACACTTCACAATGGATAGGGTATACTCAAAATACACTTCACAATGGATAGGGTATAC
>JAQHUG010000150.1:48622-66275 GCA_028555095.1 Dicrostonyx torquatus
AAAGGCTCTTTGCTTTTCCACACAGGACTCGGTCTCCTAGTTGGTTCTGGGGGGACTCCATGACCTGGGCACAACAGTATTCAAGGATCTTTTCACACTACACTGGTTCAAACTACAAATCTACAGTAAAAACAAAATTAGAAAGTTCACAAATATGTAAGAATTAACAATACAACTTGAACAATGAGCTTGGAATTTTAAAAAGGAACCCAGATGTTAAGTGGAAATTTTACAGGAATAAGCATTTAAAAAAAAAAAAAAAGCCAAGGCTCCTGACAGTGAGAACTTGAAGAACTGATGATACTAAACCTGGACTAACACCCACCGTTCCCTTAAGACATAACCAAATAAAGAAATAGCCTGGGACTCATCCAGACTTGTCCAGAATTTAAAAGGTATAGCCTTAGCCAACCTATCAGCCCTAACCAATTAGAAACGTGTTTATGATTGTCACTTGCATAAGCCAATCCTAGATAGAATGATCACACTACTTTTAGAACTCTTTTAGATGTATAAAAAAGACTGTTAACTTTTCTTGGAGGTCACCATTCACCACTTTTGCCTTTGTGTTGGATGCATGACCCCAGCATGATGGTGCTTCTAGTCTCAAGATAATAAAAGATGGCGGTCTTTTGTGGGACTTCCCCAGGCCTCTAACAAGTACCTCTCCTTATAACTAAAAGATCTCTAAGATGTTTCCTCTTTTTGAATGGCAGAAATCAGTTTATTGCTAGATGCATGAGAACCTTCATATTATGGGAGGACATGTTTATAATCTTTCCGGTTTTTTCTCCTTTCTTGTTAAACAGTTGTTTCATTTCACATTGGCTTTTCCTTTAGCAGTTTCACAATTTCATCTTGTAATGACATGTTGATTATATTCGTAATTATACTTGGTATTTCTCAACCTGGTTAGTGAAACTGCTAACACAGCAACTTCTTAGTACAAATGGGGGCCGGAGAGATGGCTCAGCAGTTAAGAGCACTGGCTGCACTTCCACAATCTGAGTTCAATTCCCAGCACCCAAATGGTAGCTCACATCTTCAGGAAACTGACACCTTCGTAAGGACATATATGCAGACAAAACACCAATGCTCATAAAATAGAAGTTTAGAAAAATATAAGTAAAATATTTAAAAAAAAAAAAAAGAAAAACAGTACAAATGAAGAGAAAATTTGCTTTCTGAAATCATTTTTTTCTAACAAGATCCTGAGATTGTGTATTTTTGCATCTTATTCTAATAATTGCCCTTATGATAAAATAATAATAATAATAATCTTAAAAAAATAATCACTTCTGGACAGTGGTGGTGCATGCCTTTAATCCCATCACTCAGGAGGCAAAAGCAGGCAGCTCTCTGTGAGTTTGAGGCCAGCCTGATCTACAGAGGAACTTCCAGGACAACTGAGGCTACCCAGAGAAACCCTGTCTCGAAAAAACAAAACAACTCCCCCCCCCAAAAAAAAAAGGAAAAAAGAAACACACATACACACACACACGCACGCACCATCTAACTTGGGCTCTTGCAGACCCAAGCATAGCAAACATGGCTTTGGCAGGCCTTGCCCTTTTCCCCATACCCACTTCCTTGCTTAAAAAATAAAATAAAATAAAAAAAAATTTAGATTACATTTCTAGAGTTAGTCACAAAGGTTCATTCCCTTACTTGGCTACTTCTTCCCAAAGGTTAACCATCAAGGTTCAACTATCAAAGTACTTAAGTCCAACAATCAAAAGCCCTCCTTTTGAGTTGCCCTAATTAATATGTTGGGTCAAAATTAAACACCCCATGCAAACTGTTTCCTTTTCCCTTTATAAACTGCCATCTGCCTTTGAACCACTTCTGTCTCCTCTGTCTAGGCAGTCCTTTGTCCCTTTTCCCTCTTCCTGTCCTCAATCTCCAGTAGTCTTTTATTCCCTGCCCTTTGTCCCACTGAGGCAAAAAAACAGAAAGAAAAGAAAGAAAATAAAAAGAAAAAAAAGAAAAGTCTCCTTTGTGCTGAGAACTTGGCCTCGATGTCTTGTGCAAACTTCAAGAACCCTTTCAGTAACACTACTGAAGACTCAGTCACATAAAAATTCTCCTATCTAGGAAACATCCGGGAAAGTGTCTTCACAACTGCAATCTACAAAGTACCTAAATAACTCAAGAAACCCTGTGCCCTTCCAAAAGTTAGAAGAGAAGGAAATACTTTCAAATCATCACTATGCTACCAGAGCCAGCACAGAACACTATGAATAAAGACCACTAGTATCCTTGACTATGAAATGGCTAAGGCGCCACCACCATAACCTGAGTTCATTTTGTGTCTCCCAAGAAACTCCTCAGCCTTTCACCCAAATCCACATTTTGAGACAAGCGCAAATGAAGGCAATTCATCATAACCAAGCCTACAATGCAGAAAGTAAGGACTACTACACAGAAAAAGACAGGGTCATCCACAAGAGCACAAGAAAGGAGACAGTGCCTGGATAAGCACACACATGAACAAAGGAGTACCAGGAAGAAATGCATCATATCCAAAACAAATAGGGTGGGAGTGGGGGACTGCCAGGACAACAATCAACAATACTTAACCCCTCTCAATATCAGCCTCAAATAAATATAAATGGTTTCAACTCATCAAAAGATGCATAATGACTGGGTTAGAAACTATATGTTGTCTTCATGAAACACACCTAATCAATTGATAGCTAACTTTATGTTTAAAAGTTTAAAATCTCACAGGGAGGTAGCAATGCAAGCCTTTAATATCAGCACTTGGGAGGCAGAGGCAGGTGGATCTCTGAGTTTGAGACCCAGCCTAGTCTACAGAATGAGTTCCAGGACAGCCAGGGCTCACCAAAAAAAAAAGTTTAAAATCTCTGTGATTAAGAGAACTATTAAGAAAATTTAAGGGCTGTTAAGGGTTAAATTTTTTTTTTTTTACTGTTTTTATGCTTCTGTAAACAAGTTTGTTTGGGGGCGAGGGGAGAAGAAAAACTGTAACTTTGTATTCTTTGCATTTATAAACCCGACTGAACCGGCTTGCTGGTATTTCTGTCTCTTTAAAATGTGGGCCTTGCCCATCTCCCATCTCTGTCTTTTTCTGCTTCTCTGCCTGCAACTCTCTTCTGTTGCTCATATCCCCCCAAAGGACACTCTCCTTCCCCTTTTGCCCCATTCCCTAATAAAAAACCCCTCCAAATGAATCCTGTCGCATGGTGTCTTTCTCTCTCGCACCAGACCGGGAAAGGCATTTGTGGCGCTTCCTCCTGCCCGCTGGCAGTTTGAGGCATGCCAGGACCCTGAACACTGGCACGATTAGGGAGCACCCTCTTCTCTACCTCTGGCCGTGTTCCACGAGTGAGGACTCATCTCTCGAGCATGGTTTCTCACCTTTTGGCCTCATTAATCCTTGGTACCACGCAACCACTGAAACAGTGTTCTGTCCCTTTAAGAGACAAGTCCCGCCCACTCCCCAAAGGCAAGCCTGAACTTTTTCCTTCCCATCTCTCTCCCTTCTTCCCACTTCTCCCCTTCCCCCCTTTTCCCTCCATAATCCACTAAATAAATATCCAACCTCACTCTACACAGCGTGCCTATCCATCTGGGTCTCTCACCTGCCACGTGGCTCCCTGCCTGGGACTTGCTGCTCCTCATGGCCCACTGACCACTGCTGCCACTCGGTGACCTGCAGCGTTTTATTTTTACCACCACAACTCTTTGGGGCTCAGAGCCTTTGTCCTCCCCTCCCCCGCCCTTCGCATGACGACTCACTGGGTAGCCTCTGCCTGTCCCACTTCTCGGACCTTCGGGTTCTTTGGCCCCTGCTCCTTGAATGCCTTTCTTGCAAACCTCACTTGATAAAAAGCCATTGGATCTCGTTCTGCCTCGCTCATGGGGAATAAGCCTACCAAAAATGCACTTTCCCACACCTTATATCTTGATATGGGACCTCTGCAACATTCTAGCAGTGATGCTGATAGATGGAAGGAGGTCTCACCCTTTCTCTTTCTCCCTCCACCAATAAACCTCTTACATTAACTTTGTTGGGTGTGGCATGTTTGCTCAGTGGCAGAGCTACCCACCTGCCCCACCCTTAACAGATCCACTCTCTTCCATCTGCAACAAATCTGCTTTCTCATCTGCTGACAGATTTTCCTTCTATTCAACACCAACAACTGGGTCTCTGGCGGGGTTATTCACCTCTGACCATTACCCTGGATGTGAGGCTTCCTTTCTCGAGCACAGTCCTTTTCTTGCCTCTAGCTTTTCTCAAAGTCCTGGTACCAGGCGACTGTGTCTCTTTCGGACTCAAGAGTCCTTGGTCCCTGTTCTGCATTTAATGAATCACTGAGCAGCCTAAACTGTCTCAAAATCAACCCTCTCTGATTCGTGGGACGCTAGGACATTGTAGACCCTTGGGTCTCACTTCTGTGCCTCACTCATGGGAACTGTGCCACCGTTTATACCTCCTTGTTCTCATTGGGATGTTTTCTGGAGACCCTAATCAGCCATTGTTGCAGGACCACAGAACTGGAGCACAAGACTACCAAACAGGTACCTAGAGATACTAACTCTACAATGACTGCCCTCAGTAACTAACCACGTGTTTCCTGGTAGATTGGCTAGGAGAGTGTTTAGGTGAAGCCGTGGAGATACAAAAGGATCAGGTGCTTTAAGTAGACTTGGATCCACCTCAAACAGCATTTTGCCAGGTCCAAGTGGTACCTAACAATTCCACAGAGCCAGAACAGTGAAATCAAATAGCCAGCACCCCAGCTTTCTCAGGTTCCCCAAAGATGAACAACACCTCCTCATAAGCAGGAAGTAGCCGCGAGAACACAGCAATCTCATCCCTGCCTCACCTGATACCCCTCCTAACTCCTCACCTTTTTATAATAAAATGGGAGGAATCTTAGCATCTGTATTGGCCTGCCCTTGGGGTCCTGACAGGCTATGTCCTCAGCTGCAACCACGAAAGGCACAACCTGTGCACATTCACTACATTCCCCTTTAAAAAGTGGAACTTGCCCACCTCCCATCTCTCTCTCTTTCTCCCCCTCTCTCTCCCCTCTCTCCTATCTGTCCCATCCCTCCCGCCCCTCCCCCTGCCTCTCTCCTGCAGCTCCTGTCCCCAGAGGCCAGACTCAACCCTCCTGCATCCTTTTTCCCATTCCCTTTCCCCCAATTAAAAAAACCCTCCATGTGAATCCAGAGCATGGTGTGTTTGTCTCATGCTGGTTTTTTTTTTTTAATTACAAGAGACCTGATGCCAGTTATGTAAATAAAAGCCTCTTCTTTGTTAAAATTTATTGATGGTCAAGCATGAATTTCTAAATGGCCCAAAACATTTGGGACCTCATATTTTATTTGGGTATTCACCAGATCTACCATTTTCTGATCGGCCTTGGGATCCTAGAGGGTCCCAGCATACTGGGAGACAAGAAATCAGATGGGCCCAGCCATTTGGAGGGTTCTCAACGTTTAGACTGTGAGAAAAGTAGAATCAGAAAACCTTTGGAGGTGTAGGTAAGGATCCCGTTTGTCTGTAGCGCCCATTTTTGGCACTTGTAGAAAAGCTTGACACAGTGTTAATTCCTGAGCCAGGGGTCCAATGGGACACCGCTGGCCTTTGTTGGAAAAGCCAAGATGAAAATTAACTGTTGGATGTATGAATGAAGGTAGCCACCAAATGTTTTTGTTATCTGGTCCGTCCCTCCCCTCCACCCCCACCCCACTCCGACAGTGCGAATGTTCATTTTAAGTTATTTGACAGATCTCTGTTTTTGTAATTTGTTACAAATGTGGAAGCCAAGAGTCAGATTTGTTACAATCTGTTATCTCCTAATAATATTTCCTTGACCTCTCTTGAAGGGTATGCTCTAGTTCTAGATGAGGAAAGAGTGAAGGAGCAGGCCAGCTGTGCATGCACACATTCAGCACACACCCCTCGCTGGTTGGTACCCAGTGACTCTCATCTCCCTCCTGCAGTGTCCTGTCAAAAGCGAGGGCTCAAGAGTTCTTATATCTAAGCCCTCTTTCTTCTCAACTTACTCTTATACCTCCCCTTGGCCACCAGATTCAGTTTTACAGGAATTCGGATGTCTTTTTGGTATAGATAATATTAAAATGTGTTTTATGGCTGTTCTACTTCAAAGAAAAGCTGACTCTGGAGTTGGAATAGCATCCCCTCCTCCAGACCCAAGCATATGTGTTTAAAGATTTGCTCCAAAAATCTCTGTCCCCTGCTAGACAGGCCACCAGATTGCGTGACAGAGAAAAGAGGGCAAGCCACAACAAAAGAATAGACTATTCCCAATAGTGACTGTTGCTGCTCATTTCATACTCTTTTTGGTTTTAACCCTAAAACTTTTGCTACAGCATGACTCTTATCTCAAGATTTATAAGACTATTATGTAACTTTCTGTACCTCAAGGTTTGTAAGTTTATTTACCCAATGAACTTATTAAACTGGTTAAAGATTTGTAAAATCTGGGGCTGGAGAGATGGCTCAGTGGTTAAGAGCATTGGCAGCTCTTTCAGAGGTCCTGAGTTCAATTCCCAGCAACCACATGGTGGCTTAATGTGGGAAATCCTTCAGCCAAAAGCCTTTAAGAGACCACACCCATGGCTCACAACCATCTCTAGTGGGATCTGGTGCCCTCTTCTGGCATGCAGGCAAACATGAACATAGAGTATTATATACATAAATTTTTAAAAAAAAATAAAATGTGATCATTTTTATTTCTCCATCAAGACAACATAAATGAGGCTTAGTTTACAGTGTTTAATAACTCATTGCCCCCCCCTTTAAATGGCTAAATAAAATGTCTTCTGGTTGACAATTTTATCTCAAAATAATGTCAATGGGTTAAACCAAAATGTTTGTCCTTGAATGTTCTCAAAATTCATTGGGTTTGCAAGAATCAGTGATTGGATGTATTCAAAGAGTCTTCTAGTAATTTTGCCAATTCTAGTTTTCACTTTAAGCAAAGGGTTATGACCAGACATATATACCAGAGCTAACAGAATACCCCAGTGCAGGACCCAGAGGACTAGGCCTGAGAAATCCTAAAAGGATTTCTTAAAGGGGCCAAGCCAGAAAGTGCTGCCAGAAGCAGAACCAAGAAAGAAAGCTCCAGCAAGCTGTCTAAAAAAGAACAAAGAAAGAAAAATTCAGTCCAGGTTTTCTGGCTTAGGGTTACTTGCCTTTGGCCAGGTTTTAATGCCAACCTGACAGTCACTATCAGGGAGCAGCATCCCTACTTGGATCTTCTGACTTAAAATATGACTTGCCGAGGTTTGATGTCATCAGATAAGATCTGACCAGCGTTATGGAGAGCTTATGATGGCAGGCAGCAGTATTATTCGAGATAAAGAATAACAGAGGCTCAAGAAACAGTGCAACTAGGATGGAAAGGAATCTTAAAAAATGTAAATATGGGGAAGGAGATGAGAAGCTAAGGAGTTGGGACCACAGCTATGAGCACCAAACCTGAGATATTTCTATCATATAATGTACCAAGGCAATGACCTGAGCAGTTTAGTAAGAGTATAAGGAATATCTCTCCTTACCTAAGGTCTATTCAGGCTAACAGAAACTGCCTTGAAATGTGTATCTGGTTTCTTTATCCAACTGTTAGATATGGGGACCTCAATGAACAGTCTATCACAATTCATTATGAGAATCATTTACTTTCAGGTTTAGGACACAAAGATTTATCAAACTGAGAACCCTATGCTACAATTTTATATAAGATTTAATTCTTGAAGGCCTTATACAGTCTTTGAATCATATTTCTTTCAAAAACCAATGGATGCTGACCCATATAACCAGCTCATTAGTAACTACTCTGACTGAGATCCAAATTTCCATATGCAGAGTCAAATTTAAATAGTAGGAACAAATTTTAATTCATTATTTTAATAATGAATTTAATATTTTAATTCATATCTTCTGTATGATAGCATAAATGAGTACTGATACTGTAAGAAGTCAAAGCAGGGACCTATAAAACCTTTTCCCCTTTGTGTTTACTACGTAGTCATTTGCTCTTCATCTTATTGTAGAAAATCTCAACATACACTACATCCTCCTAACCACTATTAAACCTAAAGGCCAATGGTGCACACTAGTGAACACTTAGGTGTGTGGGGTAGGATCTTAAGAGTTCACAGTCATAAGTCATAAAGGCTTAGTGGTTAATGAGCACTTGCTGCTCCTGCAGAAACCCAGGTTTGGTTCCCAGCACGCACAAGGTAGATTAAAATTATCTGTCAATGTCAGCTCTAGGATACTGATTCAACACCCTCTTCAGGGCTCTGAGGTCAACAGGTACACATATACATGCAGACAAAACACTCATAAAATATTTTTTTTTACGAGTTCGAGAACAGCCTGGTCTATACAGAACCCTGTCTCAAGAGGAAGGAAAAAAATGAAAAAAAAAATGAAAGCAATCCTAATTCTCAATTCACAAGCCCCGTAAGAAAGTCTGAAATTCAAAATGCCCAAAGACCTTAATAAAGACCTCGTCTCAAAAGTCCTCACTCTATACTTTGCTGTTGAACAGATTTTCCTGGGCCCTTAAAGGCAACTTATCTACTTCAAGGATCTTTGACTAATATATAAAATGCTTTACCCATCTCAGATGTTGTTGTACCTCAACTGACCAGATTATCAGATGAAATTCTCCTGTCTCAGGTAGGACTAGGATTCACAGCCTTCAAAATCCAAAGAGCCTACTCATTACAACAGAGAAAAATAAAACCTAGTGCCAAGACCCTGCATGAATCCCACGAAGCATAACAAAATGATCTATGTTGCCCTTTGCTGTGGGATAATGCTCTTGTACACTGTAAAAATTTGTCACTCGAACTGGTTTAATAAAATGCCAGTAGCCAGGCAGGAAGTATAGGCGGAGCAACCAGACTAGGAGAATTCTAGGAGGAGAAAAGGTAGAGCCGCAGTCATTATCCAGAAGCCGAGAATGCCTTACTGAGAAAAGGTACTAAGTCACATGGCTAAACATAGATAAGAATTATAGGTTAATTTAAGTTGTAAAGGGTAATTAGTAATAAGCCTGCAATAATAGGCCAAACAATTTGTAATTAATATAAGCCTCTGTGTGTTTATTTGTGACTGAATGGCTGCAGGATTAGGAGGGACAGAAACGTCTATCTACAACCCTTGGCTTCCCCAGTGTTCCTTCCACAAGGTTAACCTTCCTAACACCAGGTGACTGACTCTATGGCTCCTGGATTACATCTGAGCCATGCTGCTATGCACTGCTGCCTGTACTCAGCCGACTCTGAAACTCCCCCTTCCTAAACAGAAAGGGCCTAAAGAATCTACAAATGCATTCAACTTTTTGACATGGCAACACAACATCATCACTACAAAGTTACAAAAATGAAGATCTCATGTCTTAAGTTTATAGTTTTATTTTGGGAAACATAGCTACTTCCAAGGCACAGACTGAACACTGGCACAGTCAGTTAAAAGGGCAAACCTACTACCACTCCCTAGTCCTAGTTATAGCAAAATTGGTTAAGCTGACTGATTTGCTGATGATAAAGCAGGGGTAAAAGAGATATGAGGTGGATAGAGTGAGAAACCCTGAAGGAACTGCTGACTGAACCGGAGACCAGAGGGATCACTGCCTATGCATGTTTGTAATCCAAACACTAGAGAGGTGGAAGCAGTACTGCACTGGGTTACACTGAGTGTTGGGCTAGCCTGGACTACAGACCTTGTCTCAAAATGAGTAAATAAAATAATAATCATAATGGAACTGGGGAGGTGGCTCAGAAATTAAGAGTACTGGCTGCTCTTTCAAAGGGCCAGGATTCAATACCCAGCACCAACCTGTAACTCCAGCTACAGGTGATCTGATATCCTACCACGGAAATTCCGCTCACAGGGAGCATGGATCTCTACACTCAGACAAAATACCCAACATATAAAAAGTGAAAGTTTGTTTAAAAATATAATAATTAATAAAGTAGAGGAGAGATGGTAGAGTGGTTGAGTGATGCTCTTTCAGAGGAACAGGTGTTTCTAGCAGCAACAACAGGTGGCTCCCACCTACCTGTAAGTCCAGCATCAGGTGATCAATAACTCAGCCTCTACAGAAAGGCATACATATATACAAAGGTACACACACCTATTTTTAAAGATTTCTTTTTAATGGTTTGCCTACATGTACATATGTGTACCACCTGAGTGGCTAGTGATCCTCCAGGCCAAAAGAGGGTGTCCAATCCTCTGGAGCTGGAATTACAGTTAGTTGTAAGTCACCTCGTGGGTGCTGGGAACCAAACCCAGGTCATCAGCAAGAGTAACAAGTGCTCTTAAACAGAGCCGTCTCTCCAGCCCCAATAAACTTTAATTTTAAAGCAAAGCCTACATGAGGGACTATTTGACAAAACAGAGGGTAGGAAGACACAAGAGATTGTAAGACCCAAATGCAGAGTGTAAAGGTATAAACACATAATGAAGCCTATTGTTTTCCTGCAATTTAACACAAAGATTTTAAGTTTTCCTGACACATGCGCCCCCACAGACAAAATAATTACGTTCAAATATACTACTTTAGAAAAATAAAGCCTCGTCCACCCGTTAATTGAGCTCCACTTATGCAATCATGTATGTACTACTGTGTACATGACTGTAAGTGCCTGGTCTCCCCATCCCCTCATAGCTGGAGTTAGTGTTAGGAGCCATATTCAGGTCCTCTGGAAGCGCCGGGTGAGCTCTTAACAACAAGCCACCTCTCCAGTCCCAAATTCCAGTTTTTTGTAAGCCATCCCTTCAGTGCCAAGCTGCCTGGTTTTCACTTGTGACCACTTTATAGTTGAGATGAAAAGAAGGGGAAGGGATGATTTATGGTCTGCACACCCCGAGCATTTAAATTTTTCTCTTTTTGCCAAAAGGGTGCATGGTAGATAAAAACAACAAAACCGAACTCATGGAATGCATCTGTTTCCAAAACGGAAGGATGCTAAAATCTAATCGCTGACAGTGAGACGGGCTAGAAAGACAGTGGAAAGAGATTATGAAAGAAAAAAAAAAAAAAACCCTCACACAGAGATTTTTCCTGTCCATCAAATTCCGCCCACTGCTCACCAATAAGTGCCAAGATGGCCAGGTACGTAGGGCGATGGGTCGCCAAGCCGGGCTCCAACGGCGGAAATCCTTTTCCTTCTGGAAAAGCAAAATTTTTATAAGATCACCTTAAAGGCGTTCGAGGCAGGAAGGACTATATTCGAAGACACAGGGAGAGCAACGCACACTTTAAGCGAGATGGCCCCCGGCCGGAGCCGGAGGACCGTTGGGCCCGAGCCTCTGAGGGGCGACCGGGCGAGACGCGCGGCCCGGGGACGAGCGGAGTCCCCACGAAGGCCACCACCAGGCCTGACTCCCCACCTCGGCCACCGCCCATCCCCTCACCCGTCTCACCAGAGCCCGTCCAGCCAGCCCGCCACTGGGGAGAAAAGAAAACGGTCCGCGCAAAGCCACACCGGAAAAGACGGAGACGAGCTGCGGCTCACTTCCGCTTGCCGAGTCGGAATCCTTCCGGAATAGAAATTTCGGTTCCCATCAACTGGGTTGGGATTGATCCCGAAGCGGAGGTTTAAAAACAGGGCCAAAGGACGAGACTAAAGTTAGAGCAAGACTTCTGGGCGAGGACAGCCTTTCCCGATGACCAAAACCACGGCGAAGTTGAAAACACAGCCCGGGAACTACGGGGTCTCAGGAGGCTCACAAATCTTTCCTCCTCTTGGGTCCTGTTCTTCCCGTGTTGATAAACCAGATTTGTGAACCGGCGACCTCTCGCCCCCACTCAACCACAACAGTCTTGAGGCTTTTATTTTTATATTCTGGACACCCTGCTAAATTCTAACCGTTGGTGATGAAACGGGCTAGAAAGACAGAAAATGTGGACGTGGAAAAGGAGGATACCCTCTCCCTGAGACTTCCTGATGAAAAAATTAAAATGTAAACACAAGTGATACAGCCAAAACTTGCTTACAGAGAAAAAGTGTGTTTTCGTAAAGGCATCTCAAACTTGATATGCTAAAGACAAATTTAAAAACAAAATATCAGAGCCGGGAATGGCAGTGTACCCCTGCAATCACAGCACCCTGGGGACAGAGGCAGGCAATCTCCCCCAGCATGATCTACATAGCAAGTTCCAGGCTACTCAGGGGCTACATAATGAGAACCCTTCTCAAAACAAAAATGAAAATAACATTGCAAAAAAGATATTTTGCTTACTTAGAGCCAAAATGCCTACAATCTTGAATTTCGCTGTATTAGCACTCCTCACAACCCTAAATGTAAACAATGCACCTCATAAAACCATTGAACAATTTCATTTGCAAATAGAAATTCATTAAGAATGAGTAAACCAGCTCATATATTGTACTTAATTTTTTAAATGTTATTTAAATTTTAAGCTTTGCTTAATCTTTAAACCTTATTATAAATCACATCCTTCGCAAAATACAAAGTCACAGATCATTCATATATGCACTGATATATCTATATACATTGAAGACACACCTAAATGAGATGCCCTGTAAAAGCCCACCCCTGTGTCTTGGGATTGTGTGCTGTCTTTTTCCTACAGAACTTTCTGTCCAAATGTCAGTTGTGAGGGACACATCTAAACTGCCACTTTCAGCAGTCTGTGGAGCGTCTTTAATTTTTAAAATTTTATTAAAATACATTATTTCTTCCCCTCCCTCTTTTCTCTCCAACCCCTCTGAAGTTTTTTATTTTATTCTATTTTTGTGATGGGTCTCACTATGTAGTCCTAGTTGGCCTGGAATTCTCTGTGTAACCAGGCTGGTCTTTAACACCCCTAGATTTCCTGCACTAAAGGTGTTCGGTCACATGTCCCAGTCCTTTTCTTTCAGTTTTTGTTGTTGTTTTGTTTGTTGCCTCCTGGGGTCAAGGAAATGGGAGACCCACAGAAGACTCCAACATGGGCAGATTTGGGCATAACAGGCTGAGTGATAAGGTCAATGCATTTTTATATCACAGTAAGAGGTTAACACCAAACCCTCCATAGTAGATTTGGTTTGTCTTGTTCTGATTTTGACTTAGACACAGTATTTTACATGATACACTTCCCAATTTCTAAGGGAAAAGAGTTTTCACAGTCATGTGCTCCCAACACAGTCAGAGGGAGCTGGCACTTTGAAACGGCTGACTTGTAAAGTCCATGTGAATGTGTGGTCACCCAGGGACAACTTGGAAAAGTACAGATCTCATACAGTACCCAGACAATAGATTGCCAGGTACTAGATAGGCTGCTGCCAATGGGCAGCTACAGTGGCTCAGAGCAAAGAGAAATCAGCCTTCTTGGGTGGGAGGCTGGAGACATGGGCCATGTTGGGTCTTACTGCCTGGCGTCTCCAGTCCTGCTTTTCTCTGAGTGAAGTATGCTTTCCCTTCTCAATGCTCCTTGTCTGTTCTGTGCTTCTGTTTCTACCCCCACTGAGTACTTATTTTTGGTTTTCTTTCCAGTTACACTTAACATGGAAAGGGTAAGGGAAAGGAACAGGCTGATGCATTCCCTCTCTGAGTTCTGTCAACTCTAACACCATTGTTCTTTAAATTATTTATTTGTATTTTATGTGTATTGGTGTCCTGCCTGCATGTATGTCTGTGTGAGTGTCAGATCTTAGAATTACAGACAGTTGTGTGCTGCCATGTGGGTGATAAGAATTGAACCCAGGTCCTCTGGAAGTGATGTGGGAGTCCCCTCTGTGTGCTGTGATTACCATTAATGATTAAAGAAACTATCTTGTCCTGTTGATAGGGCAGAACTTAGGTAGGTGGGGAGGACTGTACTGAATGCTGGGAGAAAGAGGGCAGAGTGAGAGAGGCACTATGGAGCCTCCGCCAGAGAAAGACATGCTGAAACTTTGCTGGTAGGCCATGACCTCGTGGTGATATACAGATTAATAGAAATGGGTTAAATTAAGATGTAAGAGTTAGCCATTAAGAAGCTAGAGCTAATGGGCCAAGCAGTGATTCAAATAATATGGTTTCTACGTGATTATTGCGGTTCTGGGTGGCTGGAACAAACAAGCAGCTCCTCCTCCAACATGGAAGAGCAGTCAGTGCTCTTAACCACTGAGTCATCTCTACAGCCACAGTGCCATAGATTTTAAAGTTTGATATTTCTATGTATTTATATCTGCGATTTGCATGCCTGGTGTCCTTGGAAGTCAGAAGAGGGTGTTATATTTCCTGGAAGTAGAGTTATAAATGTTTCTGAACCACAATGTGGTGCTGGGAACCGAACTCAGGTCCTCTGCAAGAGCAGCAAGTACTCTTAACCACTAAGCCAGCTCTCCAATCCTTAACAGCATAACATCTCCTTGCCCTTCAAGGCCAACTAGGTCCCAGGGAACTATGGGGCATCTCTCCGAATGCCCAGTAACTGTAGAGATTCATCTGTTTTCTTGCTCAGAGAGGCCATGGAGGCCCCACTTAGTGAACTCTAACCATATCAGTCTACAAGGAGCTCAACACAAAGAAAAATATTCTCCATACTTCCGAGCAAAGCTATGGTCAAGCAAGACCTTTGGGATCCTCACAAGAAGAAACAACTGGAAGAAGGAAAGGTAAAAAGGGGTTCACGCTCAAGTGGCCCCTAAGGACTAGATTTTCAACTAGTCTTGACAGTAAAAAGTACATCATTAATTTTTGGCCATCCAAAAGGAAAGTATAAACAAAGACTAAAATTATCATTATGTTTTCTCATGATCTAAGGCAGTGGTTCTCAACTTCCTAATGGTTTGAGCATTTTAATACAGCCCCTGATGTTGTGGTGACGCCAATCATGAAATTATCTTTATTGCTACTTCCTAACTGTAATTTTGCTACCACTATGAATCATAATGTAAATATCTGTNTGCCTGATCTTCCAAAGGTCCTGAGTTCAATTCCCAGTAACCACATGGTGGCTCACAACCATCTGTAATGAGGTCTGGTGCCCTCTTCTGGCCTGCAGACATACACACAGACAGAATATTGTATACATAATAAATAAATAAATAAATAAATATTAAAAAAATAAGTAATGCTGAAGAGATGGCTTGGCAGTTAAGAGCACTGGCTGCTCTTCCAGAGGACCTGAGTTCATTTCCTAACACCTATATTGTAAGGGCCGAGTCTGGTTTCAGCTCCTACCTGGGGTGCCAAAGGTAAAATACTTCTCAGGAGGAAGGAGGAGGTAAAATATTTCTATAGTAACTTTACACGCATTCTGAGGGTCATGTTCTTTATTGTTCTGTTCTTCACTGCTCTCTATTGTTCTGCAATAATCTTGTTCTATTCCTAATTCCTTCTAGCTTCCTCTTCCAAATATTTTCTTCTTCATTTTTCCACATTCTTATTTTCCCTACACTCTTATCCTTTTACATTTCTGCTAATTTTTGCCAGCTTCTCCCTCCAGCTACTAGTTCTTTTAGTCTATTCTCTCAAAATCTCTCTTTCTCCAGAGACTTGAAACAATAGGTAATAGTTACAGTGTTAGCTTTTCATTGGTCAGAAGCACATTTCTAGGCTAAGCAATAAGGGCAGAGCCATTGCCATGGCAACATAAGGTCCCAAAGCCATAGGTGCAAAGCCACGACCAGACAAGGGGCACAGGGCCAAACAACAACTTTAAAACACAGATCCGTTGTAGCAGACTGGAAAGCAAAGAGCTGACATGCTTTAAGGTTAATGTGAGGTTAGCTTAGATTAGCATTTTCCTATCTGTTGGCAGAGGGAATGCAGGACACTCTTGTTCTCTGTCTCTCTGAGAACTATGACTCAACAACTTTAGACATGCCATAATTCTTTCCTTGGGCATCTGCGAATGCCTCAGTAGAGGTCTCTTTGCCTTGACACTACCACTGACCAACTGTCTGTCACAGAAGATAATTGAAGGAGGACAGACTTCTAAGTTTATACAAAGACCTGTTTGAGAGATGTTGACCAAGGTTTCTGTCCCGCCCAGTCCTGCAGCCATTAAGTCCCAAAGAACCACACAGAGGTCTACATTAATTATAAACTGATTGGCCTATTAACTCAGGCTACTTATTAACTCTTATATTAGCCCATAATTCTTGTGTGTGCTATCCATGTGACTTGGTACCTTTTTCAGTGAGGCAGTCACATTTTGTTTGCTCTGTGTCTGGCTTCCTCTGTGTCTGGATGACAGCAGAGTGAAACTTCCCTCTTCCCAGAATTCTCATTGCCCCTCCTATACTTACTGCCTGGCTACTGGTCAATCAGTGTTTATTTAAAATACAAGTGACAGGGTACAGACCATTGTCCCATAGAGAGAATAAGGGTATTGACTATAATTTCTTTCCTGCCAAAATCACATATTGCTGGGAAAGTCATCAAATATACCAATACACAGGGGAAATTGTTCCCAATAAGCAGTTAACACACTGTAGTGCTGTGGGAAGAATCCCAAAGCTGAAATGTGAGGGAAAGAGCTCTTCACACAAGAAATCTGCAGTCCTTATGTCTGCAAGGTCCTTGGCCATCAAGTGGCCCTGATCCAGTATCAGGAGATCCATCCGGAGGGGTAAGTGTGTACCCAGCCAGCCGGCAGGACACCCCCCGGTCGGAGTATGGCCACCCTCCAATCCCCTAAACTTTCTGGCCATTCAGTGGTGTTTCTCCCCAGCTACTGGCTTTCTTTACTTATCCCATCCCAGCTTGCGCCCAAGCACCCATTTCCATCTGCAGAGTCCAAGGATCCCCTGACTCAGCCTGCTTTGAGACTGAGGGTCTGGGGACACAGTGGTAAGTGCAACTGATGCAGGAGTTTCTTTGTTCCACTGAGCCTGCACCTACCAAGCCCGCCATCTTGTCTGCGAGGTCTTGGCCAGCAAATGGCCCTGCTCCTGTACCAGGAGATTTATCCAGAGGGATCCACCACCACAGCCTACTTCAGGGAGGAAGGGATCTGAGAGAAAACTTCAGTGCTGAAGGGACCTAAAAGAGGGCAGAACAAGAAAAACCCCAAGTACGCAGTTAGCCACAGCAAAGATCGGACCAAACCGCGGAGACTCTCCTGACCACATTTGAAGGAAGAGATGGGCAAGCGCCAATGCAAGAATTCCTCCAACAATCCGAAAAGCAACATGATAACACCAGAATCCAGTGAACATGCAACAGGAAGACTTGAACATCCTAATGCAGAAGAGGTATAAGAAATCTACTTTAAACGTAACATTATGAAAGTGATAGAGACCATTAAATATGATGTGAAAATCTCCTTTAAAGAAATGGATGAGAAGACTAAAAAAGGTTAGAAGAAATTAATAAATCCCTCAAAGATACCCAAGAAAACCAAGAAAAATCAATCAGACAGGTAATGGAAACAGTTCAAGACCTGAAAACTGAAATGGAGGCAATAAAGAAGACACAAACCAAGGGATGGCTGGATATGGAAAATCTGGGTAAACGAACAGGAACTGCAGAGACAAGTATAACCAACAAAATACAAGAGAGAAGAAAAAAAATCTCAGACACTGAAGACACTATAGAGAAAATAAACTCATTGATCAATGAAAACAGCAAATCCAACAAATTCTTAACACAAAACATCCAGGAAATCTGGGACACCATGAAAAGACCAAA
>JAQHUG010000150.1:97661-137160 GCA_028555095.1 Dicrostonyx torquatus
GTGATTGTGTAACATGAGCAAGACCTCTGCAAGCTCAAGCCAGACAAAATCCCAGCACAGAGGGGAACGGTGGTGTGACGTCTAACACCTAGCAGAGGAATGAATGGCAGCTTACAGGAGGAATCAGCTGTGAGTTTAAAAGGGTGACCTCTTGTAGGTTGTCCATAATTCAGTGGATGGAGTATTTGGACTACACAAATTGGACAAGATGAGAGATGAAGAGGAGGAAGAAGCAGAAACAGAAAAGCCGGGTGGGAAGGGAGATGGGAACTGACCTGGAGAAGCTGGGGAGGAGCGAATAAGACCAATAGACACCACATTAAACTCTCAAAGGGAAAGAAATTAAAACAGCAGCACAGGCACATTATATGACAGACACGCTGCCATTGAGGGATTTCCAAGCATCATTCTAAGGTGTTATCTGGAATCTATGACTTGATTTTGACAAAAGATGTTGAATTGGTGTAAATACTTGAGGCTTTTATTTATGATACAACCTGTAACACAGAACTAAATATATTGCTTCCAAATTTACATGCCAGTATGCTATTCATAATCAATCAGCCTAAAAAAATATGACTAAGGGACAATAAAATATTGAGAGGAACCATATTTACTTAACTTTTATTATAGTATATTGTTGAAATTATTTGATTTCTTAGTTATTTCTGTTCATCTATTACTGTACTGAATTTATAAATTAATCACAGATACATATGTTTAGGAGCAGAAAGTGATACACATAGAGTTCTGTACCCTTCACAGCTTGAGGTCACTACAGACATTCTTAGAAACTATCAATCATGGGACTTGCTGTGTAAGCACGAGGACACCGAGTGTGAACCCTGGCACCCATGTGAAACCCCAGGGACAGAGACTTGTTAGCCAGATAGTCTAGCCGAAATGAGAAGCCCTATCTCAAGAAGGCAGAAGACACAAATGTTGACCTCTGAGTTCCATGTGTGCGTCTAAACACATAAAAATACACATGTATATATTCACAAAATACGCAAATAATTAAATGATTTTAAAACACATTTATTAAAGAAGAAAGTCTCTCCTATAGAGAAGGGAGCCATTATATTGTTCATTTTACTCAGTAACCTACAGATGATAGAGGGAGGTACCCATTGAGAAAAGAACTCACAAGACCACTGTACACTGGGTTTTGGTTACATTATGGAAAACATGGGAAAATGCTGCTTACTGGGGGCCCCGGTTGAGACCAAAGATGCTATTATAAAGGGGGAAGTGTACTCACAAGATGTGGTAATATGAGTAGAGTATAGTGATACAGACCTGGAATTCCAGCACTTAGGAGGTAGAAACACGAAGTCCATGAGTATAGGGTCATCCTCAGCTACACAGGGACTTCAAGGCCAGCCTGAGTTCTGTCTCAAAACAAAACTGAGTATGATATTATAGTTAACAAAGGGGAATCTGCTTAACAATTGCTCCACAGTTTACATGTGAGACTAGGACATCTGGTTGACCATAGCATTTAATGCTAAGGTCAACAATCTACAGTTTGAACAAGTGTGCTAGTTCCTACACTTGGCCTTCATTAAGCAGCAGCATCATACTGAGCTGCAGGACATCATAATGCACCAGTATTCTCCTTAGAGCACACATCAAACCCAAGCTGCTCCTTGTAAAGCCTTGGAGTCTGAGAGACCTCCACCTGGGTACAGGGAGCCATTGGTCCTACAGCTATAATTTACAAAAGAGCCCAGATTTGATTCAACACCAGCTTGAGCCTTAATATCCAAAACCTGGACAGCTGGGTATGGAAAGTCAAAGACTCAGCATTTGTGATAACCTGTTCTCAGATAGCCTAGCAGGTATGACATTTGCTGGCTTAATGTATGGCCCAAAGCTGAGAAAGGCAATTTCTTCTATCAGAGAGTAAAGCAACAAAAGGTTATTTGGAATAAATAATCCACAAGGCAGGAGAAATACTGACAAAACCTCTACAGTGAAGAAGTATCGAGGGCACTAACAGAATTAGCTGTTAGTTTCAATCTGTCAATAAAATTTTAAAATAAAGGATGTATTCCCACCAGAACTAAAACAGCATAGCCAGCAAGGTGGATCAGTAGAAAAAGGTGCTCACCGTAAATCCTCACAGGCCCCACAGAGTAAAGGAGAGAACCAACTCTCACAAGCCGCCCCCGATCTCAACACCCCTCCAATAACTGTAATTAAAAAATTAAAGGATGAGTGAGTAAAAGATGGTGCATTTGTATGTGTGCCTAACTGATAGTGTGCCAGGGCCAGCGAGACAGCTCAGTGAGTAAAGGTACTTGCTGCCAAGCCTGAAAAGCTGAGTTCTAACCCTGTAACCCAGAGGTTTCTAACAGTCAATTTCCATAAATGCTGCAGCACTTCTGTATGAGCACAAGCACCCTACACACACATACATACACACACAAATAAGTAAATGCTGCGGCACTTCTGTATGAGCACAAGCACCCTACACACACACACACATACACACACAAATAAGTAAATGCTGCGGCACTTCTGTATGAGCACAAGCACCCCCACACACATACACACACAAATAAGTAAATGCAAAAGCCAAGCGTGCCAAATGAAATCCTGAAAGATACTACCAATGTCATACCTGTCCTAGGAAAATGTACGCAGTTAAAATGTTATCTGAATGGACTACCCACGTGTGACGACCAAATTGCTGTGGTGCCTCAAAGGCGCCCGTGAAGGTATACTGTGTTAACACTGGAAGAGTGAGGCACACTACTGCTAACAAGCTCTTGAAATAGACACAGAGGGGCTGCTGCGGTGGGTGAGTGAATACAGGTCTCACCACGCCATCCCCAGAACCACATCAAGGGGAAGGACAGGGAGAGAACCAACCTTACACAGCTGTCCTCTGACCTCCGTCCTCACACCCACGTCACACACAAAAATAAATTTTAAAAAAGTCACTAAAAGGAAAACATTAGCCAATATGTAAGTAAAAAATGTTTACAAGCTGTTGATTGGATAAAATTAGAGCAATGTTCAATATTGTATATGGGGGCTTTGATTCTAGAACCATAACTGAGGTTACAGTAATCCACTGCAAGGTACTATCTATGTATCTATCTGATCTATGGAAATAAATGATATAAATTTTTAATTTTAAATTAGATCACAATATAGAAACTGTTTTATTACTTTATTTACACGTGATAAAATTTGTCACATATTCATTTACATTATTCATATTAAAACACAGACATAGAGGATTCTATAAATCTCAGTAGTCATGAGGCAGAAACAAGAGGAAACATGAATTACATAGTGAGCTCGAGGCCATCTAGGGCTACACAGTACGAATCTATCTCAAAAACCATAAATGAAAATGTAAAGACTGATGTAGTCACATAATCTACTAAATTACATTGCTATTGTAAGCTCTTGAATGGGACTCACTTTGAAATCATTAACTCAAGGTGGACATACCTGTACTTACAATGCTCAGGAGCCTGAGGTAGGAGGAAGGAGTATAAGGCTGGCCTACACAACACAGCAAGCTCAAATAAAAATAAAAATTTAAAAAGAAAAACAACTAAAACTTGATGTTTAAAAACCCCTTTATTCATTTAGTTCCTAACCAGCAAAAATGATGTTTGTGGAAGGAGATAGGAGGGAATTGGAGGGAAGGGGGGAGAGAAGAATGATTCACCAGAACAAGACTACAAAGCAAACATTAAATGACACAAACAGTAGAGATTCAACACAGACTCTCACTATGTAATGCCTCCAACTTGTGACTTCCTGCCTCAGTTTCCCAAGCCCTAGTAGTGCAGATATATAACACTCAATGGTTTTGTTTGCCTCAGTTCCCCAGCACTGGAAATACAGGCCACCCATGCAAATGCAGCTTCGGAGAGTACAACCGAGGGCTCTTATTCACTTGAAATGGCCAAGAGACTTCCCTTGTTAAAACAAATGCCTTGTACTTAAACTAAAATTCTGTTTCTTATTTTCCCAGAATAAGTTTTAAATGAAGTTTAAGACAGATTGATTCAGAAACTGCTATATAGGCAAAAGACCTGGGAAAAGGGGGAAAAAATTAATGTAAGTCGAAATAAAATGTACATGTCCTTTGACCTAAAGTGACACTACACCTCCATAAATACAGGAAAGGAGGACTAAGAAGGCCGGCAAACTGGCTAAAGGCACTTGCAGCATAAGCCTGTCTACCTGAATTGAGTCCCCAGAATCCAGTAAAGGGAAAAAAATCAACTCCACAAAGTTGTCCTCTGACCACAACCATGTCACCATCACTGAGGTATAAGCATGCACACATACTAATAAAACAATACATTTCTAAAATTAAAAGAAAAAGGGCAGGGACATGTATTTACTGCAGTTAACTAATGGATGTTAAAAAAAAAAAAACTTAAGTGGGATGAAAGCTGGGGCACAAGACATTCCTCTTGTTAAATTATCAGCCTACAATTTTTTTTTATTTATAAGGAAAAACATCTGTAAAACCAAGTGTTGGGGCTGTAGCTTGGTGCAGAGTGCTTGCCTAGCAAACCCAAGTTTCTGGCTCCAACTGCCAGCACTGCCAACAAGCAAAGTGCTGTGATGGTCAATGTCTTTAGCAAGCACCAAAATTAGGACCAAAAGAAATGGATGCCTCCCTAATAAAATATAATCCAAGTATGGAACATCTACAAATTATCTTCCACATATCTTTTGAAATCTTGGAGTTGGCAAATGGAAAGCTGTGGTACCCGAACTTAGTGGAAGCAAGATGTGACTGTTAACTCAGCGCTTGGGAGATGGTGGGTGGTAGAAGTAGAAATTCAAAGCCAACCAAAGCCAATAATAAGCTTAAGACTTAGCCTGAACTCCATGCCTCAAACAAGAAAAGCAGAATGCTGTGCCTGGCTGCTCACCGTGTATGGCAGCTACGTACTACCGTAGACAGCCAATTACTTGGAAATCTTTGTTTATGGCTTATAAACAAGTACAGTATAGACATCTTTTGGTTTTATTTTGGTATGTAGCCCAGTGGGACCTCAAACTTGCAGTGACACTCTTGCCTCTACCTCTCAATTGTTGGGACTGTAGGTGTCTGCCACAAAGTCCAGCACAAACAACATAGAAGTCTTGAAGAGATCATACACCTCCAAACACCCAGAGGCTTCTTCTTCTAGTTGTTGTTTTTTAGAACAATGTGGAGAATTTTGAATGTTTATAGATCAGATATCACATGGCATCATCTTTAATTTTAAGTTATTTTGTGCGGTGCTGGGAAGTGAACCTAGGGCTACACATGCTAGGCAAGTGTTCTACCACTGAGCTATATTCCCAACCAGCTTTTAACTTTCTTTTCTTTTTTAGAGACAAGATCTCATGTGATTCAGGTTGGCTTACAATTTACAATATGGCCAAGGATGACCTTGAACTCCTAATCCTCCTGCTTCTATGAATTAAGTGCTGGGATTACAGGAGAGTGGGCTACTGCACACAGTTTATCAGAGATTCAACCTAGGGATTTGTACATAATGAGCACACACTCTATCAATTGAGCTGCACACCCAACTGTTCTTCAGCTTTTCTTGATCAAAATCTAGTAATTTTGTTTTTCAAGACAGGGTTTCTCTGTGTAGCCCTAGCTGTTCCGGAACTCACAGAGATCCTCTGCCTCCCAAGAGCTGGGATTAAAGGTGTGTGCCACCACAACCCTGCCACATCCCCCTTTATCTTCAGTTTACATCTTAGCCAACAAATCATCATACAATATGTTTATCTATTAGAAGAAAGTGCAAACAAACTTCTGCAAAAGAGGTGGATACACCAGAACACATATGGATCAGCAATCATGCAAGTACATGTAAAGATTTTTCCTTAAAAGAGAAATGGGGGGGGGGCGTGTTCTGGGAGAGAGAACACTAATTTATCAATCTTAGCTAATTCTACAACTTTTCATAAAGCTTTCCACATTTCTTCTGTGAGGCCCACAATTTTAAGCAGTTTGGTGCTGAACAGGCCTAAGAACTAAGAAAAAATATGTGCAGCATGCACAAGGCCCTGGATTTGATCACCAGCGCAAAGGTGTAAAAGGGATGGAGAAACAAACACAGCTCTAGGAACTTTAGATGTACAGAACAGCTTGCTCTTGTTCCTTGTTAGATATCTGCTTGTTTTTTAAAACGATTTTTCACTAAGTAGCACAGGTTAGACTGAAACTCTCTATTTACAACAGGCTAGCCTGGAATTAATTCATCGAACCCCTCTTGCATCCTTAGATTTAAGGCATGCACAGCCACACCGGGCTGGGTTTACTTAAGTGGACTTGAGGTCTATCAACGTTTATACTCACAAAGAAGTACATTCTAAATAACTAAAAAGTATGTCTTTGTATCTGAAGCTAATGGGTAAAATAAAACACACACACACACACACACACACACACACACACACACACACACACAGAGAGACCTCAACAATAGGAGTCAAGTTCTCACCCGAGACATTCATCTCTAATTTTTTTTTTTTTAAAGGAATACGGCCTTTTCCAAATGGCATCTTTCACTAAGTGCTCACCAAAGGCGCTGAAATCACAAGGCTTATGACGCTGGTCACTCCAACTACTCCAGCGAAAATTCGTTCCCTTCTGAGAAAACAAAAACAAAACCAGGTTTTTTTTCCATACAAGTTGCTCTGACGGCTTTTGAAGAGCGGGAGCAGCGGACACAGCCAGGACGCGCCCTCTCCGGTCTTTCCCACCCCGGTGACCGACAGCCTGAGAGGCCTCAGAGGTCACTTCCGGAGGCGCCGACAGAGCTCAGCATCCTCGCTCTTAATCTTCCCCATCAACCTGCAGGGAGTCCCTGTCCCGCGGAACTCACAAAGCCAACAGCTCTCCAGGGAACTACTCAGGGCAGAGAGCCACCGGAAGAGACTGTCGCGGTCCTACGTCACTTCCGCTCGCGCATCTTTTGATGCAGAGGCGGAGCTCGGATCCTACTTTGTTTTAAGAATTTTGGTTTCTTTGCGGCTAGAGCGGAGGTGCTGTAGTGGCTTCACAGCGGGAGCTGAAGGCCAATGGTGGCCTCGAGGACAAGACAGAATTAGAACCTAGGCTGTGGGCCGGAGCGGTGAAGTCATCGGTGGCACCCAGGCCCTGAAATGTAAGCGTGTCCACCACAGGGTTTCCTGTGGAGACCTCGCCCAAAGAAAGTTCATCAGAAACTTTCTGCATGCCTACCTCTCGTTAAAACCCTTGCTTTCCAGAGCTCATTTGAGTAGGAACAGAAGACGGTGTCGCTTCCGCCATTATCTGCACCTCTCAATGTGTTGAAATTGCCTTTGGTAGGTTGCAAGCATAAAGGGTGCTTCAACAGATCGACCCTACCTCACCCCACTCCACCAGGCTCGGGAGCTACTGGGAAGAATTTGAGATGATAAAGGTTTTTGAGTGGAAATCCTGGGTGGGCTTTCCTAGCATTCTCCTAGCCCTATCTGTATCTTTCCCAGCAACTGTTTTCCTAATTCCCAGTTCTGACAAATGCCCTGGGTGCCTAAAATGAACTCAAACCTTGTCATCTCAGGAAATACCTAGTCATCCAAACGATTCTACACTGCGGAATACTGACGCTCCCTTGAGACATGAAGAGCCAGTTTATTTAACAGCCCCACAGCTCAGTAGCTGAGAACTGCAATGTTACTAGAAGTCTATTGAGGAACTTTTAGAACTGAATTCTGTTGACTTCTGTTGGTTTAAGTGAGTCATAAAAAGAAATATTCCACCTTCTGATGAACATCAAAGGATTTATGGTTGTGATCTCTCACAGGATTTAATGGGCCTTTTGTCAAGAGACCCATTTTGTGTGCCCTCGTCCCCGCCATGGATTTGTTCAGTCAGGGGTTTGTGTTGCCATAGAAACAATATGCCAATGTGATTTCTCCACAAGAAACCACTGCACACTTAAAACTGAAGTAAAAGCTCTGCTAACTCACACTGGCAAATGAGGCTAATGCCCAAATAAGAGCTGACATAAGTAGACGGTTTCACTAATTTATGTACACCTTAGAGTATTTTATCATCCTTAAATCTTTTAGGTCCCAGCCCCAAGTAGCATTTCAAACATTTAAACAGAGACCAGAGACTGCAAGTCTGGTCACCTGAGCGGGTAGGAAGACTCACACAGCAAAAGTATTGACAACATTATTGAAGCATTCCAGTATTGTACTTTTCAGATGATGTGACCTAGGGTCCTGTCCTACTGGCAGAATTATGCTTTTCTCAAGAAAAGAACTTATAGCTAATATCTGTTGTGACCCTGTGCTGCCCCCTGCACCTGCCTGTTAAAGGTATGTTCTTTGGGGGTGGGATTAAGGGTTGACCCAGACAGTCCTGGTGAAAAAACATTTACATCCAAGCATCACGAATTTGCATTTATCTAGCAGGCTTGAGTAGCTTACTTGGGGTATTTCAGGGAGGGGGGCAGCAGCACATCCTTAGCTAAATTCACTTTGTGCAATTTAATGTCATCTAAGCAAATCTATTATTAATAAATCCTCTATAACATCAACTCTGTTACTTTGAATTTCTTCTATGACAGTGTATGGTACATTCACTTCTAGGTTCTCTGCGGCTGTGATGCTCAGGAAGAGAATGTTGGCTGTATGCAAACTCAGAAAGAAACAATAGTAACAGATTTTATTTTAAAACTGAATTTAATGTTTTAGAATAGCAACTAAAAGCAAATGGAGTACATAAATTTCAAGCACTGGGTAAAATTTCAATGAAAACATCATTACAAAGAGAAGGTACATGCAACAAATACAGAAAAAAAAACAAGTTGCTAAAAATCCATTTTGTTACTAATTGCATTATACATGATGGTCTAAAAAGAATTGTTAATCTGGATTTTTCAAGTATTCAGAGTTTTAAAACTTCAACTAAAGTATGTATAAAAGACATCTACAACTGGGTTATAAGTCAGTGGTTAGCATGTGTAAAGCCCTAAGTTTGAATCCTAGCACCCCCCCAAAAATTTTTTTTAACTAAGGATACAAAAAGAAAGCTTATATATAGCCATGTAAATACCTACCAGAGTCAATGGAATAAAAAGTTTAAATATTTCAAGACAATTTTGCCCTCCCAAATTATTTATCAGGCCCCCAACTCCACCTCTGGGTGCATTTAGTTTTGTTTTGTTTTTCTGTTTTAATTTGGTTTTTGTATTTTAAAAACAGTGTTTGTTTCACAAAGTAGCCTAGGCTCGGGCTACCCTTCAATCTGTGATCCTCCTGCCTTGGCTTCCAATCCCTAAGATTGCAGTGTGTGGTAACACACTCTGCTTGTGAGACAGACACACTCAAAAAGAATACTGGATACTTTCAAGGTTAACTCAATGTAAATACAAGAAATCGCTGCAGAATGAAGATAGACTCAAAGTTAGGAAATATTAGGAATCCAAGAAAAATAATTTTTTGTTTCATATGTGAAAATGAAAGCACACCTAAGAAAAATATACTCAAAAAATTTTAAATGAAATTGTAAATATTAGGTGTCCTATAAACATAAAAGATTCCAAACAATTTAAGATAGAATACAGGTACCCAAAACTATCAATTATTCTAGCTCAAGATAACTCAACAAATTGGGAATTTAGAAAAGTGAGGAATAGACTTCACTATAGTATATGACACTGTTCTAATCTACAGCTAAAAACCAGTCAGTTAATTTTAAACTTTGTTTTGGTGGTGCTGAGGACTGAGGGTCTTGTACACTACTAAACAGGCACTCTACCTATATTCCCTACTCCATTTCTTCTTGCACATGGAGAACTTCTATGCCAATGTTACTTAAGGATAGCTACGATAATCTTTATGTGAGTAAACATAATCAATAATAAACAGTAAAAATTATCCATTTGGCTTAAGATTGTAGCCCCGTGGCAGAGTGCTTGCCTAGTCCTGGGTTTGTTTGATTCCCCAGCAATCACACAAAACTAACAAAATCCTTAATGTCCAAGTTGAATATATCTAGGAATTTAAAGTTAACATCAAACAACTAATATATAATCATTATTAATAAATGACTGCCTTTATTTTAGAGTCCTTTTACTCATTCCAGTATTTATTAGGCATTATGAACCAAGGAAATCCTAGGTACTTTAGTCTTACCAGGAAATGAGTATGGTCACCACAGAGGACACGGGAAAAGCAATTCATGAATCCAAGAGGAATTTTACTTCACAAATAAAGAAATACTATAAAATCATTATGCAAAATTCAGATATTAAAAAACCTATCTAATAAGCAATTCAGTATGATGGAGAGCATATATCATTATAATTCTAAAGAAAAATATGCTTTTACTACTTTCACTAGTGTCCTGGACATCATACTCATTTCTGTGAAGAAACAACTAAAATAGAAAAAAAATACCATCATTATCTACAGATATGACTATCTATCTGGTAAATCAAAAGAATCTTTATGTACTGATGACCCTCTCAAATTCTGGTTAAATATAAACCACGGCATGATTGTCCAGATAGGGTCTTTAGAATGTCATTTGATAGTCAAGGATAATAAGTGGAAACCTCACCCAACAAGGCTGCAGTCTTATCAGAAGAGGAAAAAAAGCCTCATTTCAGGCTTTGTCATGTGAAAGTGACCGCATGCCAGGGCGAGTCTGCACCAGAGTCAAGCACGTTGTTATTTTTTTTTTTTATGTGTGTGTATGTGCATGCTGGTGTGTCTACACATTTGCATGTGGCATGTGAAAGCCAAAAGATACTATAAGGTGTCCCCAATCACTTCCCATTTTATTTACTGAAGCAGGGTCTCTTGCACTGAAGTTCGTGGATCAAGTAACCTAGTTACCTGAATCATCTGAGGATTCCCATCTTGCTTCCCAAGCATTGGAATTACAGGATCCAAATTCTGGTCCTCGTGTTTGCATGGCAAGAGCTTTTCCCTCTGAACCACTGCACTAGCTCCCATGTTCTTTTCTTGTATGAGAAGATAATTGCTGTACAGTATCTGTCCAGGGCTGGAGATAAAAACTTGCATATGCTAGGCAAGGACTGTTACCACTGAGCTAAATCCACAGCCCTAAAATTTCATCCAAAAAGTGGTGAGCTAATGAGAACATACAATAAAACATAGGTATATGAAAATGTCATACGGAACCCAATACTATGGTAACCTAAAATTTTGTTTCCTTTAAAGTGAATTTGGAAAGACCTTGGTTTCTATTGTTCTGTGTAATATCTATGGCATACGTCAAATGTGTGTGAAAGCTGTGGCATGCATGTAGAAGTAGAGGATGACTCTCCTTTCACAATATAGGGTCCTGGGATCAACTCAGTTCCTGATTTCATTTAAAGCAGGTAAAATACCTTTACCTTCTGAGCCATTTTGCCAGTGCTGGCTATGGCGTTTTATGGTACTGAGGCACTGCAGTAAAATATTCTTAAACAGATACAAGTAGCTTAAAAACTGAGCGGTAAGTACAGGTTATTCTGGCGAGGACGGCCTTAGGAAGGAGGGACATGTTACTGGAACGTGTGTAATGGTAATGAATGGACATCACATGTGTAATGCAGAACTGTTATTCTTGCAATTTGTGTGAAGTTAGAAATTGAGAGTGATAAAATTGGAAATTTATGTGACAGCTGTAATTCAAAAGTAACAACTTGATTCCTCTTGAGTACTTTTAGTAAAATGTAAATGGAGAGACCACTGAAGCTAAGAGGAAGTTGTTAAACAAAACAGAACTGTACCTTGAAAAACTCTCAGCTAATCCACATTACAATAACAGAGAAATTTGTACTAAAGAGACTAAGAGCCAGCTAGGGATGCAGCTTAGTAGCAGAGTACTTACCTAGCATCCATAAGGCCCTCAGATCATCAACCTCAACCACACTGAGAACAAAGTTACTGCCACTTAAATCAAAAATAGATACAAAAGGTGGGACAGAATGTACTTTTTGAATTTTATAAAGGAACACAGGAATAATATCTGTAAATAGACTGACTACTAAGAACAGATAAGAACTACTTCTTGGTATGCTTATTGGAATCAGTGGGGTCAGAGTAGTTGCCTAGATTGTGTCTTTCCACAATCGAGTGTCTTTCCACAATCCACACTTGTCCTATATTACCTTGGCTTGTGAATTTTCACATTAAAAAGACACACTGGCAGCCACTAACCCACAAAAGTATCAAATCTGTTTCACTATTTCATAGCATTTAGAAATGTTAAAATCACTAAGAGTCAAGCATCAGAATGAGGCCATCTTGTACACTGGCCTCATTTATGACCCACAAATGCTCAGATTCAGATATTCAAGAAAAGGTTCCAGGGATGTAGCTCAGTGATTGAGTGCTTGCCTAGCATGTGTGATATTCTACGTCAATCCTCAAAACTGCCCAAAAGAAGAAAAGTTTGAGGGGGCACCTATATAATCCTATTTCATAAAATTAGGATGGTGTCTAAGGCCAATGTGAGCCATTATAACCCACACAAAGCAGCTAAGACTAACTTGATGATCTTTGGTGTCACTGTCAATTAAAGGTGGCAACAGATGGGCTAAATAGCAACACCCATACCCTCACATTGATAGGGCTTCTCTTCAGAGTGAACTCTGCTGTGTTTCCTTAGACGTGAGAAAACAGCAAATGCTTTCCCACACTGCTTACATATGTAGGGCTTCTCTCCAGTATGGGTTCGCATGTGAATGTTAAGAGATGTGGAATATATAAATGCTTTCCCACAAACATTACACACAAAGGGCTTTTCGCCACTGTGAATTTTCAGATGTTTTGTGCGATGGGAGGAAGTTATGAAGGTTTTCCCACAATGAACACATTCAAAAGGCTTCTCTCCTGTGTGAGTTCTCACATGATGAATCAGGCCAGAGGTCCTGGTGAAGGCCTTCCCACATTCCTTACATTCAAAGGGCTTCTCTCCACTATGAATTCGTACATGTGTGGCAAGGCCTGAGTACTGAGTGAAGGCTTTCCCACACTCCTTACATTCATAAGGTTTGATTCCAGTGTGTGTTCTTATATGTTCAGTAAGCTGAGTAGATCTAGAAAAGGTTTTTCCACATTCCTTACACTCGTAAGGCTTTTCCCCAGTGTGAACTCTTATGTGTTCAGTAAGGCCTGACCATCGAAGGAAGGCTTTCCCACATTCCATACATTTGTATGATTTTATTCCAGTGTGAATTCTAACGTGATCATTAAGGTATGACATATTTTTAAAGGCCTTTCCACACTCCTTGCATACAAAGGGCTTTTCTTCATTATGAGTTTTTACATGTGCAGAAAGTCGAGAAAAATTAGCAAAGGACTTCCCACATATCTTACATACTTTGGATTTTTCTTCAGTATGAATTGAGACATATTGAGTTAGGTGTGAGGAAACCGTGAAGGCTTTCCAACATTCCTTGCAGTCACAGAATTTTTCTCCAGTGCACATTCCCATGGGATTATTAAGGCATGCAAAATATTGAAAATCTTTTCCACATTCCTCAAATTTGTAGGGGGTTCTTGCATTGAGAATTGGAAGATGCATAGCAAAGCTTGTGGGATGAATAAAACCATTCCCATATTTATTCCAGTCAAAGGGTTCTCCTCCATTGTGAGGCCTCATATCTGCCTGAAAGTATGACTGATTAAAAAAGACTGTCTCATAGTCTGTGCATTCAAAGGGTTTCTCATTTGTACTAGTGCTCGGGTATATGATGTTTGGCGTCAGACTGAAGATTTTTCCACACTGATTAAGCTCAGCAATGTTCTGTCCAGTAGAGGTTTCCTTGAGCAAAGAAAGAATGTCTTTCCCATACCAGTTACACTCAGAACTGAATCCTTGGCTCTGCATGCTCACCTCTGGGTTAAGGCATAATTGTTCACCCAATACTTCTCCACATGGCTTAGAGTCACACAGGTCCTCTTCATTGTGGTTTCCTGACTGTTGAGGAAGGGATGAATCACCTACCTGAAGACAAAAACATTTTTATGTTCATTATGAGCTTTAGAGTTTCTTTTCCATGCATTTATTTTCTGACCTCTATTTTTTCCAAAGTGAATGACAAAATCCCTTGGCCAAAATCTTGATGACTGGCTAATTATATGCATTTCTTAAAAAAGTATATACTTTCATAAAATTGCTAAAAACTTCCATGTCAGGCAGAGGCAGGCGGATCTCTGTGAGTTCAAGGCCAGCCTGGTCTACAAGAGCTACTTCCAGGACAGGCTCCAAAGCTACAGAGAAACTCTGTCTCAAAACACCAAAACCAAAACAAAAAACAAAAAATCCCCAGCAACTTCTATGTCTAATTGTATATGTAGAAATATATACTACTGGAAACAATGAGACATAATCTTTATGGTCTATTTGGGGACTTTCCCAGTTCATGATATTCCAAATAGTTCTACACAAGTATTAATTCCTCTTGGGTATAGACTATTCATCTCAAATAGTTTTCTACAAAAGAACCCCCTCCTCTTTTTTTGAGTATGAAATAGAAAATCCTTTGCTGATCTTACCATTTCTATTTCACTGGAACTTTCCATCTTAAAATAATTCGGAAGCTCTGAATCATCAGGTTGTAATTCCAATTCTGAAGTTAAACAGAAAGAGAAATGTAGAAAGTTCAGAAAACAAGTGGTATGTACAAGAAATTCAAAGGTGGTAAGGGTTATTTGTCATTCTTTTCAAGTTAAGCACACTAAAAAAATAAAAATGAAGGCTGGAAAGAAGGCTCAGACATTAATGGCTAAGGCTAAAAACCAAAGAGATGAGAAAATAAAGTGAGACAGACATAATAGTGCACGACTGTGATCTTACAGCCTGAGAGGCAAAAGCCAGAGAATCTTTCTAAGTTAAAGAGTTTCCTGCGCTATATTATGACACTGTTTCAAATTCAGTATCAGAAAACAAGGAAAAGGGAGGGGCAGGGGGATGGCTAGTTGGTAAATCAAGAAGACCCGAGTTTGAACCCTCTATATAACCCACTTTGAAATAGCAGGAATAGTGATAGATGCTAATAATCCCAGCACTGGAGCAGCAGAGAAAGTTCAACTAGCCTCACCCAGTTAGTAAACCCTAGGTCTCAGTGAGAGGCCTGGTCACCTTGTCACCAAACTTGAAAATCTGAACTCGAGCCTTGGAAATGAGAAAACTGACTCCAAAGTTATTGACCTCCACAGGTGTGCTGGGATGTGTACACAGACAACAGACACACACACAGACAACAGACACACACACAAACAGACACACACACACAGACAATCAGGCTCTCTCTCTCTCTCTCTCTCTCCTACATGTGAAAGAAAATAACTGCACAGATTTAAGGATTTTGTTATGATAAAAATTGAGCAACAGAACTGCTCAGTGGGAAAAATGGTTGCTTCACAGGCCCGGACCCTGGGCTCAATTCCCAGCACCACAAAACAAGAACAACAAAAAAGCTGCAATAAAAAAAAGAAAGAAAGAAAGAAAAGAAAGAAAAGAAAAACAATAAAATTTTTAAAAAAGTAGAGTCAACATTTTATGTATTACAAACTGATCCTGCAGCAATTACAGCGACAGGAAAAACAGTTAATATTGAAGGACTCAACTTAGGAAATAGAACACATAGTGTTGTAAGACCACAGGTTTGCATGAACAGAGAGAAACAACAGATTATGTAAGATGGAAGGTATCTCAAACTCTGAGAAAAATGGCTCTAATCTCTGAGGCATATATTGTAAGAAAAGTTGATTGTTGCAAAACAATACTGAACTCAAACGGATTTCTACATGCATACTCACGTTGAGGAACTGTAATTTCCACCGTCTCCACCTCTTCTTCTTGTTTTAACCAGGGGGTCGGACTAGGAATGAAGAACTGACATCCTGTACATACAGAAACATATGAGAAGAGCTTCAAACAAAAGATGACAAACTTTCATATGACTAAGGAAATCATAGTTCAAATGAAAGCAAGGTAATGTTCAAAATGAGCAAAAATACAAATACAGGGGAGGGTGGGGTGTAGTTTAGCGGTAAATGCCTGCTTTACATGCCTAAGGCTCTAAGAGCAATTTTTAGCACCATAAAAGCAAACACAATGTTCCTATTTCTATGTCTGAAAAAGGACTCCTGAAAGCCAAATGCAAGTTAATGTACACTTTCAAGAGGAGCTGTACCTCAAGGACAGAGCATTTGCTAGCCTGTGCACTGCCCCGGGATTTCATCTCTGGTCTCTCTCACTCTCTCTCTTTCTTAAATCAAGTCTACTAAGTGGTGTATGAAACTTGAAATCCCGTAACTTGGGAGGATGAGGACAGAGAACTCCAAGTTTGAGGCCGGCCTGGACTATACACAGAAGATTTTATTGCCAAAAATAGGTGAAGGTCACAATGAGGGGAAAGGAAAGACAAGGGAAAGAGGTAAAGAAAGAAGAGAAGAGAAAATGAAAGAGTAAAGGAAAAAAAAGAAAAAGAAAGACAGATGTGGTACACACCTTTAATTCCAGAAGAAAACAAAATTAGGGTTCTCAAAAAAAAAGAAAAAATTGGCTAAGAAATATCTTTTTAAAATGTCCATTATTAGGAAGGATCTGGGAGGGGATAGTGATGGGTAAAATATAATCAAAATGCATTACGTGAAAAAAAATTTAAATGTTCAGCATCATTAGCATTGAAGAAATGCAAATCCAAATAACTTTGAGATTTCATCTTATCACACTCAGAATGACAAAGATCAGCAAATAACCAGTAACAAATGCTGAAGGGGATGAGGAGAAAAGGGAACCCCATCCACTGCTGGTGGACTGCAAACTTAACACAGCCACTATGGAAACCAGGGTAGAGAACTCTCAAAAAGCTAAAAATAAATCTACCATATGACCCAGCTATACCACTCCCTGGCAAATGTCCAAGGACTTGAAATCCTACTCCACAGAGACTTGCTCAGCCATGTTCAGTGGTGCTCTGTTCTAGGAAGTGGTATCAACGTAAATGTCCTTTAATCAACAAATGGGCAATGAAAATGCGGTCCATATCACTATGACAGACATGTTCTCTCATCGGTGGCACATAGATGTGAGTACACAACCTGGAGCAGCTGTAGAAACCAGAAAAGTAGAAAGGACCCTTGCTGGAGTCAGGAGAGTGGGGCAGTAAAAGAAAGGAGAACAGAATATAGGTGATCTGAAATGGGAAATAGGAAAAATGGGAGAGGGGCTTTAACTAGGAAGAAGGGAGAAAATACAGAAGGAGGAGGGTAAAATAACAATAAGGATGTTTGGAAAAGGTGAAGGAATCATAATATTGACCATCTACCTAAAAATACCCATTGTACACCTAAGTTGGTGTGTATAAATATAGACACACAGTTTAAATGAAGTTTTCCCATCTGAACTGACAATATTCCCTCGAATAGCCAAAGACCAGGTAACAAAAACTCAGTATCAGACATGAGAAGTCCTCTTTTGAGTTGTTGAACAGGGTTGTCCAAGAGACTCCAAAAACACTACAGATTACTGCTGCTGCCCTTGGTTGGCCCATAAAGGTAGAAGGTTAAGTCCCAATTGCTGAAGACACCATGCACTTCAGACACAAGGCCCATGGGCCCTCATCTAGAAACGACCTGAATGCCTCCTACCTGAGAACTAGTTTTCATGGTACCAGAAGGCACCATGCAAGCTTCCAAAATGGAAGTAAGTGAGTCCGACCTATAATACCTCTGAACCACAACAACCAGCATGGCATGATAACCACAAGGACAGAAAAGTGACACACATATCCTGAAGGTAACTATCAGCTCTCCAATTGGCCTTAAAACTCATTCAATGAGAGGTAAATCACGCCTAATACTGGAAACTGTGGATCTTGCAGAACCTTCAGTCACCACCTTAGCAAATCAGCATAATTCAACTTTATTCTAAGTATTTGTCTTTATAAGAATAGTCCTCACCCCCATCAAAGAGACTTCTCTTTGGAACAGATGAAGACCATTACAGAAAACAATAACCCATCAAAATGCTGAACTGTCAATGCGCCTAAGGTTCAGGAAACATTTTTATATTTTGGAAGAAGAGGATCAGAGTTAGTTTGCTGTAATTATATCTTTTAGTAATGTCGGAAGCTACGCCCACAAATTACCAAGAACATGATTGTCTAAATGAGCTGGACAAGGAGAACTCCAACAGACACGCTCATGTGGGAGGGGCTCAAGGAAGCTCATGAGGTCTCAACCCTACATAAAGAACTACAGACAACTAAGGCATGCAAAGGGGGGAGAAGAAAGACTACAGCAATTGGTTACCCAATCAGTAAACCTGAAAACAAATGTACAAGTAAAACTATGCAGACTCTGTAGATTGTAATTCTATATCTAGGAATACACACACACACCAACAATTAATGAAAAGAGACCATGAATTTGAAAGAGAGTGGGGAGTATACTAGATGAAGGAAAGGGAGAGACTGTGGATTATTATGTATTATGGTAAGAATTTTATTTGTTGGAGCTGGGAACATGGCTCATGATTAGGAGTGTTTGCTGCACAACTACAGGGCCCTGAGTTCTGATCTAGGCAACCCACATAACACGCCGACACGAGCATGGTCTTGAATATGCCTGTAACTCCAGAGAGGAGTGCGAGAGCTCTAAGTTCAGGGAGAAAGCCTGCCTCAGAAGAATAAGGTAGTGATAGAAGAAAACAACAATGCCCCCTCTGGTTTCTGCAGGACAGCATGTGCCACGTGCACACTCATAAAAAGTCAGTTTTGGGTTTGGTTTTTTGTTTCGTTCTTTCTTTCCTTTTTTAAAAAATTTTTATTTATTTTTGAGACAGGCTTTTTATTACATAGCCCTGGTTACCTGGCCTGGAATTTGTTATATAAACCTTGAACTCAGAAATCTACCTGCCTGCCTCTTCCTCTCAAATGCTGGAATTAAAGGTGTAAGTCCCTTAACCCCATCAACACACAAAAGTAGTTTCATTTAAAAAATTGCACCTGTCATTCCACTATATTCATAATTAACACGATTAATTTCCAACACATTAAGAAGCATGTAGTATGTATCTGTTTCATAAAAGGTAGTGAAGAATGCTTGCAGCCTTACCCACTGAGGTCAAGTTTTCGTAGTTCTCCAGCATCACCTCTCTGTATAGGTTTCTCTGAGTCAGGTCCAGTAAAGTCCACTCATCTTGGGTGAACTCCACAGCCACATCATCGAAGGTCACTGAATCCTAAACCATTACACACATGTTGGTTTGAGCCAATGAACAGTCTTGCTAGTACTCAATGGAAAATTAGGAAGATGGACCTAATACCTATCCATTGTCCTCGGACCAGCCTCAATCCAGCTGCAGAAATCAATGGCCCCAAGAACTCTTCTCTCTAAACTCACTCTGCTGACCTTCTACTGTCACATGATTTTAGCAGCATTTCATATACATGATTTCATATACATGATTACCAACACAGCCAGCTAGAAGCTCTTCTGGTCCTACTGTCTCATTGCAGTATATTCCTACGCAAACTGTAGATATCTAATAAGTAGATCATCTGAGAAAAGGGTGCTCTTGCCAGTCTTATCATATGCCAGAGCACTCAACAAAACAAAAGAACATGCAGGTATCACATGAGGCTCAGGATTAGTAAGTAGAGGTCTATGACTGCAATCTCCAACACGGGGAAGGACGGTTGAGACTAGCCAGGACTATTGAGTTCAAGGTTAGGCTATATAGACAGACCTTAAATAAAACAAAGAAATAAAAAAAATTACCTAGTGAAGTTGGGGATATAGCTCAGTGGTAAAGCATGTGCCTAGCATGGGTTAAAAGGCCCTGGTTCAATCCCCAGCCAAGCAAACACAATAAGCAGCAATTACAGAAATGCTAGTATGATTTGCAAAGTAACATGTCACCCATATAAGGCTCTACTCCCCAGGAAAATTTGCCAGACACTCTCCACCCGCTAGGGAAAATGCATTTCCTTTAAGTCCTGGAGGCTGAGTCTGTCTAGACTCTAGACTCCAGAAGGAAGTGCATCTAGATCACAGATGAAAAGTTCTATTTGGTAGAATGATATTCTTTCTTTTTACCTGGTAACAATTTGCCTGGTTGTCAGTCACTGTCCCTTCTACCTCTGTGTTTTCTTCATAGATGTAGATAGGCTCTCTAGAAAGAAGGCCTGATAGGAAAGAAAGACGGCATCAAATCCCAGAGCCATGAAGTCATTTCACTCTAGTATGACATTCCCCTGTCATCTGTACACTCATCATACCACATAAAAACATGTTCCTACCAAGAAATGCCAAAGCACTTCCGTCTCCCCTGGAGTCAGGGAAGCAGGCTACGAACTGTGCTACCTGCTGAGGAAGGGAGTGTTCTCACTTAATAGAGAAACTTAAGGTGTGAAAAAACCGCTGACTCGGGCTGGTGAGATGGCACCATCAGGTTAGTCTGAGTGCTCAGACCTGATGCCCAGAGTTTGATCTCAAGATTCCACAACAGAAGGAGAAAATTGACTCCCAAAAAAGTCCTCTGACTTCCACATGTACCCTCACTCACACAAATACATACACACAATAATAATTAAATAAAACAAAAAGTAAAAAGAAAAACATGACTCTAAATTGCCCCTGGTGACAGAACTCATGACAATTATACAGCACTTCTTCGGAAAGCATACACACCGGGACCCTAAATCACAGAGCACTATTATGTGACCCATTTCAGCTCTTTGTGAATGAACACACAAGACTACTGAAGCCCTGCCCACTGGACTTTGCAGGAGAGACCTAAAACAGTCTAAAAAAGAGCTTCAACAAGGACTTACCATGGGACAAATCAATGGCTGCCATCCCGTGATGCTGATGGTGAAATGTGCCTGAACACTCCCTTCCCTGATGCCAAGATCACTTCGGGACAGCTTATGAATCTAAGTGGACAGAGGCAATCTCCATTCCTCTTAATACAGGGTTATATGGAGTCCTGTTCACATCAATCATTAATCAACAACATCGAACGTCAGTCAGCAAACATCACACAATAGTGCTCACTCTCTGCAGATAATATCTGTGAAACCCACCAGCAAACATCTACTCCCTAACAATAGCCATACTCATTTACATGTATTAGTTCTGTCAGAAGTTGTGCTAGCACCTTTACGTATCTAATTCCCATGTTTTGTCATACCCAACCCACACAGTAGATATCAGTAGATATGTTACCTACACTAAACACCCACATCCGGGCAGCACTAGTAATCAGTCTAGTATTACCCTGCTTGGAAATGAACTGGGACTTGAAGCTGAGTTTGTCCAGAAAGTGATTTTCTATGACCACTGCTGATTCCTAACATAACCAAACATGGGCCCACCACAGCACTTTTCAGGATTCACTATTCCATATGTAAATGACTACTTCATAGCTACATATTATGACTTAATTTTAAAAAACTAAAACTGAAGTGTTTTTAAAAATTAACATGACTGCTATTTGACAACTCTTAAGTTGTCTGGTGCAAGGCCCATGTCACACGCTTGATACCAGCCAGCACTTACGAGGCCGAGGCAGGAAGACTGTAAATTAGGGCCTCAACCACATAAAGATACCAGGTCTTAAGAAACAAAAAATGGGGGAGTGAGGTGGCGCATGCCCTGAATCCCAGCACTCGGGAGGCAGAGGCAGACAGTTCTCTGTGAGTTTGAGGCCAGCCTGATCTTCCTGGACAGCAAGGGCTACACAGAGAAACCCTGTCTCAAAAAACAAAAACCATGTCTCAAAAAATAAAAACAAGAAGTTTGGAAAACCTTGTCTATTTGACTCTACCTTACTTTTCTCTCTTTTATAAGGAAAGTATCTCATCTACTGTGTTATAAGGCTGGCCTTGAACTCACCATGCAACTTCTAAGTCATAGCTACTACAACTGCAGATGTGTCCACCATGTCTGGCTTATGTGGCGCTGGGAGGGAACTCAGGGCTTGTGTATGCTAGTCAAACCCTCTATCATGGGGCTACATACCCAGTCTTGTGTGTGACTGTAAACTGTACCAGGGCCTCATGTAACCTAAACACATATTCTACCACTAATCTATACCCCCAGGTTCCAAAGACTACTAACCTCATTTATCATAAACATAAATCAAATGTCTGGAAAAGAAAGTAAGCATCTAAATTTTTTATTATGTACTAAAATGGTATATATACGGGTTAAAAATAAAAACATTATTACAAATAATCTTACCTCTTCTATTTCATTTACTGTAGGTACTGGAAGTTTATTTCAGGTCTGGCTTATTCTTTAATTCTTTCAGCAAATTATTAGGAAGTCCTATTCCTGTGGTAGGCATGAGCAGAGCAGGGAAGGACACAGAAAATATCCTGTTCTGTAAAGATCTAGAAGTCCTATGGGGAAATATAATCATAACATAAGTGCTACAGGGAAAATCAAGCCGGGGAGGAGAAAGTCCTGCACATACATACACACAGGAAGCACAAAACTGCAAACTGATTTGGGACAAGATAGCAACACAAAAAGAAAACTAGCACTGGCTGCATCATCTTTGACCAAGAGATTAGAATAAGAATTGACAGGGATTTTGTTTTTTAAAGGAACTGAGGGCAAGACAGATGGTTCAGTGGTTAGGAGTACTGCCTGCTCTTCCAGAGGACCTGGACTCAATTCCCAGCACCCACATGGCAGCCACACTATCTGCAGAACACACCCAACATTTGCCTTTGGCCTCTACACACACACACCATACACACACACACAAACTCAGAGCACACCTCAAGCACTAGGGTCTTGGTTGGAAACACTAGAATCATATATAAATGCCATTTCCTGTTCATACTGGCAGAGTCAAGGACTGGCCAGAATCCGCCCAGCTCTTTAGTATGCAGACCTTTTAAAGTAAAGAGTACCAGGTGTTTCAGAAATAAAATAAGTATTAAGTTTGCCTTTTCTTTATCCAGCCTCCCACCCAACAGGAAGATGTGGTTGGCCTTGAACTCACAGTCCTGCCTCTACCTTCTGAGTGTTGGCATGTACCAAAGTCCTTCTCATAATGCTGGGGAGAGAACCCAGAACCTTGAGCATAATAGGCAAAAGCTAAACCACTGAAGCTGAATCCCCAGCTGGAGAGGTTGATGTTTTTGTTTAAGTTTTTTTCCATTTCTTCAACAATTTCCTTCATTTTTTTCTTTTATTGTTACCTTGCAATATGTATTTTATATATTAACTCTTTAAAAACACAAACAAAAGCCCATTAAAACCAGGTATGATGGGGGAGGCTTTACATACCTTTCAAGACAGAAGTAAGAAGACTTCAAAGCCAGTCTGGGCTAAATAGCAGTAGTTAAACAAAACAAACCCAGACCTGTAATCCCAGCTACTGGGGTGGCTGAAGCAAAATGACAGGACCAATGATAGGATCGAAAGCTCAGAGCTAGCTTGGCTGCAGAATGACTTCAAGGCCAGCCAGTTAGTGCGATCCTGTCTCAAAAAGAACAAGAGGGCTAAGGATGTAGCTCAGTGACACAGAACTTGCCTAGCACATGTCACACCTTAGGTTCAATTCCCAGTATCCACCACACACACACATAAATAAATAAGGGCCAATGAGATGGCTTGGCAGGCAAAGGTTCTCACTGCTGAATCTGATGCCTTGAGTCCTATGCATCCCCGTGTCCCACATGATAGACTGAGGGAGCTGACTCCTTACTGCCACATGCACACTGGCATATGTTCTCTCCCCAAAATGAGATGTTATAAATCCAACAGAACACATGCTTACCTAGTGCTCTACACAGTGCACTTCAATGAACCCTATGTGTCCCATAGCTCATTAACCACCAAAACAAAATCCACCCTCACAAAATCCCTATGCAGCTCACTCTCTAGTTGATGATCCCAAATGCTGGACTAAATAATGTCCTAAAAAAAAAAAAAAAAAAAAATCACATTTAGACTCCAAGGACAAATAGAGCCCACTACAATTATCCCTAGAATCTTGACCTCTGGTCCCTTGCTAACCCATGCTGGGGCCTCTCAGATACAGAAAGTAGCAGCGCTCTTTAGAGTGGGAAAGACACAATGTCAACTGTGGGTGACTAAGCTGCAGTGTCAACTATGGCTCCTGTCTTGGGAGGCCGAACACATGCTTTAGCTGCCAACAGCAGTTACTTGTTGACTTTTCAGCCAATATTGGGATAGAATGTAAGGGCTCATGCCTGGTAGCTAAGTACTTTCCCACAATATCGCCAAACATGACGGTATGTTTTGTTGAGATATTATCTTATTCCATAGCCCAAGCTGATCTCAAACTTACAGTAATTCTCCTGCCTCAGCTTTCCAATGGATTTGTGAAATGGCTCATTGGGTAAAGGTAGTTGCCGTTAAGTCTGACAACCTGAGTTTGATTCCCAGATCCTACATGATGAAGAAAAGATAGTCAATTTCTCCAAACTGTCCTCTGGCCTCAGCATATATGCCATAGCATGAGCATACCTCACTACACCCACAAAATAAATAAATAAATGGAAAAATTTAATTTTGTAAGTCTTAAAAAAATTTTAATAATGCAAGTGGCCACGGATATACCAGTTAGTGGGTCTTACAGCGAATGCACAAAAGCCTGGATTACACTCCTAACACTACATAAACCAGGCATAGCAGTACAAACCTCTAATCCCAGTACTTAGGAGGTAGAGGAAGGAGGATTAGAAATTCAAGGTCATCCTCAGCTACATAGTTCAAGACTAGTCTGGGCTATATGAAGCATCATCTTTAAAAACTGAAAGTTACAATACTAGTTGTGCCTGGAAGCTGAAAAGCAAAGATTGACTTTGAGGCCAGCAAGAGGAAAATACGAGATCCTGTCACACAAAAACAAAATAGGTAGAGCTCATTGGCAGAACACTTGCCTAGTATTCTTGAGGCAGAGGATATCATGATCAGCACCACAAAAATATACAATGAAAGTATACAATAATGAAAGTATACAATAAACTATGCAATGCAAGGGCCAGAGATGGCTCAGAGGTTAAAAGTATTTGCTACTCTTCGGAAGGATCTGGGTTCGATTCCTAGCACCTACATAGCATCTCCCAACCATCTGTGACTTTAATTCCAGAGAATTTGACACTCTCTTCTGGCGTCTGAGAGCACTTCATGCACAGACATACATGCAGGCAAAACACCCATACAAATGAAATTAAAATGTTAATTTAAAACTCTACACAATGTATTTAGTGAAGAATAAGAATATGAAAGGTGGAATGGAGGGATCTCTTTGGACTCAAACGAAAGCCACACTCTTAAGCTTCCAGGACACCCTGAGCTTCCTTGACCAGGGAAGCATCATGCCCACTGGCTGCTCAGAAGACAACCTTTGACCTACTTGAAAACCCTCATTCCGGAGAGATATCTGGAAACAGGGAGCTTATTTTTCTAATGAACTTTCAAAAGCATTTGCTGTTGTCACTAAACTCACAACTATTAAAAACCTCAGGGACAATCTACTGTACCACACAAAAGCCATTACCCCACACAACAGAACCGTGTGCTAGAAATACAGGTCTTGACACACCATGTTGTACAACACATGCACTGAACGCAACTAACAGATGGGACAGCCAGTGGAGGGTATGAGTATGTGTATGTGACTATATGCAAGACATGTGCACATGCTGAAGCCAGAGGAGAATGACAGGATGTCCTTTGACCAGTGTATATACAAATACATGCACACCCACAAAATAAGGAAGTCATCTTTGACTAATGAGTGAGTTCTAGGCTAGCCTGGGATACATGAGACCCTGCCTCCAAAAAATTAATTTTTGTATCCTTAATAAATCCTTGTATAACTTTTCCCAGGTACAGACTATGTAACAACAAATTAAAAAGAGGAATTAGTAGGCTGAAATATGGCTCAGTAAGGAAGAAACCCAAAAGTAGATGCACATGTCCACTCTCACACATACACATCAAAGAGAGGGACACACCTTTGAGAGGTGGTGTTAGAGATAGGGTCTCACTATGTAGCCTTGGCTGGCCTGGTACTGACTACGTGAACCAGGTTGGCTTTGAACTCCTAGATCTGCTTGCCTGTTCCTGCCCCCAAGCACTGGGATTAAAGGCTACAATGCCTGGCATAAATTATTATTTTCTGAAGAAAAATTGACTTTGCTCAGTTCCTGAGGGATCAGCCAGGGGTGCTTGGTGCGCATGCTTGGGCAGAGTATCACTGTAGCAGGAACATCTGGCAGACAAGGTTCTTCACATATGACAGGCAGGTAGCAGAGCAACACAGTAACAAGAAGCTAAGGCAAGACACAGCCCCCAAGAACATGCTCAAGCCTGAAGCCTTTCTTCAGTCAGGCCCCATCATTTTCCAAATGATTACAAATGAAAACTTTGAATCCATCAATGGATCAAATCATTCATTAAGCTGAAGCCTTCATAACCTATCTAATCCTTTCTGGAACCACCCTCATGAAAATACCCAGAGCTGTGCTCATTAATCGACTGGACATCACTTAATCCAACTACACTGACAGTTCATCTTTTCATGAACATAGCAGTTCATGAGGGATTTATGCTTGACTACATTTCCCTTAACACAACATCCACCATGCTCATCCATGTTGCTGCAAATGACAGTTTTCTTCATCTTAAACCAGTCTACAATCTACTTTTAGAAATTCTAGTTTTAGCCAGGTAGTGGTGGCACATACCTTTAATCCTAGCATTTGAGAGGCAGAGGCAGGAGAATCTCTGTGAGTTCAAGGCCAGCCTGGTCTTCAGAGTGAGTTCCAGGACAGCCAGGGCTACACAACAAAACCGCTGGGGCGGGGAAGGGGGGGGAGATCCAGTTTTAAATGAGAACAAGGCAAGAAAGCATTTGGCTTAGATGACTTTGCAGACCAAGGAAAGCAGAGTACTGTTAACAGTCTCTGACACGGACTGTGAGGAGAGTCAAAGGACAGTTTTCAGGTAACATGGACCAAATCTGTGACCCCTTCTGGATGAAGCTATTCTCAAAAGGAAAATCTTAGCCATGTCGTATGATAAAGGCTGAATAACAAGATATCAATATGCCAAATGGCTGAAATTTCCTAAAATTATTGAGGCACCTGACCCACCAAGCCATATATTTGGTCATGCAACAACAATCTGCCATCATCAGGAACAGTACAGAAAGCACTATACAAGTTGAGTGTGGTAGTGTACACCTACAATCCTAGCACTCAGGAAGCTGAAGCACAGCAATCAGTGCCAGCCTGATGATTACGCCAAGACCAAGAAGACACTAAATGGGTTGATGATGTGACTCAATGGCAGCACACTTGACTAGCACACATGAAGCCTAGTGTCCCTTCCCGAGCACTGCATAAAACCAAGGGTAGAAACACGTGCCTATAGACTCCACACTATGAAGGTAGAAACAGGAGGATCTGGGGCTAAAGGTCATCCTTCGTGTTCAAGGCTGGCCCAGTCTACATGAGACCCAATCTCCCACAAAATTACAAAATCCTAAAGTCTGTCAACTCTACAGAGCACAAGTAAACTATGAGAACTTGTGGCAGACTGTGTGATGGACTAGCTTAGCACGGATTTCAGATGTACTGTTCCCAAACATCGGACAAGACCCACTTCACAAATGAACCTATATGACATATCAGCACCACCTGGAAGGAGAGCAAAGAGATAAAGTTCTGTGGTCCCGCCCGACTCTGGAGAGCTGTATTACCAGAAAATTATCCCAGTGCTGAGGGCCGAGCAAGTGCCATGCAAGCACAAAAACCTCAGCTCAAATCCCCAGAAATCATGCAAAACCCATAGGGCAGCAGCAGCATGGATGTCTGTAATCCAATGTGCCTACGGGAGGGTGGGAAGGAGAGACAGAAGCAGCAGCAGCATGGATGTCTGTAATCCAGTGTGCCTACGGGAGGGTGGGAAGGAGAGACAGAAGCAGCAGCAGCATGGATGTCTGTAATCCAGTGTGCCTACGAGGGGGGGGGGGATAGAGACAGAAGCAGCAGCAGCATGGATGTCTGTAATCCAGTGTGCCTACGGGAGGGTGGGAAGGAGAGACAGAAGCAGCCCAGAAACACCAGGAAGCCCATTGGACATAGTGGAAAAACAGACTCAAAACAAGGTAGAAGGCAAGGACCCACAGCTAGGTTTGCCAATCACACATTCATACACACATACTCACACACCCATATACATAGAGACACACACACTAACACACCTATATACATAGATATATACACACGCACACACACACCCATATACATAGATATATACACACAGTTTTTTAAGTGAATGGATAAAATATATAGTTTTAAAAAAATCCTCTCAGTAAAGAACCTCAAACAGTGTGTTTGTGGTCTTCCTTGCCAGGAGGCCCATCATGAGGAGTTGACAATCATTCATCAAGGGTACAAAGACCAAAATGGTGATAAAGACATCTGTATGGGCATGGGGACACACACTTGTAACCACAACACTTGGACAGCTAAGGAATTCCAGGTCAGCCTGGGCAACAAAGTGAGACTGTCTCTGTCTCTGTCTGTCTGTCTGTCTGTCTCTCTCTCTCTCTCTCTCTCACACACACACACACACAGAGCAGACTGCCTTGTCTGGAAGGATACAAGGTATCAAGATATTTGTGACCTGCCTGAATCCCATCACAGGGGACCTAAGGGAACACAATCACTGGGTCAGGAATGCACTCAATGGCAGAGTGCTCATCTCCCAAGTTCAAGGCCTGGGTCAGCCTCAGCACAGGGTAAAAGCAGACTTATCTGAGTTGTTTGCAATGTACCTTGGAATTCTTCCTCCTACTCTAACCAGCCCTTCACCTCCCTGGAGGAGAATCCAGAGTAACTTAACCCCTGGGACTCTTGAACACTGACACACCCAAGGGGCTGGAATTGTTCCATGGGTGACAGCCAGAAATCTCCTCTGCCAAGATGAACTGCCAGAGGGACCTAATGGGACCAGGCAGCTTGAAAATGTCCTTATCATCTTCCGCATATTTCACTTGGGGGATACCAAGGAACTAGCTGGGTATATTGACAAAGCTCAAAGAGTTGTGGGCCAGGGAGATGGATCAGCAGGCAAAGGTGCTCATGTACGACCTAATGACCTCTCTGACACCCACTGGGGGAAGAGAGAAATGACTTCTTAAAAGTTGTTCTCTAACCTCCACAGGTAAGGTGAGGCACATCCTCTAGACATACAAAAATAAAATCTAATTTTAAAACACTGTAAGAGTTCCTAATACTAAGTCAATCAAGACACGTATATATTGCTGACTGAATAGGTTATGGGGGAAACTCCTGGCAGCATCCATGAGATTCCTGTGTCCACGCTATAAAAGGTATGCTCCTGTGCATAAAATGGAAGCAAATGCCTTTCCTACCAGTACAACTTGCCAAGTTCTAAACTGGAAAAAAACGAACAGACAAATATGAGTAGCTGCTCTGTGGTAAAACACTGATTCTCTGCAGAAAACAGAAAAAGTCGGGCTGAAGAGATGGTTCAGAGGTTAACTGTAGCACTGGCTACATTTCCAAAGGTCCTGAGTTCAATTCCCAGCAACCACATGGTGGCTCACAACCATCTGTAATGAGATCTGGTGCCCTCTTCTGGCCTGCAGGGACATATGCAGGCAGACCACTGTATACTTACTGAAAATAAATAAATCTTAAAAAAAAAAAGAAAAAAAACAGAAAAAGTCAAAGGCAGGACAAGAATATACATGAACAGACACACACATACTTTTGTCTCTTGTTTTTCATATGTATATCTCTATAGTTTGCATATGTACATCCATGTTCACACGTGGGACACTGTTATCAGTCAGGGTTCTCTAGAGGAACAGAAGTTACAGATTAAAGGAAGATCTTTCCTCCCCACAAGAGCTGGATTAAAGGTGTTTCTTCCCCCCTCAAAAGAGCCAGATTAAAAGTAGGTCTTCACATTTCAAGTGATTTAATTGAGAAACACATCCCTTGGGGCTGGAAAGATGGCTCAGCGTTAAGAACACTGACTGCTCTTCCAGGGGACCTGGATTCAATTAGCAGCACCCACATGGCAGCTCACAACTGTCTGTACAATTCCAGTTCCAGGGGATCTGATATCCTCACACAGACACGCATGTAGGCGAAACACTAATGTACATAAAATAAAATTAAGTAAATATTTTTAAGGAAGGAAGGAACAGAAAAAGAGAACAGAAGGAGAGAGGAAGGAAGGAAGGAAGGAAGGAAGGTAGGTAGAAAGAAAGAAAGAAAGAAAGAAAGAAAGAAAGAAAGAAAGAAAGAAAGATAGATCAGTTCTTTGCAGGTATACCAGCAGCCTGGGTTTTCATGAATTCCAGATGTAGTTAAGTTGACAACCAAGAACTGCCATCACAGGCATGCATGTAGGCGCAGGTGTGTATGTTAATGAGGCCTGAATTTGATTATAAAGAGTCTTCCTCGGTTCTCCATCTTATTGAGAGCTTGCTGATTCAGCTAGTCTAACTAGCCCGCTTACTCAAAAGATCCTTTTATCTCTGCCTCCTGAATACTAAAATTATAGACCGGTTGCCACACCCACCCAACATTTACATAGGCTCTAGGGATCCAAACTCCATTTTCCAGAACCCAGAAAGGGCTTTAACCACTGACTCATCTTCCCAGCCCAAGATTCCATGTTCTAGTACACAGTAGATGTCCCTGGAGTCCTTGAGCAATAGGCTCCAAGAACCCTGCAGATCCCAAAATATGCAGATGATATGTAAAAAAAAAAATCACATTATTTGTATGTTGCTTATGTACTTCTTGATATGATATCATCACCAGATTACTTACAATATCTAATACAGCTTTAAGAATGTAGCGCCATTGGCAAAATATTTGCCTACCATGCATGAAGCCTTTGGTTCAATCACTGGCACAGCAAAGCATAAGCCAGAATTGGCATATGCATGTAATCTCAGCATTAGGAGGTGCAGACAGAAGATCAGGAGTTCAAGGCAAGCCTGAGCAACATGAGAGCCTGACTCAAAGAAGAAAGCAAAAAGCCCTACTACAATATACATGCTATGTGGTTGTTATGCTACATTAAGAAAATAGCGATAAAAAGTCTGTACTCATACAATATTGATGCAACCACCGAGTCAGGAAGATAGTGTGCAGCTGTAGCACCAGCACTTAGGAGGCTGGGGAAGGAGGAGTGCGAGTTCAAGGCTAGCCTAGACTACTACACGGTGAGCGCCAGGACAGCCTCAGCTATATAGTGAGATTATTTTCACCCAACATACCTACACACCCACCCCACCCCAAAAAAACACCAAATGGTGTGGTGATGTATGCGTGTAGGCCAGCATGTAGGAAGAGGACAGTGACTGCGAGGCTATTCTGAGCTACGGAGCAAAACTCCCTCTCAAAAAAAGATGCAACAAGTGCCTACATCACATACATCAAACAATGTAACAATTTCTTCTGACACTGAAGGCTGAGTCAGGACTTTACACAGAATGAGTGGGAGAACACATGAGTACACATGAAATTGGCTTTAAGCCAAGAACTTTTGCCTTCAGTTCCCTTTTAGAATGAAGGAAAGGTATTCCTCAAATGACACTGAAAATAAGACTAGCACCAAATACCTAATCAAAAGGCAATGGGGCACTAACCCACTAACTACAGCAATTGTTACCAACTAACAAAGGAAATTTGGGAAAAAGGCAATCTGGAGTCTCATATACTCCCACAGTCAACAGAAAGGTACAACTAAAAACAAAGCAAAGGAAAGGGGCTGCAGAGATGCTCAGTGGTAGGGAGTGTGCACTGCTCTCAGAGAGAACCAGAGTTCAATTCCCAGCACCCATGTTGGCAGTTCACAATTGCCTGTAACTCCAACTGCACTGGCCTTTGAAGACACACACACACCTAAAAATCTATAAAAAGAGAAAGGAAGAGAATGAGCATATTCTTATTAAAGGAAATATGGAAACAACCGAAAAGCAACCACAGCGGGGAGGGGGTAAAAGCCAGGCGGTAGCACACATCTGTACTCCTAACAACTGGGAATCTGAGGCAGGAGGATAGGAACTCAAGGCCAGCCTAAGCGACACAAGAGCTGCACTCCTTTTCCACTGGATTGTAATAACTGTGCAAACATTCAATCTCTTTTCCATTTTTCTTTGCAAACACTGGAGATTAAATGTTACATTGTCCTTTTGAAACAAAGTCTCATTATATACCCTGCACTGACCTTACGCTCACAGTCCTACCACTACCAGGTTCACCTTCTAATTCAGCTCTCACTGCCATTTCTGATATTGGGAATGGAACCTAAGGCCTCACATGTGCTACCACTGAGAGTCAACCCTCTTTTTTACTTATTTTGAAACAGTCTCACTAAGTTGACTAGGCTGGCACTGAACTCACATTATAACCCTTGATGGCCTTGAATTTTCAATCTTCTTATCCTACTTCCCAGTAGCTGGGATTTACAGGACTGAGTCACCAGTCCTAGCTCTAATTTAATCTCTGGGTGATACTACTACTCACTTGGAATGTGTCTAAACATGAGGATTAATGAATATGGTTTGTGATAGTGGTATCATGTCTATAGAGGACTGTTTGTCCTCACTCTGCGGAAGAGTTACAACTTCCTTTGTATTTTCTTAGCTAGAATATAGACTTAATTTAATTGTTAATAGTAAATACCTGCAAAAGAGCTGACCAAGCACATTACGGACTGTTGCAGTATGCCTCAAGTTTTCCTTCAACGCATGCTTAAATCAACACTAGTTCTCTCCCCCTTCCACCTTTGCTACTTGCTATGTAGCTCAGGCTGGTCTGAGCTGCATCTGCCTATCTTCCAGGTGTTACGATTACAGGTGTTCATCATCATACTCAGTCATGTGAGATTTTAAGCCAGTAAATGTGTTAAATATACTAATTAGTAAGTATACACATGCTCTCTTCTTATTTTTTTAAACAAGTGTTTTCTAATAAAGTCAAATCCATGACTTGACAAAGGCAGGCATTCTTGTGTGGAGGACAGAAATATAGCTTAGTAATACAGCACCTGACTAGCATTCACAAGGTTCTGAATTCCAAGGGTAGGAAAAGAAGATAGATGTCAAAGAAACTCATCTATGTGTGGTATCTATCATTGATTTATTCCTCCAATTAATTCTAAGATGTGTCTCCTGTCTCCACCTACTGACTCCCAGAATTTCAGGAATCTATACTATAGTCGAGTGTACACAGAATTAGAGATCGAACCTAGGGCAAGCAATCGGTCAGCTGAACCATATCCCCAGCTCCCCCAGTTGTTTCTAACTGAATACAAGTTTAGATAACAGTTGTGAATATTTTCAATAGTATTCACATTTAAATAATATTTAAGTAATAGTTTTTCCTTTTATACTAACACTATAAGGTCAGAATATTCAAACATTTAGCAGATACTGCCAACAGTTCGAATTACTCTTCACTAAATTCTGTCACCAGCGTTATGTGTACAACCTTATAGCTGTAAGATAGTAACTCCTCACTAATTTGTTTGTTTGGGTTTTCTGAGACAAGAGCTCATGTAGCCTAGGTTTACCTGGAACTCAGAATGTCAATCAGGCTGGTCTAGAACTTGGGATCCTCCTGCTTCACCTCCAAAATATTCAGATTACAGGTATTTACTACCATGCCTAGTTTTCCCTTATTATTTTTTTTGACTCCTTTGACACCATCAACTTTTTTTTTTGTTTTTCGAGACAGGGTTTCTGTGTATAGCTTTAAAGCTTGTCCTGAAACTCACTCTGTAGACCAGGCTGGCCTCAAGCTCACAGAGATCCACCTGCCTCTGCCTCCCAAACGCTGGGATTAAAAGAGTATGCCACCAGCACCCGGCTAACACCATCAATTTTTATTCTGTCCCTTACCAGCACCCGGCTAACACCATCAATTTTTATTCTGTCCCTTAAATAGCAAATATAGAAAATAACACAGATAATGTCAAGCCAAAGTATAAATATCCCTTGATATTTCCAGCTACACCACACTGGCAGGGGAGTCTTCTGGTCATTTATCCTGGAGGGGTTCCAACTCATGTCGGTATCTGTAAGCAGTCACACAGGACTGCTTCCTCCTGTAAGTAGAACTAGAACATTCCCCCAGGGAAATTGAGTCCTAGTTTGGATAAGGGAAATCTGAGACAGCCTAAAAACCACTCAAAGAGGATTTGGCTGTTTAGGAACACAAACATTTCCTTTAACTAACACAGGTGAATTTTCTACCCTGTTTTGTTTCATTGTTGTGATTATTTATAGGTAGATATGACTGTTTTGCCTGCATGCATATCTGTGCACCACCTGTATGCCTGGTGCCCATCAAGGCCAGAAGAGGGCACTAGATTCTCCTGGAACTGGAGTTACAGATGGTTGTAAGCTGCCATGTGAGTGCTAGAAATCGAACCTGGGTCCTCTGCAAGAGCAGCCAGGGTTCTCAACTACTGAGTTCCCTTGTTCATTTAGAAAGGTCTTGCTATATAGCCTTGACTGGCCTCAAACTTGCAGCAATCCTCCTGCCTGTCTCTACCACTCAATTGCTGGGATAAGACTTGTGTACCACCAAAGAAAATGAGTGGAATGATGGTCAAGCCTGGGACTAACTCTTAAGACTCTCCTCCTGCACTGTACGAATATAATTAGTCACTGCCTACCATGCTCTCTACCGCCTACGTCCTTCTCTTTCAACATGGTGAGTCCTACACCCTATCATTTCATCTCAACTTAAAACTCACTTGTCTTGGCAATGAATATGATCCAAATACATTATATGAATGTATTAAAATGTCACAATGAAACTCATTATTTTGTACAATGAATATATTCAAGTAAAAAGGTATATGGAACCATTACCATTGCAGGAGGTGGGGGAGGAAGAGGAGAAGCACAGAGACCAGAGAGATGGCTCAATGTGTGAAGGCATTTGCCACCAACCCAAAGGTCTACAGTTCCCTGAGTTCAATTCCCAGACCCACAAAATGGAAGGAAAGAATGGACTCCAGTAGGTTGTCTTCTGACCTCCTCACACACATGCACTCATGTGGACAAAATAAAATGTAGTTTAAGAACTTAAGTAAGAAGACTGGGGTGCAGCTCAGTGACAGAGCACTTACCAAGTCCAAGGTCCAGGGTTCAGCACTACCCCAAGGCTTTTGTCTCTGTTCCTCTCACACACAAATGTGTGCACACATACACACTCACTTTTAATTCTTTTATGTACTCTCATATACCAATAGAATGTATTAATTCAATAGAGTATATTAACTTCCAAAACTCTGATCAATTTGTAATCCATTTATTCTGGATTTTGAGAACAAGCTTAGGCTGGATTTCTTTCACAAGCCCCTCCCCCTTTGTAGAGCTGAGGATGAAACCCAAGGCCTCAAATATTCTAGGCAAGAGCTTTCCCACTTCACTCACTCAACCAAGGCGTCAATTAGTCTACCAAAAAAAAAATTTTTTTTTAAAAAATTTAAAGTGGAGAAAACATTTTGCCTTTTTTTCTTGTTTTTTTTTTTTGTTGTTTTGGTTTTTTTTTTCCCCAGAGACAGGGTTTCTTTGTAGCTTTGGAGCTGTGTCCTGCAACTCACTCTGTAGACCAGGCTGGCCTCGAACTCAGAGGTCGGCCTTCCTCTGCCTCCCAAGTGGTGGGATTAAAGGCAGGCGTGCCTCCCAAGTGGTGGGATTAAAGGCAGGCGTGCATCACCACCAGCCAGCTAGAAAATTTTTTAAACAAACAAAAATATCTACAAAAACAAACCATCAAAATATACAGAGAAACGGGGGTAATACACACCTTCTGAAAAAGTTAGCATAATGAACAACACTGCCTAGGTTCAAAGATTCTAAAGCCATTTGAAATTTTCAGCGTAAGAACCATGAAGAGGGGAATTGAAGAGATAAACGGCTTATCAAAACCTGGGATCTGGTTCCCAACACCACACCAGGTGTCTCACAACCTCCTGGAACTCCAGCTCCAAGGAACCATGCCAGGACAGTGCACTCGAAGGCATAAACCCACATCCCATATATAAATAGCTAATTTAAAAAAAATAACTAAAACTTAAATATACTAAATAAACAACAAGAAAATGCCTTAGAGAGGTCTGGGATTATAGCCCAGTGCTAGAGAGCTCACCCAACATACGCAATGTCCTAGATTCAATTGCCACTATCACAAAAACAAAGAAACTTTGAAGAGATCTTAGTGCAAAAACACCCAATTTTATAACAATAAAGAATTCTGATTTCACACAAAGAAGATATTATTGTCTTTAATTCTCTTGGTTGAAACATTAACTATTAAGGTCTTACTGGGTAGATATCTTTATTTTTTTTAGAAGATGCATTATCCATTCTGTCAAAGTATCACGTCTGAAATTCTCAACTAATTTCAAATAGTTCACCATAAAACGTTTTCTTTTTTTCTTGGAAAAAGCCAATCAGTACCACCTAACAAAGCCTCCATTTTTTAAAGTCTGCAAGGAGGCACAGGCCTACAGCGGTCGGACAATAGCTAACTATTTGGGCTGGGGTGTAGCTCAGCGGGATAGAGCTTAGCATCATGAGGTTCCGAGGTCCACCTCCAGCATCAAATCAGAGTAACTTGGTAGCCTTACTTTTCTTCGACACAAAGAGACCCGTGTAGGGTCTATATACGTCTATATTTACATACGGATAAATGCATCCTGCAAGTTACCTTTTTTTAAAATCAGAATGCAATGTGTCTCAGGTAAACAGATGTCCCACAAAAGCAAAATTTTTGGATAAAACATTCCTTTCCACAAACACACACACACACACACCAAAAAGAAAAAAAAAAAAAACAAAAACGAGGAAAGGGCTGTCCTCTGTCCTCACCCACCTTTCGGCCAAAGCTCGGCTGCAACAGACAGAATCGCCCCGTCCGAGATCGGAAGATGCAGCGTCTCAATATGATGCCAATGGCGGAAAGTCTATTCTTTCTGGGGAGGAAAGGAGAGAAAACAATTCCACAAAGGTTACTTTACACAGGCTTTAGAAGAAAGGTGGATGCAAACAGCTCAGGGCTGAGTCGTGATGCGCACTCGGGCCGCAGCACCTGGAAGGGCTGCAGAACCCGGAGGACGCGCGGCCCCGCGAGCACGGCTCGGTCCACCTTCCCGCCGAGGCCTACCTAGTCTTCTCCCTCCCGGTGCCGCACCCCGCACCCGCTCACCGAATCCTCCCGAGCTGAGTGGAGAGCACCCGGACAAGAGCCGAGAAGGTCTCCGAGCCCCGAGAAAAAGGGGGGGCAGTGAGCATGACGTCACTTCCTCTTCCGGCTCGGAGTTATCAGCCACGTTGGATCTCTTCAGGCCAGGGAAAAAAAGCTTGTTTGTTCTCGCGTCTGGGCAGTTGCACCTTTTTTCGGGTGGGCTCGTAAGGGGAATAGCGTCTGAAAAAGAGCCGAGAAGCCGTCAGAAGCGAGGACTTGAAGGGCGGGGCGAGGGGCGGGACCAGGCCGGGTGTGCCGCGGTTGATGGCGGACCGGTGGGGCGAGGATGGGGGTGGGGACGCCCGATGGAGATGCTGCTGACAAAAGTTTTTCTGTCGGGCCTCTCCCTCACGCTCGCGGTTCCCTTAGCCATGTTGCATAATCTGCCAACCCAGGAAAAACGATCCGTCTGGCCCATTCAGTCACTGCTGTTCCCAGACACCTTGCTGTCGATCTGTCTTTGTGTGCCTGGACACCGTGCTTACACCCAGTCGTTTCCGTTGAGTTTTCAGGATAAAAGTACACGCCCTCCCCCACCTCCACCCCCACCACCACCCCGGGCTCAATTTGTGGAGCCCCTGCCTAACAAGCCGGAAGCCCTGGAATTCATCTCCAGCGCTGTGAGATGGTGCACGTCTGTCATCCCAGTACTTGGAAGACGGAGACGAGAGATTCAAAGCAATCCTCACTACATAGTAAATTCGAAGTCAGCCTAGGATACGTGAAACCCTGTCTCCAAAATCATAAATAAAAGTGATCTTTTTGTAAATTCTGAGCCTTTTGAACTTTCTTTGTTTTTTTTCCCCTCCATCCGACGTGGCTTGTTTTGGCTTTGGGGCGTGGGGGGTGTAGGCGCGCGTGTGGGAGGCGGGACGGGGATAGGGTAGGCGTGCGTTCGCGGTGTGTGTGTGTGTCTGTGTGTGTCTGTGTGTGTGTGTGTCTGTGTGTCTGCCTGCCCCATCGAGTCAGGGTAGTTTGTAGCTCCGGCAATCTTAGACTGCCAAGGGCTAACCCTTCTAAGTCTCCGGCCTCCGGATTAAGGAGTCTGCCAACAGAGCTTCATCCGCCACTCCAAGTGTAAAGTTTTTTATTTCTTGGAATTTATCAAATGGACCAGTCTTTCCTGCTTTACAAAGTAATGCTGGTAACATGCATTCTAAAGTTGTGCCGCAAGGCTTTTTTTCTCTCGGTACCACAGTGAGTGTTCACGGGGTGGCCTCTGGGAAGTTATGAACACTGATTCACTGGCACGGTTTTGTTTTTTAATAATTATTCATGAGGATTGAGAATACAGTTTGGTGGCCAAGTACTTGCCCCAAACACTCAAGTCTTTAAGTTCACTCTCCACTACTGGACTTTTTTTTTTTTTCAAGTTTTTCGGGAGCTGAAGAGGCCTCACCCATTAAGAGCATTTGCTGTTCTTCCTAAGGACCAGAGTTCAGTTCCTAGCACCTACTTGATAAGCCTCAAATCACCTGTAACTCGCACTCAAGGGGTTTGGTATCATCTTCTGGTCTCTGCAGACACGCACACTCATATGTACAGACACACAAATAATAAAAAATAATTCTTAAAAAGTTTTTCATAGACATTCCTGCAATCCCAACTCCAGAGACTGAAGCAGAAAGATCAAGAGTTGTAGGCCAGTCCGGGATTCATACTGCGTTCGAGACCAGCCTGAACTACTGGGTTGTATTTCTACACATACAAACTGGTATTTTTTTTTTTGGAACTAATTTTTATCACCAGCAACTCAGAGCACAATAAATGCCTCATTCCTTGAATGAATAAACAAATGAAAGAACACTGAGAAAAAGACTACTCTCGAATTCTGAGAATTTTCTCAAGGAAAGCTGCGTACTAGGAAACTGTTGTATTAAATCAGAGCTCTTGGAGGCCAGCCTAAGCTACATCGTAAATCCCTGTCTATAAACAGATAATAAAATTGTATATGTGTGCTACCAAATACAGCTTACAAACATGTTGAACTGGTAACTATTTTGCTGTATTAGGCCCATCTTTTCTGTATACAATGATCAGTCTGTAGGAGGAAATTTGTATTTGTAAAGAATAGTTGGGGAGGCAGAGGCAGGTGGATCTTTGTGAGTTCGAGACCAGCCTGGTCTACAAGAGCTAGTTCCAGGACAGGCTCCAAAAAGCTACAGAGAAACCCTGTCTCGAAAAACCAAAAA
>JAQHUG010000150.1:147239-158270 GCA_028555095.1 Dicrostonyx torquatus
TACTGATATCCTCCTGACATCGTCACAGTGCCATCATACAGGTCTAGTCATTACTGATATCCTCCTGACATCGTCACAGTGCCATCATACAGGTCCAATCATTACTGATATCCTCCTTAGGTCACATTTATACGTTTCTCAGCCTGCAATCCATCCCAAGAATCCTACGGAATGAGTTATTTTCTAATTCTGTTTGTAAATCAGAGGTCAATGCAGAAATATTCTGAGACTCATCATTAAGGTCAAAACACCACATGACTGGAAACTCTCTGCACTGCCGATGGTGTACTAACAATCAACAGTAGCTCAAATAAACCTTGGCACATATTGATTAATCCAGTTCATTTTATTTTTATTGTATAAAAACCCTTATGCATTGGCCACAACTGGAGCCTGGGTTTTCTGAAAGGAGGCTCCGGTGCAGGTTTTCATGAAGTGGTCAGTAAATTCCTTAATAAGGAGACTTTGGTGAACACAGTCTGTTTACACAGGTCAAGGGTCAGATAGCTGTAGGTGTTAGAAATGGCATATAAGGTGGCATTGGCAAAGTTGCCCAGGGTGGCAATGCAGCCCCTGGATGATGGGTAGCAGTCATCTATACCAGCAGAGATGATGCCCATGTCTCTGGTGACGGAGATGAATGCTGTAGGAAGTCCTACAGCCAGGGGTTACCCGCCCACTGGGGCGTGGCCTCTTATACGATTTGTGCCAATGTAGAGCATGCATCTATCTGGTCTCTTTTCCGCCTGCGGGATTCAGTTTCTGTGCTTCGTTCCAGCAGAGGATTCTGATTTGTGAGTCTACCCCTAAATAAATAACCATCAATTTCTCAGTTCTGAACTGGTGTGGGATTTCTTTTAAGCGTCCTTCATTGGATGAAACTCAACACAGACCCACAGTGTCTGTCGCCTTGCATGGAACAGTGTGGGGCTTTACCAATCTTGTTCCCCCAGTAGCCTCTCTGCACAGGACAATGGAAAGCTTGACTAAGATGATGGCTTCTCGGATGGCAGTGGCTACCTCCTTGGAGCACTTAACACCAAGACTAACATGACCGTTGTAGTCCCCATTGGCAATGAAAGTCTTGAACCTGGTCCTCTGGCCAGCCTGAGTCGGCTTCTGCACTGGCATGATCTTTAGAACCTCATCTGTTAGGGACGTACCCAGGAAAAGTCAATTTTTTGAACTGACTTAATTTCAGATTCCTTAATGAACAGAGAGAACAGGTAGATGTCCTCCAGGGACTTGATCTTCATGCCCTTAACCAGGCGGCCCAACTTGGCGACAGGGATCCAGTCCTTGTCTTCTGCTTGACCTCCAAGAGTTCTGCTGTTGCCAAATCCTCCTCAGAACTCTAACCTTGGGCCCCAGGGTTCTCCCAGGGGGCCTCCTGCCACACTGACTTCATCTGCCATTTAGTGTTTTTCCAAAGAAAAAGAAACCTGACTAATTCTTAATAGCAGCAAAGGCTATGGCAGTGTTGTTCACTACTTTAGTGGTGACGCTTCTGAAATTTCATTTTGCAACCTGGTAGTAAGCCCTGGAATGGCAAGCAAAGATGCAGTTACTGCACTGTTAGTCAAAGCAGGTACACAGACGAGGTGGTCATACAAGATGCAGGGAGAGTGTGCCTGTCACAAAAGCAGAGTTCATTATTGTAAAGAAGTATTATACACTATATCCCTATCAGATAGCCCATATATCTCACTAGTGTATGATCAGAAGGTATGTTAAAGCAAAAACTGGAGATGGCTTGTAAGAAACAGTACTGTCAGTAGACTTAGATTAAATCCTTAGAGTGGGACAGTTAATACAAAGACAGTACTTATTAACAATATCAGTGATGGCAAAGTGTGTAGGAGTCTACTGGATTAGCATTGACATGACAGCATAGCATAGCATTTACAAATGTCTCCACAGATAATGCCCGTCTCTATCAGCTTATTTGTAGCAATTTTAAAGAATATATTTAAAGATTTGTTTTATTTATTTATTTATTTATTTTGTTTTTTTTTAAGATTTATTTATTTATTATGTATACAATATTCCTTCTATGTATGCTTGCATGCCAGAAGAGGGCACCAGATCTCATTATAGATGGCTATGAGCCACCATGTGGTTGCTGGGAATTGAACTCAGGACCTCTGGAAGAGCAGTCAGTGCTCTTAACCTCTGAGCCATCTCTCCAGCCCTATTTTGGGTTTTTTTTTGAGACAAGGTTTCTCTGTGGCTTTGGAGCCTGTGCTTGAACTAGCTCTTGTAGACCAGGCTGGTCTCGAACTCACAAAGATCTGCCTGCCTCTGCCTCCTGAGTGCTGGGATTAAAGGCGTGCGCCACCACCGCCTGGCTGTTTTATTTTTAATTACGTGTATGCATGCATATGAGTAAAAGGCACTCACTCCTGCCTCTGTCTCCTGAACGCTGAGACTAAAGCTGTGTGCCACTATGCCCAGTTTATAAACTTGTTTTTATTTTATGTTTATATATGTGCCTGAGTTTTCATAAATGCACCATATACATGCAGGAATCTACAGAGGTCAGAAGAGGGTATCAGATCCCCTGACATTACAGATGGTCATAAGTCACTTTGTGGGTGCTAAGAACAAGCCCAGCTCCTTTGCAAGTGCAGTAAGTGCTCTTAATTGCCAAACCATCTCTCCAGTTCCTACAGTTACTTTAAAATTTACATTCATTTATTCCCATGAGGAAGGGAGTAGGTGTGCACATGACATAGCATCGTTGTGGAGGTTGGGACAATTTGTCAGAGTTTATTTTCTCCTACTACATGGGTTCCCGGGTTCAAACTCAGTCCTCATGCTTGGTGGCAAGTGCCTTTACCCACTGAGATATCTCAATGGCTGCCTTTTATATTCGATGCAGATAAAGTAAGTCCCTATCATCCATTGAGTTGCTCTAGGGAATCCCATGATGAAATCACAGTTGTTTTTTCTGGGGTGATCAGTAATGTTCTTGAGAGGAGACGTCTTCATGGGCTTGGAAAATACCTCGGTGGTCTCCTTCTTGTAAACCACTGGGCTGACAGGAGTGGCGCAGCTGGTCCAGCAACAAAGAACTAGCACAGCTCCCAGAAAAAGGAGAATGTTGAATCGGTCAGTATCAATCAAGCAGCCTTCAGCAACATGCTGAGACATTAAGTGTAACAGATATAAAATCCAGGTTCAGCCAGGCATGATAGAATACACCTTTAATCCCAGCACTCAGGAGGCAGAGGCAAGCAGATCACTGAGTTCGAGGCCAGCCTGGTCTACAGATCAAGTTCCAGGAAAGCCAGGGCTACATAGAGAAACCCTGCCTCAAGAAAATAAATAAAATAAAAACCAGGGTTCACCAAACCCATGTAAGTGATGGGCGTATGAGATGTTGGTCATCTGCTGGGCGGAGACTACTACTGTTTCATCCTAAATTTGTGCCACAATTTTCATAGCATGTGGCATGCTCTTAGAGGGTTCTTTATTTCCAGCCTTCATCAAGTATTGATTAACCCAGAGCCTTTGGCTCCTTATACTGCCGGCAGTATCAGAGGGTTCCCTTGTTTTACCTTAACTTCATCAAATGGAAAAAGCGCTAATCTTTTTGGCACATCTTTACATGGGCAGATCTTTGGCTCCAAAAGTATGTAAATCACCTTAATCTCCCTTCAGTGGTCTGGCTGGATCATCCTACTTAGTATTTGAGGTCCCAGTTGGCTGGACTTGATTTTTCCAAGATTAACCCAAACAATCTAGGAGGGAATAGTGTACATACCAGTAGGTATAGCGTGTAGCGTGACTCTGACTGACACTCCATGGAGAAGTACCTATCAGTCTCACTGAATCAGAAGTTGCCCAGAAAGGCACCTGAGCACCAAGCCTTAACCTCCCAGGACAGTAGCAATATTGCTTCATCTTTTATCTCCAACTATGGCTTAGAGATTTTGAGTCATAATCCATATAAATGGTGTTTCATTTTGTTCTGTTGGCCTATTATTTAGGTCTGTACCGTTTCCAGTAAATGATCTTTCTATTTATGGAATGAGCCTAGCCCTATCTGTTTTAATTGCTGTTTTGGCATCTGTGATGACTATATTTGGAATTAACTAAAACCCAAATGGTTGGACACACCTGTGAGGGATTGTTTTCTTAATTACATCTTTTAAAATGGGAAGACCAAGGAGCACGGGGACCTTGGGAGAGCGTTGAAGAGGAGGGGAGAGGCAGGGAGGGGAACAGAGAAAAATATAGAACTCAATAAAAATTAATAATAAAAAAATAAAAAATAAAATGGGAAAATACACTTTTAATCCAGATCTTGAGGTGAGAAGATCCACCTTTAATCTCTGCCAGCCTCTATAAAGGACATGGAAGAAGGAAATACTCTGTTGCCTGTTTGCTTTTGCTAGCAAGTTCATTCCTTCACTGTCATTAGAGAATACGTCTTTGGGATTCCTGCATATACTGAAGATCAGCTGAGATCTTCAGCCTTATGGACTGATCAGCTACTGGATTCCTGGGCCTTCCATTGGTAGACAGCCATTGTTGGACTAACTGGACCACAGCCTGTAAACCATTATTAAAAAATCCCTCATATATATATATATAATGTTATACATACTTTTATGTATATTATATAAACATGTATCTATAAATATATTTATATGTTTAGATAGATTCATTCTATAAGTTCTGTTACTCTAGAGAACCCTGACTAATGCAGCATTAGTTTATTTTTATTAGTTTATAAAAACCATTTATGTTTTTCTACCAAACCCTCAGCTTTCAGATGATAATGTGATAAATCCATTTTATACTATGCATCTTAGTACAGTCCTCTATTAACTTACATTTGAAGTGACTCCTATATCACTCTGGGTTCATATTGGCATATCAAGCTTAGTATTATAAAGAGTCCATATAGTATTCATTTGGGTAGCATGGGCATACAGACATAGAACCAAATATCCAGATGTGTGTATTTATGGTCACAGAGATGGACTAACAATTTTGAGATCAGGTCAAAGCTCCCACATTATTGATCTACCAGATTTGTCCTGGTGATTTTTCCTGAAAAATACAATCTTTCCAATGATGTAGGATATTCCACTTCTGCGTCTACTGGCAGAGGCGATCTTTGAGGATGCTCTTCTTTATAATACCCTGAGTACTAGGCATCCCATAGTGCTGCGCCCACCTGTGAGCAGCATACTCTCCAAGATGTCTAGATTTGTGATAAACCCATTTTTGCATGTCAGAGGGAGCTTACACACTCAGTGGAATCTGAGCTGAAGAGTCTGGGCTGAAAGCTTGTTCTATGGAGGTAAGTAAGCACACTGTGAGTATCACCATGAAGTACAGTGTCACTGATTAACTGCTACCAAATATCCTCCCACACAGGTTTTCTCCATATTTCTTTGCCACTTGTGGTCCATTCATGTTTTTGTTATCAGGCCATACAGATGGCCATTTCATTTGCCACAGACCAGTTGATGTACACATGGCATTGTTCTCTGTGTATTGGCTCCCATACCAGAGACCGAGGAGACAATTGATCAAAAGACTTTCCCCACCCTAACTGGAGATGCTATTGTAACACCCAAAGTGAGAGAGCAGTGAGATTCTGCTGGAACAATGTCACTGATTTCTTCATGGAACTAAGACTCCACCAGACCCTGCATTTGCTCTGTCTTACTTGGTCTTCCACTTGAGGACACTAAGCTCCTATGTGTTTTATGAGCAGTGGGTGAGCTTGCTGTCTGTCCATGTTGTAATTGGAATGTGAAGTCTCGTCAATGCTTCATGATAGGCAGTGATTGGTTCAGTTTCAATCAAAGCCCAAAAAAGCTAGTAACTGTTTCTCTAAAAGGGTATACTCTTCACTGACGGAGAACAGATTTCTATTTCAAAAGCCTGAAGGCACTCTCTGTTTTTCTCATCTCTGCCACAAACTCCAGTTGGCATACATCCCATCAGCTGTTCCTCGTAATTAGGTGGGGCCTGTTCTGACCAGACAGACCTCTAGTGGCACATATTGTCTGTTTTGCATGTTCAAATGCTTGTCCCTGCTTAGATCCTGTGCAAAATGAAATTTCTAGTTATTTCTAGTCAAAACTGTTCTAGATGAGGAATGGTGGTGCTGGAAACCAATTAGAACAATTAAAACAATGGACTTTGGGTTTGCTTTATATTCTGTAAAGTGGGAAATTACCATTTCTTCAGTCTGGATTTAGATAATATTTACTGTCTGCCTTGATTCTGAAATACTTTCTCCAAATGAAACAGTAGTTTCCAGACCTTGAATTTTCACAGGGTTAATTTCCCATTCAAATTACTTCAACCCAGCAGTCACTAACACTGAAGTTTCTGGCATTGCTTCTTCCTCCATCCTCTGAAGCATGATGCTATTGATGTAATTCATTATCTGAGTGGAGACAGGCGCCTTTACACTCTGCAAATGCTCTGCTGTGAGGTGATAGCATATGGTGTAGGAGTTGCCTCTGTTTGTGTGTTGTTTTCATTGGTTAATGAATAAAGAAACTGCCTTGGCCTAGTTGATAGGGCGGAACTTAGGTAGGCAGAGAAAACAGAACCGAAGGCTGGGAGGAAGAAAGGCGGAGTCAGAGAAGCCATGGATCCTCTGCCTGAGATGGACGCCGGTTAGAATCTCTGCCGTGTGGCAATACACAGATTAATGGAGATGGGTTAAACTAATATGTAAGAGCTGGCCAAGTAAGAAGTTAGGGCTAATGGCCAAGCAGTGCTTTAATTAATACAGTTTCTGTATGGTTATTTCGGGTGTAAGCTAGCCAGGCGGCAGGATGAACAAGGGCCCTTTCCTTACAACAAGCATATGGCAAGACTATGAATATACCCTTAGGGTAGGCACATAAATGTACGTTCTTGGCCCTTGCGAGGTATAGGCAAAATGCTGGCATTGATGAGAATGGGTACAGTGAGGAAAGCATCAGCCAGATCTGTGCCAGGGCCACTGTACTTCTCTAGTACAGTGGGAGCATCTGGACAGAAGCAGTGAGAGGAGAAGCTGCTTACTTAACTCCCAACAGTCCTTGGTTTTCTTCCGTGATCATCCTGTTTTCTAACAGGCCATGTGGATGTGCACCACTAAGTAGTAGTAGATCCCAAAATTTATACTTCCAAATCCTCCATAGTCTGGGATTTTTTTTCCTGATCACCTGGTGATATTGTTTCATTTGAATCACCTTAGTAGTTCACCTGTTGAGGCTTACAAGAAACAATCCTGATCTCAAATTGATAGGTTCTATCACCATCATTTAAACTTAGCTTTTTAAATTTGTTTTTGTTTTGTTCATTCTTTTTGGTTTTTCGAGACAGGGTTTCTCTATGTAGCCCTGGCTGTCCTGGAACTCATTCTGTAGACCAGGCGGCCTCCAACTTACAGAAATTCGCCTGCCTCTGCTGATGTGGGATTCCCCTCTGTGTGCTGTGAATAACATTGGTTAATTTTTTTTAAAAAAAATGGCTTTGCCTGCCTAATAGGGTAGACCAGAGCTAGGAAGGGAAAACTAAACTGAATGCTGGGAGAAAGGAGGTGGATTCAGTGAGAAGCCATGACGCTGCTGGAGATAGATACACTAAAACTTTGCTGTTTGGTCACAACCTTGTGATGATACACTGATTAATGGAAATGGGTTAAACTAAGAGTTAGCAAATAAGAAGCTAGAGATAATGGGCCAAGCAGTGATTTAAATAATATAGTTTCTGTGTGATTATTTCAGGAGTCTGGGCGGCTGGGAAACGAACAAGCAGCCTTCTTCCTACAACACTCTGCCTCCCAAGTGCTGGGATTAAAGGTAGTGCCACCACCGCCCAGCACATTTTAATCCTTTTAACATGTCAATTCTCATGATCTAATCTTGAATGGGAACTATCATTACTCCATGCCCCCATCAGGAAGCTGGCCACTTTTTAGATGGAATTGTAGCTTGTTTAGCATAAATTCCCTCCTCTAATCTAGTAATTGTAACTGATTTCCCTTTGAACAATTTTGGATTGCCATAAATTAAGTGGTCTCATCTCCAGTACTCACCAAAGTTAGGTTAATGGTAGGTGATCCATTTTTCCAATAGATTATGACTTTAATGTGGGGCCTGAAGTCTTTACAGATAAAACCTAACTTCTGGATCTGGGCTTTCCAGTTTTGAGAACAAGTCAGCAAACAAAGCAGAAAGAGCCATTGTAGCAATGGGGTCTATAGGGAAGCATCAGCCAGGGGCTTCCAGAGGATAAGGATGCTTTCTTTACGTGCATTCTTTTATCTTTAAACATCTGTCACAGTTCTTAGCTAGTCACTCCATCTGTTTTATCATATGGCACTTCTGACTGAAGGGCAATGAACATTTGTCTCTGGGAGATGTAAGTTCCCTTCCCATGGAGCACATGGGGAGGGCACCTTCCCACAGTCCAGTCCCAACTCCTTTCTTTGTGTTGCCTTTTAAATCACTCAAGGCAGTAAACTATCTGTATCATTTACTAGCAGAGTTCTGATAATTTGTTTATAAGCAGGAGATGTGGTTTTAATTATCTTATCAGGGCCAGTGAGATGCGTCAGGAGGCAAAGGCACTTGCTGCCAAACCAGATGATCTGAATTTGATCCCAAGATCCACATGGAAGAAAAGAATGAACTCCCAAGAACCGCCCTCTCACTTCCACACATACTTTGTGTCGTGAGCGCAGCCAGCACAATTATTGTTATTTTAGTTGTCCTATTCCTGATTTGTATTCCTAAAGTAGGGTTGTTAGACACCAGCCACTGCAGCACTGGATGGCTTCAGAATTCTTCCATGGTTTGTACACAATCCTTTGAGGATGATGGGTGATTAGCTGTGGGTCACAAATCATCAGTCATGTATTTGTCCCTGAGCGTCCCTCATAGACAGTTCCAACATGTTGGTACTGTCAATTGACCTGCCTGTGCATCCATGGTGTATGCTCCTATGCTCCACTCTTGGAACATATTGCAGACTGCATGTTCTGTGGTGACAATTGCAAATTTAAGTCTCTTGCATCCAGTTTAACACCAGTGGCACCTAGGTAATACAATTGTACCAGCTATGTAATCAGGGGTTCCCAAGCCTCTGGGTAGCCCTTGGTAATGTCATTTATTTCTTGCCATGTAAAATATTACATCCCTTCAGGTCCCCAGATCTGATGTGGGGCAATGGTCTGTATTCTGTCAATTATATTTTAAATATTAATGCTGATTGGCCAGTAGCCAAGTAGGAAGTATAGGCGGGACAACCTACAGGAAGTAGAGGCAGGTCAATGAGAACAGGAGAATTCTAGGAAGAGAAAAGCTCTCTCTGCAGTCCTGTCCCAGCCATAGAAGAAGCAAGATGTGACTGCCCTGCCAAATAAGGTACCGAGTCACGTGACTATCATAGACAAGAATAATGGGCTAATATAAGTTATAAGAGTTAATAAGAAGTCTGAGCTACTAGGCCAATCAGTTTATAACTAATGTAGACCTCTGTGTGATTCTTTGGGATTTAACGACTCTGGGAACCGGGCAGGACAGAAACCCTGACAACACAGATCCTCCCTTTGTTCTAGGCATCTGGGTATCAGAGTCTAGCTTTCAGTAAGATTGGATTCCTTCTCTCCTTCTCATCAGTCTAACCCTCAACCCATACACATCGCTGTCCCAGGTATAGGTGTCAGGATCTCAATTTGTCCAAGCAGTTGCCAGATGGCCTTTCTGGGCATTGGCCCTCCATTTCTTCTCCTGCACTTGTTCACTAAGGATATGTGTCTGCCATTGCAACATCAACAGCTCTGCAAATCTGCCTTCTCCTTTTCCCATTGAACATTTTTCTGTCTTCCCCACCTCTGACTTCAATAGCTTTCCACTAGGCCAGGAGCAAACACCAGCCTCCCCTGGCCGTAAGAGTCGTATTTCTCCCAGTGACCATTTTCAAAGCCTAAGCCACATGGTGTAGCTTCAAAGCTTTCAACTTGCTGGCCCACTCTTCACAAAGGCCAGCCTGATTCATTCACTACAAAGCCAGTACACAAAAGAGAAGTCCTTCAGAGCCAGGGATTTGCTCAGCAACCTTCAGAACAGAAATGCACCTTCCGGAAGGATCCATGCTAGCTGTGCACATGGTCTTAAAAGAATAAAACAAGCAGCAGAAACACAATAGAACATGAGGCCAGACACTTACACCACCCAGAAGCTGTCTGGGGAAGCCCTAGACACCGAAACAGCAAGCTGGGGTGTCTGACCACCGAGAATCCCAGACAGAACATGCTTTCCTGGGTGATACTTCCCATTGGCAGTTCACACCCCAGGCGTCTTTTTATCATGGAATTAAACAGTAGCTGAGTCTTTGGCTTTGGAAAGCTGCCTGGGAATGCTTATCTCCCAGTGTGTTCAAGGACACGGCACTTTTCCTCCTTCTGACAGTCTTCATAGCTGTTCTGCTGTTCGTTCTTTCTCCTCACAGGGTCAGAGGGAGCTAGCTCATTCTCAGGCAAGAGGTCTTGGGAAATACTTAAGATAGCATGCTTGGGTCTGAAGTGGGGAGGGGCAGCCCTACCCTAAGAGCCAGGTTATCAGTGATCTCAAATTGCAGGACAATTTACTAATGTGGCATATATTACACACACACACACACACACACACACACACACACACACACAACATATACACATACACCCAAAAGATAAAGGATCTGGGGAGATGATTCAATGGATAAAAACCGTGTCAAGAAAGTATGAAGATTGGAGTTTGCACCCTCAGTATCCACATAAAAGTCATGGGCAGAAATGGTAGAAACCTGTAAGTCCTGCACTGGAGGCAGAGACAGGGTGAACTGGCTAGCTAGGTTAGCTAGAATCCTCAGATTCAGGTTCAGTGAGACACTCGGCCTCAATAAATAAAATGGAGCCGGGCGGTGGTGGCGCACGCCTTTAATCCCAGCACTCGGGAGGCAGAGGCAGGCGGATCTCTGTGAGTTCGAGACCAGCCTGGTCTACAAGAGCTAGTTCCAGCGCAG
>JAQHUG010000150.1:162431-199665 GCA_028555095.1 Dicrostonyx torquatus
CACACACACACACACACACACACACACACACACACAAACACAGGGTGTCACTATGTTTTGTAAGTGGAGACTGCTCATTCATTTCCCAGTCACCCAGACCCAAATAATCACACAGAAACTATATTAATTACAACACTGGTTGGCCTATTAGCTTACACTTCTTATTAACTAACTCTTATATCTTAAATGAACCCATTTCTATTATTCTTGAGTATTATCACAAGGCTATGGCTTACCAGGTAAAGTTTCGGTGTAAAGTTCCAGCATCTGTCTCCTTTGGTAGCTACATGGCATCTCTCTGACTCTGTGTACACTCTATCTGGGCAATCCGCTCCTATCAGAGGTTCTTCAGGGGGTCTTCAATGATTTTTGTTAACCCAGAATGAATCCACAGCTTCTCATTTCCTGTGGAAACAAAAGCAAAACCTCTTCTCCAAAGTAGCATACCTTTTTACTTAAATTTTGAAGTCAAGGCATTTTCAAAATATATATGTTGGATTAATCCAGCAGTATTTACAATCAGATGTCTTTTAGCAACTGTTGCTCCTTCTTCAGCCATCAAACAATTCAAAGAGAACACAATAACATACAGTATCCAGACTTTCTGTATATTTTCCATCTTTTGCGTGGTTTTATTTTAAACTCTATTTCTTTTATTTTTATTTTTAATTTTGGGCTTTTTTGAGACAGGGTTTCTTTGCATATCTTAGGCTGTCCCGGAACTCACTCTGTAGACTAGGTTGTCCTTGAACTCACAGAGTTCTGCTTGCCTCTGCCTCCCAAGTGCTGGGAGTAAAGTTGTGAGCTGCCATACCCAACTGCTCCTTTTTTTTTTTTTTTTAAGAATTTTAGGCTGGAGAGATGGCTCCATGGTTAAGCGCACTGCCTGCTCTTCCAAAGGTCCTGAGTTCAATTCCCAGCAACCACATGGTGGCTCACAACCATCTGTAATGAAGTCTGGTGCCCTCTTCTGGCCTGCAGGAATACATGCAGGCAGAACTCTGTAAATAATGAATAAATGTTTCATTAAAAAAAAGAAAAGAAAAAAGAAAAAAAAAGTAAAACGCTAAAAAAAAAGGATTTTATACCTTTTTTTCCCTCTCCCAAGCCTACACATATTTTTTAACACGTAAAATATTTAGAGGTTTTTTTCATCTGAATCTATCTTTACTATATCTCTCTCTTTTGACCACATGAGTCTTTAGTTTACTAAGCAATATTACAAAATACAATTACAATAATACAAAGCCATGGCTTTGACAGCTAAATCCACCCCATTCCTTAGCTTTCTGAGAGTCTAGCTTCACAGTGGAGGTACTGGTGGGAGCCATGTTATTTTCACAACTCTATGAAGTTCTAAGGTCCCTGCCCCCACCAAGAAGCATGCTGTCAGGCAATTTATAAACACCATTAAAGTGTTTGGTGGCGGGGCCTCTTAAAAGAACTGCAAAGTTTTTGCAGCTAAAGCTGAGTCAGGAAGCCTCTTTTAAATGAGACACGCTTGCCCCTAGCAAACAGAGCCCACCTGAGAAAATATTGCTACCAAGAAGCTGTGCTCAACTCTGTTCTTTTGTGTCTAGAATAACTTCCCAAGCTCTCTTAGATTTCATGTGGATATAGTTGCCCATGTTGGTGCCATTTTGTAAGTGAAGACTGCTTGTTTATTTCCCAGTTGCCCAGACCCAAATAATCACACAGAAATCGTATTAATTACAACACTACTATGTAATCTAGGATGGCCTCAAAAGCAGTCCTGTTGCCCTGTCTTCTGAGTGCTGAGATTACAAGTGTGTACTGTCACACCTGCCTGCCTGACCTTTGTTTATTTTTATTTTTGTGGGTTTAAAATTGCTTTTTGTCTTTTTTGTCCGTTCTGGTTTTAGTGCGTGCGTGCATGCGTGTGTGTGTGTGTGACAGGTTCTCACTATATCACTCTGGAACTCACTATGTTGAGTAGGCTGGCTTTGAACTCAGCAAAATCTGACTGCCTCTGTCTCCTGAGTGCTAAGATTAATGTTGTAGGCCACCTATTTTTTATTATTTTATGTGTTGGGTGTTTTGCCTGCATATATGTATGTGTACCACCTACTTGTCTGGTACCCGAGGAGGCCAGAAAAAGCCATTGTATCCCCTGGACTTGGAATTACAGATAGTTGTAAGAAACCATGTGGATGTTGGGAATCAAACAGATTCTCTTGAAGAGCAGCCAATGCTCCTAACTGCTGGACCATCTTCCATCCCTTTTGTTGTTGCTGTTGTTTTCTTTTATTTTGTTGCGGGGGTAGGGAGTGGGGTGACGAAGTCTCATTCTGTAGCCCAGGCTGGCCTGGAAGTCACGGCAACCCTCTTGCCTTGGCAACCTGAGTATTAAGATTACAGGTAAGAACATTCTGCTCACCTTCCTTTTTCCTTTGTATTTGTTTTTGTTGCTTTTTCAAAATCTTTGTAAACATACATATATGGTGTGTATGGAATGTGGTGTGGTGTGTGTGTGTGTGTGTGTTCGTGTACATTGTGTGTTCCTATGGCACAGGCAAAGCTGCACTCATATAGTAAGTATACAACCTCAGGCACTGGTCCTCACCTTCCACTTTGAGACAGGATCTTATCCTTTCCCAATTCAAACTGCCAGACTGCAAGCCTCTGGAGTCTCCTGTCTCCACCTCCCATTTCATGGTAACTATGGGAGCACAGATCCTCCTCTCAATGCTATTTTGCATGGGTTCTGGGGTCTCAGCTCAGGTCCTCACCCCTGTGCTGCAGGCCCTTTACCCACCAAATGGTCTTCCCAGCAGTTTTCATGCTTTTTTTTTAAGATTTACTTATTTATTATGTATACAACATTCCTTCCATGTATGCTTGCATGCCAGAAGAGGGCACCAGACCTCATTATAATAGCTGTGAACCACCATGCGGTTGCTGGGAATTGAACTCAGGTCCTCTGGAAGAGCAGTCAGTGCTCTTAACCTCTGAGCCATCTCTCCAGCCCCAGTTTTCATGCTTTTAATTAAGTTTTTCCAGGGCATTGCTTCAAAATCTGATCTTTCCCTTTCTACTGTCTGCTTTATAGATTTCCCCCAAATAGCTGACCTATGCATTCTGTGAACACTTTTCTTAAAACAGGTAGGGAAAATTATACTTTGTTTTTCCCAAACAGAAATCATTCTTTTTTTAAAAGCCGCCTAACTATATTCAGGAAGGACAATTCTAATTTTTAGATTTTTAAAATTATCTCTATGTGTTTAAGGGAATATGTGTTGAGTTCAGTGTCCTTGCAGGCGAGAGGCTCAGAGTCCCTGGAGCTGTAGTGACAGGCCATTGTGAAACGCGTGATATGGGTGCTGGAGATGAAGTCAAGTCCTCTGGAAGAGCAGACATACTCTTAACCGCTGAGCCATCTCTCCAGCCCCAGAACCATTTCCCCCTAGTTTATAAAAAAGAAGAAGCCGGGAAGTGGTGGCACACGCCTTTAATCCCAGCACCCGGGAGGCAAATGCAGGCGGATCTCTGTGAGTTCGAGACCATCCTGGTCTATAAGAGCTAGTTCCAGCGCAGGCTCCAAAGCTACAGAGAAACCCTGTCTTGAAAAACCAAAAGAAGAAGAGGAAGAAGGAAGAAGAAGAAGGAAGAAGGAAGAAGGAAGAAGAAGAAGAAGAAGAAGAAGAAGAAGAAGAAGAAGAAGAAGAAGAAGAAGAAGAAGAAGAAGAGGAAGAAAATTCATTTTCTGACCAGCGGACTGCCCTAGCCACAGTCCTTGAGCTAAGCCACCAAAGAAGCTTGGTACCCTCTAGGCACTGATCACATCTATTATGAACCACAGTTATCAGGTCACAGGTATCCTCAGCACCATTGCCACCTCTAGTCCTTGATCTGGGGCTGCAGCACATCAGACAGTCAGAGGGGACATCTGGGTGATGGTGAAGCGATGGTTTCCTGCCTGTTGGTGCAGGATTCTGCTTGGAGAAAGGACCGCCCAAGTCCTGGAAGTGCTTTGCTGAGCTGGTCTGGGAAGACCCTGGACCCTTTTACAGCCAACTCAGAGGCACTAGGAGAAGAAGAGCAGACTTATTCCTGTGGGAGAGGAGCATCTGACACTTGCTGGCATGGTCTTCTCACTTCATCATCGCTTGTAGTAACTCTATCCTGCTGTGCTGCCCTTCCCTCTCCGCCTCCCGGTACGACTGCCTACTGCAGGCAGGCCTGATCTCGCTAGGGCCCGTGGCCCCACAGGGCCCTTGTTTGAGTGTTATTGCTCAACCTGTTTTTGATGGAGCTACTGCTGTAATATGTGAACTAACCAACTTATAAACTGTAAATGGGTACCAGAAGAACATGGAAAATACTGTTACTTTTTATTTATTTGTTCATTTACATGTGTGTATGCATGTGTGTGTGAATGTATGCCATAGCTTGTGTGTGGAGTCAGAGGGCAACTTCTTTCTTCCCACTATATGGGTCCTGGTGCTCACACACAGGCTAACCGGCTTGAGGGCAAGCAGCTTTCCTGCTGAGTAGTCTCAACAGACCTTATCCTACTTTCAAAAATGAACACAATAGACAATATAATCTGGGCATGGTGGCACGCACCTATGATCACTGACACTCAGATGGCAAATGATCTGTTTGAAGCCAGCCTGGACAACATTGTGAGACGCCCATCTCAAAATAATAATAGTGAATATGCATTTTTACAACTGACTTCTTACGAGATATGTTTATACGAGTCATCCATGTTATTCCATGCACCTGTGTAGTAGGTATGACTCTTGCCACGTGCTATGACTTTGTCTTAGTCCATCCCACTGAGCATAAATGGGATGTACAGCTTCCTTGTAACCATGTGAATACAGAGGAATTCTCTGACCCAGTCTCTGGAAACCAGGTCACACAGCTTGCCCCTAGGAGCAGCTGCCAGCCCCTCAGTTTCTGAATCCCAGTTCTGTTGAGCTCTCCTGGATCTGGATCAGAGGCTTCTCATTTCTTTCCACCTGCCAAGACTCAAAATAACCACAAAGAAACTGCTTGGCCTATTAGCTCTAGCTTCTTATTGACTAGCTCTTACATCCTAAACTAACCCATCTCCATTAATCTACACAAGGTCATGGCCTACCAGCAAAATTTCAGCAGGCTCCAGCAGAGGTGTCTGTCTCTGGAGGTAGCTTCATGGCTTCTCACTGACTCTGCCTACTCTCTCTATATATCTTTTCTAGCCTGGCTATATTCTGTTAAGCCATTGGCCGAAAGCAGCTTCTTTATTAACCAATAAAAGCAGCACATATATAGGACGACTTCCCACACCACTCCACTGAGACCCAGAAGATGATATCCAGACAATAGAGAGTTGTCTGAGCAGTCAAGAGCACTTGTCGGTCATTCAGAAAACCTAAGTTTAATTTCCAGTGTCCTCATGGTAGGAAACTCAGTTATATGTAATTCTAGTCCCAAAGGATCTGATGTCCTTTTCTGACCTCCACAGGCATGAAGCACACACATGGTGCACATACATACATGTAGGCAGAACACTCATACACATGAAATAATAAAATTTAAAAATTTTAAATGGGGTAGCAGACACCTTTAATACCAGCACTGGGGAGACAGAGATAAGCATATTTTTGTGAGTTTAAGATTAGCTAGTCTACAGAGTGAGTTACAGGACCCTGTCTCAAGAAACAAACAAAACCACAAACCCAACAAAACAAATCATCACTCTAAAAGTGAGTCCCTCTGGACTTCTGTCTCGAGCCAGAAGTCCTCCCAGCCCCTTTCCCTTACAGTGGGCTTTTCATCAAGAGTATAAATATTTCCAACAAGCACCCAGCTTTGGAGGGCCTCGTCTAGGGGTCATTGCTGGCAAAGCAGGGACCTTGACTTTACACTGATGTTAACAGCTCCCTCAGCGGCCCATCCTGTCAGAGGAGCCTATTGCCTTATGAAGGCAAGAAACTGGAGACCACACCTTTCCAAGAATTTTTAAATGTATTTTATTTTTAAATTATTCAATGCCTGTGTGTAGGTGTGCGCGTGTGAATGCAGAGCCAGTGGAGGCCATAGGTCCCTCTAGAGCTGGAGCTCCAGTTTTGAGCTGCTCTACGTGGGCGTTCAGATACTGAACTCAAGTCCCCTGTAAGAGCTCTTAACCCTGAGCTATTTCTACAGTCCATTCAAATGTTTTGAATTAAATGTATTTACTTATGAAGGGGGACAGCTGTTGAGGTCGGAGGGAAACTTTTAGGAGTTAGTTCTGTCCCTCCACCATGCAGGGGGTTGCAACTCAGGCTGCCAGGTTTTTTTAATTTTTGTTTTTGTTTTTGTTTGTTTGTTTATTTGGTTGGTTGGTTTTTCAAGACAAGGTTTCTCTATAGTTTTTGGAACCTGTCCTGGAACTGTGTCTAGCTCTGACCACGTTGGCCTTGAACTCACAGAGACCCTCCTGCCTCTGCCTCCTGAGTGCTGGGATTAAAGTTTGCGTGTGCCACCACCACCCAGTAGGCTGTCGGGTTTGACAGCAAGCACTAAGCAATCTTGCCAGTGCAGGAAATTTTACTGGTTTTAGTCTTTTTTTGTAAAAACCTTGGGCTACTCCATCCTCTTTTCCTCCACTCTGCCTAAAGTCCAGTCACTGAAGGTTTGGGGTTGGTGGGACTAACAAGGTCCATGTTTCAGCTACTCTGAAAGATCAAAGCTTGGAAGTGGGCTATAAACCCAGTCCTGGCCCACCCTAACCTGCTTCTCGGGAGTTGGGATTGGCTGCTGGGAGTATGAAGTTATGCTCAGTTCTTACCTCCTGCTTCTACTCCTCTACCCTACCTTGCCTTGTGACCGGACTCTCAGAAATTCTGGACCTGTGGTGGCAGTGCAGACCCATGTTGTCTATGTCCTTCTAGGTCCTCTTAACCTACAACTTCTCACCCTTCCCCTCTGCTCTCAATGTAGACACTGCTCTCAATGCAGTATCTACTAGTAAAAACCCTTGCTGGCTTCCTAAGTACCCTGGGTGAGTCTATCTGCTGGAGTCTCTCCTTTCCCAACCACAAACCGTTGGCCTTGGTTTATTACAGGTGAAGAGGGTGGGTGCTCATCTGGAGGTGTTCAAGAAATGAACCAAACTGTTTGGTTGGAAGAGTCGCCCCAGCCCCTGGTATCCATATACCCAAAGAGTCTGAAATGTTCGGGTTAAGGCTTCACCCCAGCCCCTGGCATCCATACATCCAGCATCCATATATCCAAAGAGTCTGGAATGTCCCAGTGCAAGTTCCATCCCAAGTCCCTCCCCTGGGAGTTGCCTCAGTCCAGACTCTACCCCGGAGAAAGCTCACCAAATGATGCCCCCTCCTCAGAGATGCTCAAGACCGCGCCTACAGGTTATTTAAACAGTATCACAGAGAACAAACACGTGGTTTTCAGGTCTTCCTTCCCTGTCTCCTCTCTATAGGGCTGGAAGGCCCCCAGGCGCAGTGGTATCCATTAAACCTGGGCTTTTTCTAGTTTGGTTTGATTTAGTCTGATTTGGATTACTGCATCGGTGGAAAGGCTCATGGGGTGCAGACACTTTTCACAGATCTCCAGGAACAACCCCTGACCTGGGAACAATGAGACCTCTGGAAACTGTGAATACTTTCTAGATTTATTTCTATCTTATGTGCAATGTTTTTTCTGCATGTATGTCTGTGCACCACCTGGGTGCCTGCTGCTGCTGGGGGTCAAAGAGGGTGTCAGATCCCCTGGAACTAGAAGTATGGATGGTTGTGAGCCACCGTGTGGGTGCTATGAATCAAACCTGGGTGTTTACAAGAGTAGTAAGTGTGCTTGAGTAGTGAGACATCTTTCCATCTGGAAACACATTTTCCTGAGAGGTACTATGAGGGCATCTTCACTGTTTGAACCTCCAGAAGAGCTCACAGTGATGGAAGTGCATATTTGTCCTGGGGCACTTGCCTAATCCACAGCACAGAAAAGACAATGAGATGGAAAAAGAGAGGAAGAAAGTGAGTAAAAGAGAGAGGGAAGCCGGGCAATGGTGGTGCATGCCTTTAATCCCAGCACTCGGGAGGCAGAGGCAGGCAGATCTTTGTGAGTTTGAGACCAGCCTGGTCTACAAGAGCTAGTTCCAGGACAGGCTCCAAAGCTACATAGAAACCCTGTCTTGAAACCCGCCCCCCCCAAAAAAAAAGAGAGAGAGAGGGAATGAAAAAGAGGAAGGGATAGGAATGGAAAGAAGGGAGGGAGGGAGTAACCTGGGCAACACTTGATTTTAGTCTGCTCTAACACTGAACCATATCCCCCGCTTAACTGATGTTATTTTAAACTAAGTTTGTCATATCCATAGAAAGGTACTACAATCTGCGAGTGATGTGGGAGTCCCCTCTGTGTGCTGTGATTACCATTAATGAATAAAGGAACTGCTTTGGACCTATTGCAGAGCTATAGGGGAAAAGAGCTAGGCGGGGAAAACTAAACTGAATGAGGGGAGAAAGGAGGCAGAGTCAGAGAGAGGCCATGTAGACAGATGCTGGAACTTTAGCCGGTAAAATACAGCCACATTGGCAATATACAGATTAACAGAAAAGGGTTAAATTAATATGTAAGAGTTAGCCAGTAAGAAGCTAGAGCTAATGGGCCAAACAGTGATTTAATTAATACAGTTTCTGTGTGATTATTTCGGGGTTAAGTGGCCAGGAACAAACTAGCGGCCTCCTTACTACAAGCAAGCTATTGTTTTCAAAAGTATTTCATTCAACTAGGGTAGCATAATTTAATTTTTCCTTTTATTCTGTCAAAGGAAATTTGGGCTTTTCCCATAAGTTTCTTTAAATAATGTTCCCCTCTTACTAGTTCTCTTTGCTGTTTGGTGATAGAGTTTAAGGCCACTCCATTATACATACAACGCAAGTATTACTCTGCTACATCCTAGCTGTTTTCTGTCTCAACTCTCTCTCTCTCTCTCTCTGAATAGGGTCTCATAAAATCCAATTTGGTCTCAACTGCTATGTAGTAGAGAATGGCCTTGAATTCTTGGTTCTGCTACCTCTCTCTCCAGGGTGCTAGCATCCCCAGTGTGCACCTCCCATACTCAGATCCCATTCCTTGTGATGATAATGAATTTTATTCTTTAAGCTGTACACTGTAGGAGCCAGCCATGATAAGCTAAATATGAACAGATCACCCAAAGGAAGTTCTTTACTTCCAACCATTCTCACCTGCCAGTGTAGGACTCAGACAGTTTAACAGAGTTTAATAGCCAGTTTAATATTAACTCAGTTTAATAGAGGCCTGAGTCTCAGTAGTTTACCCTGAAGCAATACCTGGTTGCAGGAAGAACCACAACTGAGATTACCCGAGCAGCACCCAAGAACAGACCATCCAAAGGATGCCTGATATTCTAACTGCTGTCTATAGGATCACCTCACTCACCAGGACACCCCTAGACGAATGTCAGCCAATCAGGGGTTCTGAACCTCACTCCCACCTTTACTACTATATAAACCCACTTTAATTGAGCTCGGGGCTCTCTATTTATTCCGATACGTTGGACATGCGGAGAGACCAAGTTTGCAAATGTGCATAAAATAAAGGCTCTTTGCTTTTACATGCGGGACTCAGTCTCCTTGTTGGCTTTTGGGGGACTTCACAGATTTGGGCATAACATACACATGCTCAAATTCTGAAAAAAAACCAAAAAACCAAATCGTTTTTCCAAATTAGTTTAAGAAACAAAATACCCACAATGGTCACCAGCAAGATGTTTCTGCTGCCAAGCCCTCTGACCCAAGTTACGTTCCTGGAGTCCACATGGTGAGAGAAAACTGACTCCTGCAAGATGTCCTCTCCAACCCTTCACGCACACGTGCACACACACACACACACACACACACACACACACATTAAATGAAGTGTAATACAAATTTAAGAAAGAAATCCTCTCTCAAAAAATGAATTTGTAACAGATCCTGCCTAAGCAATGCTTGCAGCGTTCCTGACCCTGAGCTCAAGTAAACCAAGAAGCTGGGACCTGGGCTACAGTTTCAGGCTCTCACTGGGCCTCCAGCAGAGCCCAGCCTCCGAAGAATTAAAAAAAAAAAATCACAAGGGGCTGGGGTATGTTTACTATTCTTATAGGCCTGGAACGCAAGAAGTGGGCTAGAATGTCTGGTCATTAAGTCCCCGGGATTCTCCTCTTCCCTCTCTCGCACTGGGGTTACAAATGTTCACCAAAACCAGCATTTTGGTTTTACATAGGCCCTAAGGATTGATACCAGGTCCAAGGTGGTCCTACGTTTGATCCCCACCACCACCAAAAAAAAAAAAAAAAAGACAGCAAGGAAGGAGTAGATTTCTCAGTGGGATCCTTCCTCCATCACAGTAATTCTAAGGCTTTTTAAGTTGTTGTTGTTGTTGTTGTTGTTTTGTCTTTGCTTTTGTTTTGTTTGTCCCTTGCTATGCTGTGGTTAGAATCCAGGACTTCACACTTGATACACAAGGCTCAACAAACGAGCCACATCCTGGTTACTAGAATTACAACGTTCTACTCTGAAGGTCAGTCCTGTTCAGCTCTCCTGTCCTCAGCTTCCGCGCCCTAGTGCATTTAGTCCTAGAATTCCCAGTACGTGACTCGAGTAGGCTGGGCTGCTCTACTGGTGAATAGCCAGACGGCAGGCATGCAGCAAGGTTTCCTTGGCATCCTGTAGGACAAGTCCCCACGTGAAACCTTGTTCTTCAGGTCTATCCCGCTGTGCACACCACGAACCCGATTCGGCCCCACCTCCAGACAGAACGAGAACGTTGGCTCTCCGCTGGATAGAGGACCCGCCCCAGAGTAGGACCCCGGGCCTCTGGATAGGTCAGAACAAGCGGCTTCGCCCCTAGGCAGAGGACAAGTAGCCGGGATAGCGACCCCGCCTCCACAAGTAGGTGGCCCCGCCTCAAGAGTAGTTAGCCCCGCCCCCGGATAGGAGGTACTGCCCCGGTAAGGACACTGCCCTGAATACGAGGCCCCGCCCCCAGGAAGAGGCCCCCGCCCCTGCCGTGCGGGCTCATTCTAAAATCGGTGCTAACTTAGGGTACCAGTTCGGTGGTAGCTGTAGGGAGCTGTGTACTGGTCTCAGCCGGTTCACTGCTGCTGAGCCCGAGTTTGCGCGCCCTCCGGAGGCTGTTCCGGAAGTGACACCACAACGCAGTCTTCTCTTCCGCCGCCATCCCCGTTTGTCAAAGGACAAATTGGTGCTGGCCCTGGGTTGGGCCGACCTAGAGAGGGTCTAGTGACGTGGAGGGTCTGGGTGTGGGTGGTGACCTGGGGGCCAGCGCGCCTGCTGCTGTCCTGGCCGGCAGGAAGCATCCTGTCGGTACGCTGCGTCCCCCAGGTGCTTTTTGCGTTTTTTTCATTTTGAAACATTTTTGAGACAATGTCTCAATGTAGTACGGAGTGGTTTCGAACTCCTACCCTCCTGACCCAACTTCCGAAGTGCTGGGATTACAAGAAATAGCCACAACGGAAACTCGAGCCTGGTTTTGTGTCTTACCCTCTTCAAAAGTCCCTAGAAAACCTATCTGGTTTCTTTTTATTCCAGAAGAAAAAAAAAAATCACCTGTCAACATACATTTAGTTGAGTCTCGCCTTAAGTCTTGAGGCTGCAGGGTCCTGGCAATTCCAATGCTTTCAGGTGAGCACTGGGTAGAAAGACCATTTCTAGCAGTCAGGTCACCCTATTTATTGTTCTTTTCGAATCAGAGTCTTTGATAGCCCAGGGTAGCCTCGACCCATCATGTTCCCACTCTCAACCTTGCTGTTGCTGGTATTAAAGGTGTATACCTGATTCCGAGGGCACAGTGATATCTAAACAGGCATAGAACTGCCACCTTGGGGTAACAGTTCATGGAGAGAAGTAATTTTAATGGAAACTGGTCAGTTCTTTCAACATACAGTAAGAGGGACACAACTTGAGAAGGGTTTTTTGTTTGTTTGTTTGGTTGGTTGGTTTTTTTGTTTTGTTTTGTTTTGTTTTGTTTTTGGTTTCTCTGTGGCTTTGGAGCCTGCGCTGGAACTAGCTCTTGTAGACCAGGCTGGTCTCGAACTCACAAAGATCCTCCTGCCTCTGCCTCCCGAGTGCTGGGATTGAAGGTGTGCGCCACCACCGCCCGGCAAGGGTTTGTTATTTACATTGAATAAAAAAGCCACTTGAGTGTATTTGTTACTTTCTCCCTGTTCAGACAAAGTGCCTGAAAGACCCAGCCTTAAAGTGAGAAAGGCTGGCTCACAGCATAAGAAGGGATATAGTCACCAGCTGGTGGTGCCCCATCCTTTAATTCCAGCATTTGGGAGGCAAAGGCAGGCAGATCTCTGAATTTGAGGCCAGCCTAGGTAGTCTACATATCAGGTTCTAGGCCAGCCTGGCCACATTATGAAACCGTGTCTCAAAATCAAAAACAAACAAACAAAAAAACAAAAGCAAGAAAAAAACAAAGCCAGCAATTTAAAAGTAGACTAGATTTATAAGTAACTTCATAATAAGTTACTGCAGTCTTAATGTTATGGTTCCATCCATTAGGTCCTATGATTTCAGTCTCTGTACCCAATACCGAATTTTATTAAAATATAGATTCTAATCAACCTGTACATGTTTTGCAAGCACAGATTGGATGGAGCACTGTTTAGTGTCTTTCTCAATGGTTTCTCAGCTGCAGTTTGCCTTTATCTCTAGGGAATATAACATACTTTATCCAAACCACTGTGAATACCTCAGTTTGAGTCTTGTTACAGATAATCTTGCGGACAGAATCTTGACTTCATCCAGTTTTATCCAGGAATACAAGTATGATAATATGTTGATGACATCTAAAGATGTGCATTGGACACTCCCTAAAGTCATACATATGCAGGGCTGACGAGATGGCTCAGCCCAAGTTCAGTTCCCACATGGTGGAAGGATAGAACCAACTCCTTCAAACGGTTCTTTGCTCTTCACATGTAGAATCACACCTCATACTCCCCTTAGGTCCTTTGGAGACTCCGTCATGGAAATGGTTTCAGTAGTCTCATTCTTCCTGGAGTCTTGGGGTCACCATTCTAGCTGGTATCTACTCACATGCTCTTGATGGAAGAAACAACACCCTCTTTTGAGGCAGTGCCTCAGGTATTACAAGTTCACTTCAAACTGTGGTCAAGGATGATCCTAACGATCCTCCTGCCTCCACCTCCTGAGTCCTGGGATTATATGCATGCACCATCATACCCGGTTTTGTGCAGTGCTAGGGATGGAAGCCAAGCCCAGTGTTTGCTAGCCAAGCACACTGCCAACCAAGCCAAATCCTCAGCCGCAGACCCTCTCAGCCTCTTGGCATGTGCCTAAAAAAATCACAGTTGCTGACTACATGCTGGAATGTCTAGGAAATAGTCTCTCAAAGACCTGAGCCCATGATCCTTGATGCTCAGTTGCTAATCATACTTAGCCTTATAAAAACTCCACCAAGATGGCCAAGATGCCCCTATAAAATACAGTCTCCAGACTGGGGTCCATACAGTGCTAACCTAGCGTGTATGAGGAAGCCTTGGATCCATACTTTGCATTACAGAAACAAAACCAACCTAGATTAACGCTCATGCTTTAATCTTAGCACTTGGAGTCTGAGACAAGAGGATTGCTTCAAATCTGAGGCTATTCTGCGATGTATAGTGAGTTCTAGGCTAGCCTAAGGCTGTTGAGTAAGACCCTGAAAGCCTTGGCCAACAGGTGTCCCCATGTTACAACCACAAACTGTTGGCTACCGCCTAAAAATTGTCCCATTCAGAATGAATGCCAGGGATCTCTCGATTCACAGAGGCTAAAATAGTCATCAATGTCACATTTCAGGCTGGGTACATAACTTAGCCATAGAATGCATGCTTAATATGTATGAGACATATGTTAGAATTCTACCACCTAACAAAGAACATCACACGTCTCTATTTCTTCTGAGGTCAGAGTAGAGTATAGTGGTTGTGTCCAGATCCTGGTGGTGAGTCTTTTTTTATATTTATCTAGCGTGTGTGTGTATGTATATGTGCGTATGTATATGTATGTATGTATGTGTGTGTATGTGTGTATGTATTATGTGTGCATGTATATGTGTATGTATATGTATGTATGTGTGTATGTATGTATGTGTGTATGTATGTATTGTGTGTATATGTATGTATGTGTATATGTATGTATTATGTGTGTATGTATGTGTGTATGTACATGCATGTATGTATATGTGTATGTATGTGTATATATGTATGTGTGTATGTATATATGTATGTGTGTGTATATATGTATGTGTGTATTATATATGTATGTGTGTGTATGCATGTGGACATGTATATAGCACAGCAGTTGTGTGGAGGTCAGAGGATAAACCTTTCCCCATGTAGGTTCTGGGGATTGAACTCAGATTGTCAGGCTTGGTAGCAAGCACCTTCTACCTACTGAGCTATCTCACCTACCCAGACACTTTTTATTGCCTTTGGAGTTTCGGGTATTAGAAAGGGGACCCTGGTACATATTTCACTTTTCCAAATGTGTAATTGGAAAAGGCAGCCAATGAGACTTTCAGTTCCTCATAAATTCAGCATAGCCAGTTTTGCGGAAAGGTACAGCAGACTATTCAAGCAACTTAAAATTCCAGCTCAGAAGCTAGGGCTGGGGCTCAGTTGGTTAGCATGCTCACCTCCCATGCACAAAACCCTGCCTGGGTTCTTTCCCCAGCACTGTGTAATAGGTATAGTCCTGCCTGGCAGGAATCCCAGGACTTGGGAGATGGAGGCAGAAGAATCAAGTATTTCAAGATCATCCTCAGCTACAAAGCAAGTTTGAGGATAGCCTGGGCTACATGACCCTGTCTCAAAATAAAATCCCGATTCAGAAAAAAAAAACCCTCTAGGTTTCACTGTTGCTTCAAGTCCTCAAGGCTTAGCCTGTCTTGTAAGATTTTCATCTTCCTTCATCTCAAGAGGTACAGGACTGAATGAGGATACGTGGTCTCCTGATCCACTCTCCAGAAATTGTTCATCGGACTAGGTGGCTGTTTTTCTGACATGGGGTCTACTTTAGCTTATACTTTCATTAAAACAAAACAAAACAAAAACTGTTGGGTGGGACCAGGCTCTCTGTTTTGTTGGTGATTTCGTTAGTTTACAGGGTAGATACTCACATTTCCAAATAAGCTGTTGTTTCTCCCAAGCACGGCAGAAGTAGATACCCATCTCCACACACCTGGGATATCAGATGGAAAGGGTCACGCACTTCCACATCCCATGCAGCATCACTCCGGCCTGGAAGTCCCCACTGCTGCTGATGTCACTTTAAATCACTCCATTCCCCACTGCCTCCCCAGTGATGGTGCTATATCAGAGCTGATGTCACCCATTTGACTAGGACTTACATCTTGAGGTCACTCATGAACTTCCTCTCAAGGCACATATTGGACACAGACTTTTGCAAGCATTTGGACTTGAGTTCAAATCTCCAGCACCCCACGTAGAAAGTCAGCTATGGCTGTACATATGTCTGAGTCCAAAGCTGTCGAGAGCTCAGGCCGGAGGATCTCTAGGTTTTGCTGACTATAGGCCTATCTTCAATGTTGTTAAATACCTTGTCTCAAGAGAAGATAGAGCAGGACATCCAATGTTCTCTTTTGGCCTCTGCACACAAGATTATATGCATTCTACACATACACCACAAAGAACAAACATAAAACAAAATCAAAGTCTTTTTTTTTCTCAAGTAGGCATTGGGCAGCTGTATATAATAGGTAGCACACGCCCATAATCTAAAACCCATGTAAGAAACCACATCTGTGAGCATGAGCACCTGTAATCCAGAGGCTGAAGAGATGGAGCCAGGAGGATCTCAAAAGTGACCTGGCCAAACAGCCTATCAGTAGGTTTAGTGAGGGTTCTTATCTTGAAAACCTAAGTTGGAGAGAGCCAGAGAGATGGCACAGTGCTTAAGAGCAGGTAGTCTTCTTGCAGAGGACCTGGGTTCAGTTCCCAGCACCCAGCTTGGTGGTTCGCAACCACCTGTAGCTCCAGCTTCAGGGAATCCAATGCCCTCTGGCTTCCACAGGCACACACACACATAACTTGAAATAATAAAAACAAATCTTTAAAAGGTGTAGAGTGAGGGAAGATATTTGAAATCAACCTCTAGCCTCTACGTGTATGCACACACATGGACACACACATGAAGCATGATTGTAGTTACCTACGCTTGGATTGGAAGCATCACCTCAGCTCCCTGGTACTCCTTTATACAAAGAGTCTGGAATATTTAGTTGGGGGCTTCTCCCCAGCACCCTGGCATCCATTTTTGAAATGTTGGGTGGAAAATTCCATTTCAAGCTCCCTCCCCTGGAAGTTGCCTCAGTCCAAACTCCACCTCCAAGGAAGCCCACCAAAATGGTGACCCCTCCCCAGGGAGGGTCAAGACCACTCCCACAGGCTGCTCCCAGAGAATAAAGATGCATCTTCCCTTTTCTCTCTCTGGTGGTCGTTCCAATTCTCCTCCCTGCCTCTGTGCTTTTCCGGGGGCCACCCAGGAGCGCTGGCACCCATTAAAGCTGGGCATCTTCTAATTCAGTCTGATTTGGTCTGATTGGAATTACTGTGTTGGCTGAGAGGTTTGTCAGCAGAAAAATACTTAACAAACACAAATGTGTGTGAGTGCCATGACATGCAAGTGGAGGTCAGAGGACAATCTGTGTGTCATTCCTCCCTATCTAGCTTGCTTGGGCAGGGTCTCATCATTCACAGCTGTGATGCTGAACTAGCCGGCCTGGGAGTTTCCAAGAACTCTCATGTCTCCCTCCCATCTCAGTAGTACCCCTGGGGTCACAGAAGGCACTACCTCATTTGACTTTTCAACACAGGGTTTCTCTGTAGCTTTGCAGCCTGTCCTGGAACTCTTCTGTAGACCAGACTGTCCTTGAATTCACAGAGTTCCACCTGCCTCTGGCTCAGGGATTAAAGGCATGTGCCACCACTGACTGCCCAACTCTCATTTGGCCTTTACATAGGCCTCTTAGGGGAAAGCAGTGCTATGTAGCATACTGTATTTCTTTAACTTTATTTTATGTGCATTGGTGTGAAGGTGTCAGATTCCCCACAACTGGATCTTCACACAGTTGTGAGCTGCCATGTGGTTGCTGGGAATTGAACCCGGGTCCTCTGGAAGAGCAGTCAGTGCTCTTAACCACTGAGCCATCTCTCCAGCCCTGCATACTGTATTTCTGAGTCTCGTGAGAGGTAATAGAAGCCTCATCCCAGCATTGATGAATTGTAATCTGTACAGTGGTTGTTCTTTTTAAATATTTATTTATTATGTATACAATATTCTGTTTGTGTTTATGCCTGCAGGCCAGAAGAGGGCACCAGACCTCATTACAGATGGTTGTGAGCCACCATGTGGTTGCCGGGAATTGAACTCAGGACCTTTGAAAGAGCAGGCAATGCTCTTAACCACTGAGCCATCTCTCCAGCCCCACTGTGGTTGTTCTTAAAACACAATCCAACAGAACCAGCAAGATGGTTCAGAAGGTAAAGGCACTTGCATTGATGAATTGATTTCAATCCCTGGGACCCACATGATGGAAAGAGAACTGACTCTTGCAAGCTGTCTTCGCCCTCCACACATGATGTAGCACATGTGTACAAACATGCACACACAGTCTAAATAAACAAATAAATCTAATGAAAGATTCTTAATGTGGCCCAAGTGCAGATGCACACCTGTCATCTCAGCACTTTGGAGGTTGAGGTAAGAGGATCAGGAGTTCAACGGCAACCTCAGCTACATAATGCTTTTGAGGCCAGCCTAAGATACATAAGGTGCTGGAGGGAGAGGGGTGAGGGAGAAAGAGATGGGGAGAAGGTGGGCAGAAGATAGTCTTGCTTTTAACTCAGTTTCCAAAATGAGAGTGTGAGTTATAATTGGGTACATAATCATTGATTTCAGCTTCAGGGTTCCGAGATAATCTTTTACAGACAGAGAAAGGTCAATTTCAGCTGTCTTAGTCAAAGTTATATTGTTGTGAAGAGACACTATGACCACAGCAACTCTTATAAATGAAAGCATGTATTGGGACTGTATCACAGTTCAGAGATTTAGTTATTGTCATCATGGTAGGAAACATGGCAGTGCACAGGCAGACATGGTGATGGAGAAGGGAGCCGAGAGTTCTACATGCAGATCTGCAGGCACCAAGGAGAGAGACACTGGGCCTGGCTTGAGCATCAGAAACCTCAAAGTCCACTCCCAGTGACACACTTCCCCCAACAAAGCCACAATACTCCAACAAGGCCACACCTCCTAATAATGCCACTCCCAAGGAGCCTTTGGGGGCCGTTTTCTTTCAAAATACATCAGCCTTTCTTAAATAATTTCATGGGTGTAATGAAAGGGAACATTCCTGGATTATCTGGAGGTGCCTGATGCTTCCCTGAGTCCATTCTGTTGGACATCATTCCCTGTATACAGGTTGTTTACTGCTCAAACCCAACCTGATCTCTCAGAAGATGTGGGAACACTGCAGAGAGGAGACCGCCAAGGTGAGTATGAAAGAAACTGTTTAGGATGCTGTTGATCTGAAAAGAATGAACTTGTTTATCTGAGAAAATAGGGTATCTTCAGCTTTTCATCCTCATTCACCTTTTGTCCACAAAAACTTTTCTTTATTTCAAGACAGGTCTCACTGAATTGTTGGGGAATATGGTTTTTAGGTGTGTGACTTCTGTTTAACTCTGTGAAGCTGTGTTACTGTGCCTAACACGCCTGATGGTCCTAATACAGAGGTGCTAGCGAGGTAGGAGCAAAGATAGGCGGGGCTGGCAGCAGAGAGTATAAATATGAGATATCTGGACGAAGATCTGAAAGAGGAGCAATGAGAGACCAGGGAGAGATCGGGGGATAGCCACCCAGCTACACAGCAAGTCACAGAGAACGAAGCAAAGAAAGGTACACAGAAATAGAGAAAGAGAAAGAGGCAAAAGAGAGTTGGGACAATTTAAGAAAAACTGGCAAGAAGCAAGCCAAGCTAAGACTGGGCATTCATAGCTAAGAATAAGCTTCTGTGTGTGATTTATTTAGGAGCTGGGTGGCGGCCCCCTAAAAAGCCAAAAGAGTAAAAAAAAAAAAAATCTTACAACACTAAATAGCTCAGACTGGCCAGGGACTCTCTTATGTAGACTAGGCAGGCCTCTAACTCCAAAAAATCTGTCTGCCTCTGACTCCCAAATGCTGGAATTAAAGGGGTATACCACCATGCCTTCCAGTTTCTCTCCTATCTCCTTCTTCTTCTTTATTTTGTATTTTTTTTTGTTTTGTATTTTGAGGTGGAGTTTCTCTATGTATTCCTGGCTCCCCTGGAACTCGATTTGTAGACAGGCTGATCTCAAATTCACAGAAATCCTCCTCTCTCTGCCTCCAAGTGATTAAAGGTATACACCACCACAGTCCAGGCTTCTTTTTTAAATAAATATTTATTTTACTACTTTTTAATATTTATTTATTTTTACTTTATGCATATGCATGTTTTGCCTGCATGTATATAAAGTGTATCACATGCATGCCTGTTACCCATAGAGCCAGAAGAGGGCATTAGAGCCTCTGGAACTGAAATTAGACTGTACTAGCTGCCATATGGGTGCTGGGAACTGAACCTAGGGAGGTCCTCTTCAAGAACAATTGGTTTTAACCACTAAGCCATCTCTCCAACCCCCTTTACTATTTTTTAAATCATGTATGTATGTATCTGCATATAAAATGGGTGCTCATGGAGGCCATAGGTATCAGATCCCCTGTAGCTGGAATTACAGATAGTCGTAAAGGTACTAGGAACCCAACTTGTGTTCTCTGAAAAACAGTGAGTATTTTTAATCACTGAGTCATCTCTCCAGTCCCCTCTTCTATCTCTTCTTGAATGCCATCATTAGAAGTATGTTCTTTGTATAGCTATTTTGCTACTTTCCAACCCTGATTACATTTATCTTGCTGTTGGGTGGTGTACCATAAGTGGTGTTGCCTAGTATTCACGAGGCTCTGGATTCCATCCCAAGCACCACCAAAATGAATGTGTGTGTGCATGAAAGTGTCTCTGGATCTGTTTCTATGCATGTATTCAGCTTTGATTTTCCAAAAAGTCAGCTTATATTAAACCAACTAAAGTTACAATTCACATCTTTAACTGTCAACCTGATACCCCCTAGAATTACCTTGGAGAATATTCTCATTGAGGAATTGCATAGGTCAGATTGGCCTGTGGGCATGCCTGTAGGGATTGTCTTATGTGCTAATTAATGGGGAAGAGTCCAGCACACTATGGGTAGCACCATTCCCTACACAGGTAGTCCAGAACTGTATAAGAAAGGTAGCTGAGGGGGCCGGAGAGATGGCTCAGTGGTAAAGAGCATTGCCTGCTCTTCCAAAGGTCCTGAGTTCAATTCCTGTCAACCATATGGTGGCTCACAACCATCTGGAATGAGGTCTGGTGCCCTCTTCTGGCCTGCAGACATACATACACACAGACAGAATATTGTATACGTAATAAATAAATAATTTTTTTTTAAAAAAAGAAAGGTAGCTGAAAGCTGGGTGTCATGTCCACACCTGTAACCCCATAACTCAGGAGGCAGAGACAGGCAGATATCTATCTGAGGCCAACCTGGTCTACATTCTAGGCCAGCCAGGGCTACCTAGTGAAAACCTGTCTCAGGAAAGAGAAAAAAGGAAAAAGAAAAAGAAGGTAGCTGAGCATATAAGCCTGCAGCCAGTAAACAGTGTCTGCCCCGTCTCTGTTTTCATGTTTTCTGCATTTTAGCTGTAAAGTGAATTCCTTGATTACAAGTCACGCTGTAGCAAGCAGACCTGTCTTTAAGCCCCTGTCTTGATTTCCTGCCCTGACTTCCCTCAATGATAGACTGTGACCTGAGATTGTAATCCAAATAAACCCTTTTTTGCCCAGAGATGTTTTTAGTCATGCTGTTTATAACAGGGACAGAAATGAAACAAGGATGTTTGCATTGCCTTTCTTTCTTTCTTTCTTCCTTCCTTCCTTCCTTCCTTCTTTCTTTCTCTCTTTCTTTCTTCCTGTCTTTCCCTACTCTGGCAATCCTATGCATACTAAATAAGCATTTTCTCACAGAGCTGCCCTGTCTACTCCTCCTCCCCTTTCTGAGACATGATCTTCCTCTATAGCCTGGGTGGTCAATCTTGAGCTTACATTCTTACCACCTCAGCTTCCCAAGCTTTGGAAATGCAACTGTGTACCATCCCCTCCTGACTTCTATATTTATTTATTTTTACCATTTTTTAAAGCAGAATGGACAGAGATTTATTAGAAAAGGGAAAAATAAGAAAGAACTCCAGAGAGAGGAAGAAGTCCCAAGGGTAGAATATTCAAGTTTCTAATTTTGTAAAAGATTTGATTTTAAATTAAAAACTTATTTTATGTGTATGGGTTATTTTGCCTGCAAGTATGTCTGTGAACCACATGTGTACAGGATCCTTGGAGATCAGAAAGAGGCATCAGATTACCAGGAACTGGAGTTACTGATGGTTGTGAGCCACTTTATGGGTGCTCAAAACCAAATCCAGGTCCTCTGCAAAAAAATTTCTTGCTGAGCCTTCTCTCTAGTCCCCTATTTTTTAAAGATTATATGCCAAAGGAGAGAGAGAGAGAGAGAGAGAGAGAGAGAGAGAGAGAGAGAGAGAAGATGCCTGCAGAGGCCAGAGGCATCGAATTCCCTAAAGGTGGAGCTATAGGCGGTTTATAAACCACCCACTATGGGTCATGGGAACCAAACTGGGTTCTCTACAGGAACAGCAAGCCTTAACCACTAAGTCATTTCTCTGTCTCCAAGCTTATATTTATTTATTTTGTTTGTTTGGTTTGTTGGTTTAGTTTTTTTTTCACAATAGTTTCTCTGCATAACAATTCTGGCTGTCCTGGAACTCACTTTGTAGACCAGACTGATCTCTAACTCATAGAGATTCTCTTATATCTGCCTCCCAAGTGCTAGCATTAAAGATGTGTGCCACCACTGCCCAGTTGGTCATTCATTTTTTTGAGACCATGGCCATGGCTATCCTGGACAAGATGGCTTTGAACTCAAAGACCCTCCTGTCTCTGGATCGCTGAGATTTAAAGTCATATAACATTACACCTAGCTATTTTCTGCCTGTTTTAATTAAAAAGAAATGTGCAACCAGGCTGTGGTGGTGCGTGCCTGTCATCACAGCACTCAGGAGGCAGAGGCGGGCGGATCTCAGTGAGTTCAAGGCCAGCCTGATATACAAAGCGAGTTCCAGTACAGGCAGGACTGTTACAAAAAAATCCCTGTCTCGAAAAAAAATTTTTTTTCTTTGCTAGACCAATCTCTTATCCCAGCAATCAGGAAGTAGAGGCAACCAGTGCAGCAAGGACTCAAGACTGAAGGAAAAGAAAAGAACTCCAAATCAATTCTATCATTTGATATTTTCTCTGTGTGTGTGTGTGCGCATGCGCGCGCCAGAGGTTATTTATTATTAGGATGTCTTCCTCAATTTCTTCTTTACCTTATTCCATAAGACATAGTCTCACTGAACTTAGAGCTCGACATTCAGCCAAACTGGTTAATACTGCTTGGGTTAGACACACTAAGCCACGCTCAGATTTGAAATAGGTGCTGGGTGTCTAAACTGCTTGGGTTAGACACACACGCAGCCACGCTCAGATTTGAAATAGGTGCTGGGTGTCTAAACTCAGGTCCTAATGCTCGCAGAGTCAACACTCTTTATCCATCACAGCGTCTCCTCAGGCCTCTTACATTTTTCAAATTTTGTTTTTGTTTTTAATTTCTGAAGTTATGGGGCTAGAGACATGGGTCAGTGATTAAGGGCACTGTCTGCTCTTCAGAGAACTCAAATTTGGTTTCCAGTATCCATGTCAGAAGATTCACAGGTGCCTTTAACACTCTCCCCAGAGTATCTGATGCCCTCTCCTGGTACCTGTGGGTATCACAGACACATAGCATACATCTTCACAAATACATTCACATACACACTAATAAAAATAAAATCTTAAAAAACAAACAAAAAACAAAACCTGAATTCAACCATACCTTCCTACAAACTTTTTTTTTATCTTCAGACTATAAAATGCAACATCTTAGTGGTGAGTCTGCATCTCAACAAGAGTTGTTGAAGGAACAAACCAACAGTGGGCTACACGTGGCAAGATTAATAAATCAAATCTTGTTTTCTACATTCAGAAAACCTTGAGCATTCCATGGGAGTAACAGTACCAAGAAGAGCAATATTTAGAGAGCTGCCGTGAGTGCAGCACTGTGGGGATGGCCCACGGGTCTTGTGTAGAGTGCGGCTCTATCACACTTGGGCCAAAATAAACCCTTTCTTTCTTTTAAAAACTTGTCTTACTTTGTGTGTATAAATGCATGTGTAATACATGCATCCCTGTTGGACCCGCTGGAACTGGGGTTACAGATGATTGTGAGATACAATAGGGGTGCTGGGAATTGAACCTAGGTCTTCTGCAATAAGCAACAAGTGTTCGTAACTTCTGAGTTCCCCTTTCTTCTTGAAAAAAAAAGACACATTCATGGATAGAATGAAGGAGATAGCTCAGTAGATAAAGGAATTTACTGTACAAACATGAGGAGCTGAGTTCAAATGCCCAAAACCCACATAAAAGCCTGCTTCAAGGCTCAACAGCATCTGTAACCCTATCCCTCCTATAGGGAGATAGGAAGCAAAGACAGAGGGGGTCCCCAGCAGCTTGCAAGCCATCTAGTTTGGTGAATGCAGCAGGAAAACAAAGAGATCCTGTCTCAGACAAAGTGGAAACCTTGACTGACATTCAAGGTTGTGTTCTGAAGTGAACACTGTGGCATGTGTGCAGCCAAATTCATACACACAAATGCACACATGCAAAACAAAACCCATAAACAATAGCAAAATACTGTTTTCCTTAGGGTTTCCATAAGTGCACATTATTCCTTACATATGCAATTAGAAAATGACACAGGCCCTTATCAGTATTGTTCCATCACTCAATTAGGAGGAAGTATACAAATATAACACAATTTATGAAAATACTCATTATTCAAGAAACAGTTTTTACTCATTCCATTTGCCCACAGAGAAAAATCAGTGATGTCTATGGACTCTGGGACTTTACCCACTGTGATGATAGAAAATATTGGGATGTTAAGGCACACAAGAGAATTCAAGACACAGACATGAAAAAGACTTACTTTCTCTGAACCTGAACACTTCTATTGGAAAAAAATCTTTCTGAGCTTAATGAGCATGAAAAAACCCTCAGCCTGACTCCTAATGATATGCACAAGATAACATGCTTGCAAGAGAATCCCATTGACTGTGGTGACTGTGGGCAAGAAACAATAACCAATCAAATCTGCGGGTCCTTCTGGAAACCCACAATGAAGAAAAACTTTATGAACGAAATGAGTATGAGAGCAGCTTTATTCTTTCCACAGATCTTGGAAAGCTCAGTGTAAAAACTCCTTACCGATGCAGAGAATGTTGAAAGTTTTAAGCGCCCAGCTTAGCTCAGCATGCACATGAGAACCCACACTGGAGAGAAACCCTGTAAATGTAAAGAATATGGGACATATTTTCCTCAGTTTTGGAGCCTTTCTCAATATGTATGGATTCACAGTAAAGAAAAGACCTATGAATGTAAGGAATGAGGGAAAACATTCAGTGTTTCTTCCTACTGAACTAAACATGCTAGACTACATACTGAAAAAAAAACCTTATAAATGTAAAAAGGTCGCTGGGCGGTGGTGGCGTACACCTTTAATCCCAGCACTCGGGAGGCAGAGGCAGGCAGATGTTTGTGAGTTAGAGACCAGCCTGGTCTACAAGAGCTAGTTCCAGGGCAGGCTCCAAAGCTACAGAGAAACCCTGTCTCGAAAAAACAAAAACAAAAAAAAAATGTAGAAAGGTCCTTGGAAATTCCTCATACCTTAGGAAGCATATTCAAACTCACACTGGAATAAAACCCTATAAATGTCCTCAGGATTACTAAACATGAACGCTCTCACAGTGGGGAGAAGCCTATGACTGTAAGGAGGTGGGAAAGCCTTCACTATGCCCATTTGCCTTGTCTCACATAGAAGAACACACTGGACAGAAAGCTTTTTGTTTGTAAAGAATGTGGGACAGCCTTTGTTGGTGTAGGAGGGTTCTTCTGTATTTTGTTGCTTTCATTGGTTAATAAAGAAGACTGCCTGGCCTGTAGGATGGGACACAGCCCTTAGGTGGGCAGAGTAGACAGAACGGAAGGCGATGAGAGAGAAGGTACTGGCAGATGCCATGATTCTCCGGCCCAAGATGGATGTAGGTTAGAATCTTCTGATAAGCCACCACCTCGTGGTGACACACAGACTATTAGAAATGGGTTAGTTTAAGATGTAAGAGTTAGCCAAGAAAAGGCTAGAGATGGGCCAGGCAGTATTTAAATGAATACAGTTTGTGTGTAATCATTTCGGGTATAAGCTAGCTGTGCGGCTCCGAGAGCCAGGCGCTGGGAACACAGCCTCCCCTCTTACAACACTTTGTTAGATCTTTCTGTCTTGTGAAACACTTAAGAACTCACGCTAGAGAGAAGCTCTATAAATGTGAAGGATGAGGGAAATCTTAGACTGCTTCTTCAGACCCAAACACTTGCAAATCTATACTGCAGAAAAATCCCTATAAATTTAAGAATATGGGAAAGCTTTTGCTCATTATTCAAACCTTTCTCTACATCAGACTACCCACACTGGGAGAAATCTTATGGTTGTAAGATATGTGGGAGAGTATTCCCATATTCCTCAAGTTGCGACATATTCCTCAAGTTCACATAAGAACTCACAAAGTTTAATAACTATGGACATTTAAAAGTCATATTGGTACACACTTGTAATCCCAGTCCTCAGGAGACTGGAGCAGTAGGACTGAAATTTTAGGCCCATCCTAGGCTTTACAGCAAGACCCCGTATCAACCAAAAGCAAATGGCATTTAAGGAGTTGAGAATGTTTCTCTAGTTAGTAATCACATTGTCCCACACTGGTGGAAGACTGAAGCAGTTTCTCTCAAGTACATGAAATGTGGCACACTAGAATAAAATCCAATAAATATAAGGAGCATGGTAAAGTCACTTTATGGCTTCATGCATTCAAAACTCATTTGCTATTGTCGCAGGACAATATTACACCAATTTGATTAAAAAAGGGGTATTTTATTGGAGGGGATAAAACTTACAGATCAATGTCCCAAACCACATTCCTCTGGTCGCAAACAGGAAACCGAGTCTAGCAGTCAGCATGAAAGCCAGAAGCAAGCTAGCTCGGAGAGCTGCTGCGGCTTTTTTTTTTTTTTAAATGAAAACCACGCCCCACATTGGGCGGGTATCTTAGAAGCCATTGGCTGAAAGCAAGAGGGCTTAATCTCACGCAGCATTTGCAATATAATCTTGCCTTTTTGCGACAGGATCTCATGTAACCCAGGCTGGCCTAAAACGAGGTATGTAGCTAGAGATGACCTACAACTTCTAATTATCCTGCCACTACCTCATGAGTACTGTGATCACAGGTGTGCACCAACAGCCTCCTGTTTATGTAGGAATGTTTATGGATTGATATCAGGGCTTGGTGCAAGCACTCTATAGGCTGAGCCCCAACCCTTCTTCACAAAATATTTTATAGATGATGTTGTATAGCTACGTGTAATTAGGAATACATATTTTTTGAGACATGATTTCATTATGTATCCCAAACTGGCCTTGAACTTAGAGATTCTCCTGTTTCTGCAGTATTGGTTTTAAAGAAATGTGACACGATGTCTAGCCTAAGATATCCTTTTAAATTGTCTTATTGTTAGTGATGCTACATTTAATAATTGCTTAGAGTATTGAGCAACAGAACACTCTAATTTTAAAACTTTTCTCTTTTTTTGAGACAGGGTTTCTCTGTAGCTTTGGAGCCTATCCTGGAACTAGCTCTTATAGACCAGGCTGGCCTTGAACTCACAGGGATCCACCTGCCTCTGCCTCCCAAGTGCTGGGATTAAAGGCGTGCGCCACCACCGCTCGGCAATACTTTTCTTTTTTAATAAGAGAATGATTTGTAGGTTGACATTTTGATGATCAGAATACTTTGTTGCCCAATAATTACTATTTGAGTATCCATGAATACTTTTTTTGTTATTTATTTATTTATTTTGGTTTCGAGACAGGGTTTCTCTGTGGCTTTGGAGCCTGCGCTGGAACTAGCTCTTGTAGACCAGGCTGGTCTCGAACTCACAAAGATCTGCCTGCCTCTGCCTCCCAAGTGCTGGGATTAAAGGCGTGCGCCACCACTGCCCGGAATTTTTATTTATTTTTAAAAAACTATCTTTTCTCATTTTACATACCAAATCCATTTCCCACTCCCTCTCCTCCTCCTGTTCCCTCCACCTTCCTCCCCCTCCCACCAGTCATCCCACTCCCCATCCACTCTTCAGAGAGGGTAAGGCTTCCCATGGAGAGTCAACAAAGTCTGCCACATTGCTTTGAGGCAGAACCAAGGTCCTCCCCACTATATCTAGACTGAGCAAGGTATCCATCCAAGGAGAATGGGCTCCAAAAAGCCAGTATAAGCAGTAGGGATAAATCCTGGTCTCCTTGCCAGTGACCCCAAAGTCTGCCCCAGTCATACAACTGTCACCCCCATTCAGAGGGCCTAGTTTGGTCCTATACTGGTTCCCTTGCTGTCAGGCTGGAGTTGGAAGGCTTCCCTTAGCTCAGGTATCCCCATCATGGTCTTGACCTCTTTGCTCATATTCTCACTCTTCCCTCTCTTCGACTGGACTTTGGGATCTCAACCCAATGCTCCTCTGTGGTTCTCTGCATCTGCTGGATGTAGATTCTATGATGACATTTAAGATAGTAATCAATCTGACTCCAGGGCAAGACCAGTTCAGGCACACATGTGAAGACTAGAGCATAACTGTGGAGTCTCCTTCCATCTTTATGTGACTTCTAGGGATGTTGTCCCACCATTACTGGGGAGATGGGAGCTAATGTCTACTCATACCAGATAAAGAACAGGAAGGAGTTTGAAGTCAGCCTAGTCTACATAGCTCCAGAACAGCCAGGGCTATGGAGAAAGACCCCACCTCAAAACAAAACCAAAAATAACTGGAAAGAAAAAGAAAGAAAGAACCGATGATAGGACAAAGTGAGGATACCATCAAAGTCTAACTTGGTGGACCAATTATTTTTATTGCAGAAATATGGGTGAAATATTGCTTACAGGAATATGGGTGAAAGTTTAGTTATAGGAGCAGAAAGACTCAAAGGCAGCAGCAGCATCAAAATCCTACTGCAGTGTGGGTGGAAGCTGGAAACCGGGAGTGCACTGGATAACATGTAGGCAACTTGACAGTTTGTCCTTTGCAGGCAGCTTGGCTGATCTGACCTCTTCCAGACTGCTCAGCTAGTGTTAGAGTGTCTCTCACCAATTCTTACTGCTTATATAAATTTGAGGCAGAGGAGGCAGGTGTTGGATGGTTTAAACAAAAATTCCTCCAATAGGGATGGACTTTGAGGTTTTAAAAGCCTGTGTCATTCCCAGTTTGCCTTTTTTTCTCTCTCTAGTGCTTGGGGATGATGACAAATGTAAGCTCTCGCTGCTTCTTCAGGACTTTCCCTGCCTGCCTGCCTACTGTCACTGTCATGTTTCCTACCCTGATGGCCATGGACTCTAAGCCTCTGGAACTATGAGCACGTCTCCAAGATGGGATGTACCATAGGAAAAGCACCTGTACACACTAAACCATCCTATAGGCACACTGAACCATCCTATAGGTATTAAATTATTTCTTTTTTAAGATTAAAAGGAATGGAAAGATAGCACAATGATTAAAAGCTCTTGTAGAGGATAGGATTTAGTCCTCAGTACCCACACAGTAGCTCAACCATTCCAGGGGATCTAATGTCTTCTGGCCTCTCTGGGAACTGCATACACACCCTGCACAAACAAACATGCTTGCAAACACACACATGCTTGCAGAGGTCCAAAGTGTCAGATCCTCCTGAGGCTAGAGTTAGAAACTGTTGTGAACCACATGGTGTGGGTGATGGGAACTGGACTGTAGTTCTCTCCAAACACAGTATATGCTCTCTTAGCCACTAATCCATCCAACGCTCTAGCCCCATTAAATTACTTCTTCATTCTGTCATTGCTGTTAAGTCATATATATAGAGAGATAGATAGATAGATAGATAGATAGATAGATAGATAGATAGATAGATATAGATCTTCCCATATAGAAAGTGTAGTAGTGTTCTCTAGAGTAACAGAATTTCTAGAATGAATCTCTCTCTGTATATAGAAAGTGGATTTATTAGAGTGACTTACAGGCTACAGTTCAGCTAATCCAATAATGGCTAGTTATGAATGGAAAGTCCAAGAATCCAGTAGTTGCTCAGTCCACAAGACTGGGTGTCTCAGTTGGTTTTCCGTATATGCTGGGATCCTGAAGAAGTAGGCTCTAATGCCAGCAAAGGAAAGGACTTGATAGGTGAGAGCAATCAGGCTTACTTAGGCTTCTACCGAAGGTGTGGTTCATGTTAAAGATGGGTTTTCCCAACTCAAATGATCTGGATTAAAGGTGAACCCTTCTACCTCAAGATTGGATTAAAGGCATGTTTTCTCCAATTTAAAAGATCTTTAGTAAAGAGATGTATTCCTACCTCAAAGATCCAGATTAGAAATGGATCTTCCTACCTCAAGTTAAGCAAAAATCCATTACAAGTGTGCCCTCTACTTTGGGGTTTTAGTTAATTTCAGATGTACTCAAGTTGAAAACCAAGAATAACCATCACAGAGAGAAAGTGTGTAGCCCTGGCTGGCCTAGAGTTCACTTACATAGACCAGGCTGGCCTCTGCCTCTCAACTGCTGAATTAAAGACAATGCACTATTTCTTGGTCCAAAAATATAATCTTAAATCACAAAAACCAAACACAACAACAACAAAGCAGAGGTCACAAACAAACATCCTGATTCCTTGTTGAGGTCCAGCAAACAGAGAAAAAAGGCCAAAAATAAAAGCAGAAATTCTCACTTCTACAATCAGATCTTGACTACTTGGAGTCTGACCCCTGATTTGTGAGGCCTTATAATTAGAAACTAACTCCCGATGAGATATGACCCCTTACCCCAAATGGCCAATCTCAAAGGAAACTGATGTTCTAAGTTTTACTATCTAACAAGATACTGGGAATGCAGCTCAGTTTAGCATGTTGGCCTAGAACTCATGAAGCCTGTATTCTATCCCCAGCACCACCTAAAACTGGGCATGTTCCATACCTGTAATCCCAGTTCTCTAACGGTAGATATGGGAGGATCATAAATTTAAGCTCCTACTCCATTACATAGCTAGTTCTAGACCAACCTGGTCTATGTGATATTTTAATTTTATAAATGGTGGTGGTGCACACCTTCAATTTCAGCACTTGGGAGGCAGAGACAGGTGAATCTCTGTGAATTTGAGGCCTGCCTGACCTCCAGAGCAAGTTCCAGGACAGACTCCAAAGCTACAGAGAAACCTTGTCTCAAATCGTACCCCACTCCCATTCCCCACCCCACCCCCCAAAAAATGAAGGCTGGAGAGATGATGGCTCAGCCGAGCATTTGTTGCTCTTCCAGAGGATCAAAGTTTTGTTCCCAGAACCCATGTCAAGCAGCTCACAACTGCCTGGAGTTCCAACACCAAGGGGATCTGACATGAATTTCATGGGAGAGAAAGATCACATGTCTTGGGAGCTTTTCTTGTTGTTCCTGTAATAAAACAGAGAAAAGCATCTTAAAGGAGCAAGAATTTATCGGGTTCGCAGACCAGGACTGCAGGAGAGATGTCAAGGGAGCATGAGCTCATTCTGGTCGCACTCATCCAGTCAGGAAACAGAAAAGAGGAATAATGCAGCTGCCGCCGCTGCATTCTCCATGTATGCAGCGCAAGACCAACATCGGGACATCTGCAATGGGCAGATCTTCCAACCTCAAGGCAATCAAAACAACCCCTACCCCACACATCCCCACAGCCGCCTCTCTCAGGAGATTCGAGACTCTGCCAAGTTGGCAATTACCACTAACCTTTACACCAAACAACTTCCATGAACTGTAAGAAAGACGGCCCACTCTCCTTGACAGAGTGCTTTGCTTACAGAAACAGGACTCCTATGAGATCACAAACGATCTTTTCAACCTTATTGGCCAGTCACAACTCAGAGAAGAACGTTTGCTGGGATAGATAGCCTGTCTCCCAAGATCCTCTGTCTTGCCAAAAGCAAACAAGTCTAGGAAGTAGAGACCACAGACCCCCATGTAAGCCGCAGACACGCATCAACTTCCTCACTTCTGAGCACCTATTGAAAGACCCCCCCACCCCGCACTAGTTTACCAGCACTGGCAGTAGCAGCAGTAACGCCATCATTTAGCAAGTCTTGCGACTAGCAATATGCCCAGACTAACAAACACCCCCCTTCTCTCAAGTCTAAAATAAGACACCAGCCAGGCCACCCTGAACTACGAATATCTGTGGTCTGGTTTCTGAAGGCCAGGCGAATACCTGTGGTCTGGTTTCTGAAGGCCAGGCTTAGTCAGCAGGAAGATAAAGAAGGAACAGAAAACCACCAGACATTCTCAACAAGGACAAAGCTGACATGTTAAAGTTTGAGCCAGGTCAACCCCTCGCCTCAATTGAAGTAACCAATAGGAATCCTGTAACCATGCATCTGCTTCTGTAAGCCCGCTTCTTGCTGCCTTAGAGTTATAAATACTAGCTCTGGATGCCAGAGGGCATGCTCAGCTCCCCGAATGCTGTAGCATCCCTGGACGTCGTGAAATAAAGAACCTCTTGCATGTTGCATCCAGTGGTCCGTTGTTGGATTCTTGGGTAGTGGGTCTCCAGGGTCTTTCATTATAAAGGGCCCCAGCCAGCTTTTCCCCTTGCAGACCTCTTCATTCCCCTTCATTGTGTGTGCTAATAAACACAGCTCATCTGTTGAGCTGAGACTCTGGTCTCTCTCCTGCTTTCTGTCTCTTGACTCTTCACTATGAAATCTAACACCCTTCAAGGAATCTTTGTCTCTCTTTGCATTTATTTTCCTTAATAAATCTTTTCCACGTGTGCTTTGGTTTGCTAAATACATTTGCCCTTGAGTTTGTTACCATTATTCCTGAGGTGTGTGTGTGTGTGTGTGTGTGTGTGTGTGTATGTGTGTGTGTGTTAAATTGAGGTCAGAGGACAATTTGCAAGATTTGGTTCTCTTCTTCCAACATGTGGATCCCAGGAATTAAATACAGGTCATCAGAGTACAATTGCCATATGAATTCAGACACTGGAAGAGTCTGAACAAGATTTGTACAAAATCAAGCCGGCCAAAGTCCCAGAACATCCCAGTATTGGGGTGGGGGATGGACTCATGACATTTCACCCTTATCTGAGGAGCTATTGGCAATACTGGGAAGGGAAAGTGGTGATGGGGTGATAGAGGAGGAATTGGAAGGGAATGAATGGAGTGAATTTGATCAAAACCTATTAAATGAACATATAAATAGCAAGTAAAATCTTTAAAAGAATAAAAATTAAGAATTCAAGTGATGAGGCTTTGTGGCAGGTATCTTTACCCACTGAGCCATCTTACCAAATGTTATGGATCTGGACCATTCAGAGATTCACCAATCTGACCATGAATAAATTTTTATAAAAGAAGAAGCTTTACCAGAACCTGGAAACAATCTAGATGCCCGTCAACTGAAGAATGGATAATGAAAATGTGGTTCATTTACATAATAGAGTACTACTCAGAGGTAAAAAACAAGGACATCTTAGCTGAGCGGTGGTGGCACACACCTTTAATCCCAGCACTCGGGAGGCAGAGGTAGGCAGATCTCTGTGAGTTTGAGGCCAGCCTGGTCTACAAGAGCTAGTTCCAGGACAGCTAGGGCTGTTACATAGAGAAACCCTGTCTCAAAAAACAAAAAACAAAACAAAACAAAAACAAAAAAACAACAAACAACAAAAAAAACCCAATGACACCTTGAAATTTTCAGGCAAATGGATGGAACTAGAAAAATCATCCTGAGTGAGGTAACCCAGACCCAGAAAGACAAACGCAGTATGTACTCACTCCTAAGTGTCCACAAGCCCAGAGAAGCCAGGAAGCAAGGAGAACCCTAAGAGAAACACACATGGATCCCCCTGGAAAGGGGAAATAGACAAGACATCCTAAGAAAATTGGGAGCATGGGGAAGGGGGATGGAAGTGGGTGGGGAGGGGAAAAAAGGAAGGGGGAGGCAAACATGAAGGATCATGAAGGCTGAGTTCGGGAAAGGTCAGAGAGGGAGAGCAAAGAAAGAGGTATCTTGATAGAGGGAGCCATTGTGGGGCTAGTGAGAAACCTGGAACTAGGGAAATTTCCAGGAATCCGGAAGGATGACCCCAGCTAAGAATCTAAGCAGTAGTGGAGAAGGTGCCTGAACTGGCCTTGTCCCGTTGTCAGATTGATGACTATCTTAAATGTCATCATGGACCCTTCTTTCAGTAGTAACTGATGGAAGCAGTTACAGAGATCCACAGCTCAGGACTGGGCTAAGCTCCTGGAGTCCAGTCGTAGAGAGGGAAGACTGATAATCTGAACAAAGGGGTCAAGATCTTGGAAAACCCACAGAAAGAGCTGACCCGAGCTAGTGGAAGCTCACTGACTCCAGACTGAGAATGGGGGAACCTGCATAGGACTGACCTAGGCCCTCTGAATTTAGGTGACATCTTGTGACTTGGGCAGTTTGTGAGGCCGCTGGCAGTGGGACCAGTATTTTTCCCTAGTGCATAAACTGGCTTTTTGGAGCCCATTCCCTAAGGAGGGATACCATGCTCAGCCTAGATACAGCGGGGAGGGCTTTGGTCCTGCCTCAAGTGATGTGACAGACTTTGTTGACTCCCCATGGGAGGCCTCACCCTCTCTGAGGAGTGGATGGGAGGTGGGGTAGAGGAAAGGTGGGGAGAGCAGGAGGAGGGGAGAGGGAGAGAACTGGGATTGGTATGTTAAATTAAAAGAAAAAAGATTGTTCTTAAGAAGTAAAAGAAAGGGCTGGAGAGATGGCTCAGTGGTTAAGAGCATTGCCTGCTTTTCCAAAGGTCCTGAGTTCATTTCCTAGCAACCACATGATGGCTCACAACCATCTGTAATGGGGTCTGGTGCCCTCTTCTGGCCTGCAGGGACATACATACACACAGACAGAATATTGTATACATAATAAATAAATAAATATTTTAAAAAAAGAAGTAAAAGAAAAAAGAAAGGAAAACTAGATATTAAAATTAATGACAAACAAAAAGAAGAGACCTTACTCAGATTCTGGTGCTGGAAACTCATGGTGCCAGGACGGCCGCTGAGAGTGCTCTCAAGATGCAGCCCTGAATTACACTAGTCAGGGGTTTATAAAGCCAAACCCCACAAGGCTACCTACCTACTTCCTGCCTTTGTGAAGCCAAGGGGAAACACACATCCTGATGTACTTCCTGCCATTATAATCAGGCATATATCCCACCTATGTGCAGTCAGGGGCAAGCAAGCTTGTTTGCAGAAGCAAAAGCAAGTAGGTTATCTTATACGAATAACAGTTTTGTTATAATGCAAGATCAGGCAATTACAAGAACAGCCCCGACCATTCTGGGAAGTTATCTGTACTTGGACAAGTGGAGCTTACAGGTTAGGGGCATTTTTGTTTTATAGTTCCCTTAAGCACAGTAGTTTTAAACTTTTAAATATAATGTTCACCATCACACAACCTGTGAGCTTTGAGCTTCTGATTCACCTGCCTCTACCCCTGGAATTAGAATAGGCTGAACTTAAACTTGTGGCTATCTTCTGTCTCTTTTCCCCAAGTGTTGGCATTACATGTGATACCATGCCCCAAGTGTTTATTATGTTGGAGTTTGAATTAAGGTTATGTAAGGATATAATGAATTTGTGACATGGGCAAAGGAGCATTCAATGTTGATATTTCTCAAGAAGGAGAAATCAAGGGACAGATAGCACCTTCAGATAGGAAATGAGACAACGTAAATGAGCCTTGCCATTGTTCCTTCTTGTTCCCAGCTTTCTGACTCTGATCTTTCAGAAGTTGAAAAGTTCTTTATTAACCTTCGCTGTTTCTGTAAAAGTTTGTGCTTCTGCATATCACAAGAGACTTAGTTCAAAAGGAAGGAGTCCTTGGGGGCATACATAACCTCACCTGTTCATAGCCCCAGTGCCTTTCTAATCTTTTCCACCCAGAGTTGATAACGTTCCTGTGGGAACGGTGGAAATGTGAGGCAGAATGCATCAAATGGGGGGAACGTGAGTCAAATAATCTCAAAATAACTCCGAATAGAGTATTTTAAGGTTTTTCTTTATTAAAATGAAACTCACGGATCACAGTGAGGAAATAGGAATGGGGTCTGACATCCAGGTGTGGCTCCAGGGAAGAAGAGACTGAGCAGGTCAGAACTGTGGCTTTTTGGTACCCAAAGTCACACCCCAACCTGGTCCAGCCTCTTAAAGGCCATTGGCTGAAGGAGGTTCTCCATCACTTCCCCCTTTTGTCTAAGTAAGAGAATTCTAAACCAAATACAAAACTATATACACTAAGAATAAATATCAAATATAAAAATTAGGATTATAACCAACATGAACAATATTAATTAAGGAGCATATGCCCTGCCCACTTCTGACTTAAGCATGTTTGTTTCAAAGTTTCTCCCAGAGCACCTGTCCTGAGTCAGGCTACTCCCCTGACTCAATGACAAGCAAAAGGAGATCAACAAAACAACCTTTAAAAGGCACTGAGTAGTTAATAACTATATTATCTATTTCTAGTAGGGACTACTATTATTTATCTAGTGGTATAAATGAGTCTATAATAAAATCAGCTAATGGGATGCTTGAACATAAAAAGAATAAAAGTGACCCTCTATCTAAAATCTCTCATAGTTACTCTTGTTGAATCTTCTTAAAATAATCACATCTGGGCTTGTTAAATGTTATTATCCCTTCAAAAAAGGAGAAGATACTCCAGGGTACTGGACCTTCCCCTGAGTGTCCAGTCACTCCTCTCCACTACTTGTCTGGAATTAGACCTTAATTGCATTATACCTCAAGCTTTTCTGGAGAAACTAAAATGTACAGGCTAAAAGCAAAAAAACAGAGGGATAAGTCCATCTATGCAGTTACAAAGGCTGTTATATATACTGAGTATAGGTCAATAAAAATGGATATTGCCTAACACCCCCTCCTTTAAGGAAAATTTCTTTAAGAAATGAGAGATTTATTTATTAATATTTTATATATAATGGCATTCAAAAACATTTAATCAAGAGATTTGTATATAAAGATGAAGATGGCTAGATATAATTACAGATGTTTAGCTCTCTGAGTGCTGCACTTCCTTTGAGTTCTTGTTTACAAAAACTGTTCCCCCATTCAAAGTCATTAATATCTCTGAGTCTCTTGCTAAAATGCAAACTTTCTTACTCTCAGGATCTACAAAACGATGGGGTTGGAGGGTTAAAAACTGTAAAATGGAGAGATGACTCAGCCGTTAAGAGCACTGACTGCAACAATCTTACCAAAAGCAATCTATAGATTCAATGCAATGCCCAGCAAAATTCTTCACAGACCTCGAAAGAACGATACTCAACTTCATACAGAAAAGAAAAAAACCCAGCATAGCCAAAACAATCCTGTACAATGAAATAACTTCTGGAAGCATCACAATTCCTGACTTCAAACTCTACTACAGAGCTACAGTACTGAAAACAGCCTGGTATTGTCATAACAACAGACAGAAGGACCAATGGAACCCAATAGAAGACCCAGATATCAATCCATACACCTTCAAACACCTAATTTTTGACAAGGAAGCAAAAAATAACAAATGGAAAAAAGAAAGCATATTTGACAAGTGGTGCTGGCATAACTGGATATCAATATGTAGAAGAATGAAAATAGACCCATATCTATCACCATGCACAAAACTCAAGTCCAAATGAATCAAAGACCTCAACATAAAGCCAGCCACACTGAACCTCATAAAAGAGAAAGTGGGAAGTACACTTGAACTCATTGGCACAGGGAACCACTTCCTAAATAGAACCCCAGCAGCACAGACACTGAGAGAAACAATTAAT
>JAQHUG010000150.1:207061-225471 GCA_028555095.1 Dicrostonyx torquatus
GGTTAAGAGCATTGCCTGCGCTTCCAAAGGTCCTGAGTTCAATTCCCGGCAACCACATGGTGGCTCACAACCATCTGGAATGAGGTCTGGTGCCCTCTTCTGGCCTGCAGACATACACACAGACAGAATATTGTATACATAATAAATAAATAAACATTCTTTTAAAAAAAAATTAGCACTGGCAAAGCTTTTTACTGCTGTTTCTGCCCAATTTAGATTCGGCCACCTTGTTTCTGCTTTGCTTAATAAAGTATCTCTTTGTGTTTGGTTTGTCCTTGGAAATTGGTTTTTTGGTTGTGGTCTATGCCCAAACCAGGGCACAGAGGGGAGCATCCTGCAGTACTCGGGTCCCTTCAATAAGAAATCAAAAAAAAAAAATAAAAAAATAAAAAATTTCTGCTACTAAATGAAAATGAAAACACAACACAACAAAACTTCTGGGATAAATTAAAAGCAGTCCTACAAGAGAAATTTATAGCTCTTAGTGCTTACATTGTAAAAAGTCAGAAAAAGCAAGAGTAAATGTCTTAATAATGCAACTTAAAATTTGGAAAAACAAAAACAAACCAAATGTAAACCCAATTGACAGCAAGAAATAAGAAAAATCAGAGCAGAAATCAATGAAATAGAAATGAAGAAAACAACATATCACTGAATCTAAGAGTTGGTTCTTTAAGAAGGTAAACAAGATTGATACTTGGCCCAACTAACAAAAAAAAAAGAGGACCCAAATTAATGTACTCAAAAAACAAACTAGGAAATGTACACCAAAAATTCACAATATTATAAGGGAATATTCTTAAAAACTTGTACTTCATTAGGTTGGAAAGCCTAAAAGAAATGAATGTGAGGGGCTGGCAAGATGGCTCAGTGATTAAGAGCACTAACTGCTCTTCCAGAGGACCCGGGATCAATTCCCAGTAACCACATGGCAGCTCACAGCTGTCTGTAACTCCAGAGAATCTGACATTGTAATACCAATGTACATGAAATAAAGTTAAATAAAGTTAAAAAAAAGAAATGAATGTGATTTCTAGCTTCAGCCAAACCACCATAAGTAAACCAAGAAATCAACAACCTAAAGAGACCCATAACATATGAGGAGGTTGAAATGGTAACAAAATGCCAGGTGGATTCACAACAGAATTCTATCATATTTTTAAAGATCTACAGCCAGTCCTCTTAAATTGCTAAAGAAGAAAGAAAGAAATGTAGAAAAGAAAGAAAGGGGAGAGAGAGAAGGAAGGGAGGGAGGGAAGGAAGGAAGAGAAAGAGAGAAACAGAAGGAGTACTACCCAACTCCTTTTATAAACCCAGTATAACTCTAATAGCAAAAACAGATAAAGACCACTACAACAACAAAAAGACTCAACTACAGAACATAGACTCAAAAATGCTCATTAAAATACTTGCAAAAAGTAGACATACATTTAAAAGAGTATGTGTTGTGTGATAATTATATGCTTGTTGTATGTTGTGAATATATATTCCTCTTATTGGTTAATAATAAAACTGAATTGGCCTATAGCCAGGCAGAATAAGGCTAGGCAGGACAGCCAAACAAAGATACAGGGAATAAAAGAGTGGAGTAGGAAGAGACACCAGCCAGCCATCAGAGGAAGAAGACATGCTAGAGAACAGGTGAAGGCACAAAGCCACAAAGCCACATGGCAAAATGTAGATGAATAGAAATGGGTTAATGTAAGTTGTAAGAGCTAGTTAGTAATACGCCTGAACTATAGGCCAAACATTTTGGAATTAATATAAGCTTTTGTGTGATTATTTCGGACTGGGCATTCAGGACAAAAGAAAAGCTTCACCTCCTTTTACAATTATGCATGTATCTAGAAGATTGCTCAGCAGTTAAGAGTATTTATTGCAAAGTGCTCTTGCAAAGGACCCAGGTTCAATTCCCAGCACATGCTGCTTCACTACTACCTGTAACTCCAGTTCCAGGGAATCTGATGTCCTGTTCTGACCAAACCTAAGTCTAATTTTTAAAGCTTTAAGAAAACATTTTTTAAAAGACCATTATATCAGAGCAAATTGGCTTTGTCCCTAAAATGCAGGGATGGTCCAACACATACAAGTCAATAAATGTAATAAGCCACATAAACAGACCTAAAGACAAAAGCCACACAATCAACTCAATAGGTGCAGGAAAAGCCTTTGACAAAACCCAACAGGCTTTAGTACTCTTAGCAGCCATTTCTTGCTGTGTGTGACTATTAGGTCTGTACGAGCAACAGTAGCTTCTCCTAAACAAATGACTAAGATTGTATCTGATACCTATAGCTGAGAGTTTTCTCCATTCTCTGGAACAGACCTACCTGATGTTTCCACCAGGTATCTGGGGTTGTGCTTTTTGTGGGGTAACCACCAGAGAAGACTGCTCAGACTCGAGTTTAAGCCAATAGAAAAGCCAGATGGTGGTGGCACACACCTTTAATACTCGTACTCTGGAGGCAGAGGCAGGTGGATCTCTGTGAGTTTGAGGCCAGCCTGGTCTACAGAGCAAGTTCCAGTTCTGACTCCGTAGCTACTGGGAAACCCTGCCTTGAAAAACCAGCACCCCTTCACCCCCCCCCAAAAAAAACTAAAACAGACACGAGTTTAAGCCAATGGAAAGTCTTTATTAGCCAGCTGGTGACTACACTGGGTGGTCAAGATCCCACCATAACCCAAGCCTTTCTCAGCACGAGCTTTTTAGCAGAAAAACCATGTCTTGGGTTGACATACTTTAACAAGAACAGTTAGCCGGAAGCAGAACTACAGAAGCCAAAAGGCAAAGTTAGTACATTTAGAGACTTTCCCAGAACTATGGCCTTTCTTTAGTTTAGCAGGTGGTGCTATCTACATGCTATCTACATGCTAAGGTCTGTTACATGCTTTACGATCTTCTTTGTTCTGTTACTATAATAATCTCGTGGAACAGTTACATTTGCATGTGGAATTTGGGGTAACTTCAAATCTGTGCTGCTGGGCCAAAGTCACTCATATTTGGCTCGAGAATAATCTCAGTCTCTCTCTGACTCGCTATGCAGGCTAGCCATGAACTCACAAGAGATCTGTCTGCCTTTGCCTCTTGACAGGTTTAAGATCTAAGTCAAACAGGGTGGAGCTACGGACAACTGTGCGCCACCACCTGGGTCCCCTACAAGAGCAACACTCCTAATCCCAGAGCCAGAAGTTCCTAAATTCCTTCTCTGTCCAGGGTGGCCAAGACCCGAATCTCCCGGGCTACACTCCAGAACGGAAGCGGAAGTGACACCGACATAGCGTCCCCCCCCCCTTTTTTTTTCTAGCGATGGCTCGGTCCTGTAGTTCACAGTGTCTTTCTTCGCCTCTGGTCCATCTTTACTCCCTGGGAGTCGAGGAGGGGGGCGCGACGGCGGCCGTGGAGGGTCAGTGTAAGGCGTGGCTGTGTCCGCAGCCCGCGGAGAGGCCGCTCGCGTAGGCTCGGAGCCCGGGACCGGCGGGTGTGGCGTGCACCTCGCCTCCCCACGCCGCTGCGGACGCTCTCCGGGGAAGGAACTTGCGGTCTGCTCGGCCCCCCTCTGCAAAAAACTCCCAAGCCGCCTTTCAGCCTTCCAGATTAGTCAGTCTTCCAGGACAGAGCTCCGCCGCTCTGCCTCGCCCTGCAGCCGCCGCCTCCTCTGCACGACCCCTGATTGTGGAGCTCGGGTGAGCACCGCGCGGGCTGGGGTTTGTGAAGGAATCTTACCTCGCAGAGTGTGGCTTTGTTTTTGGCATAGTCTGTTTAATTCTGTCATATGACATTGGGATAGAAAAAGTGCTCTTAGGTGTCTAGCAGTAACATTTCTGTTTGGGGTGAGTGTGAATGTTTATTTTTCTTTTTTTTTTTCTCCGCTGAACGGGAACTCGTTGTGTACACCGGGTTGGCCTCGAACTCGTAAAGATCCGCCTACCTCTGCCTCCGTAGTGCTGGGATTAAAGGCGTGCACCACCACACCCCCCTGAATATTTATTTCTTTTTTTCCTCGCTCTCGTTACCTCTTCTCCTCTTGACTTTATTGCTCGTAAAACTGCTCATTCAGTGAGTTACACACTGAATATTTTGAACATAAATGTATAGATACAGTGGGGCTATGGCTTTCTGCTGGTGAAAGTAAGAGTACTCTGCCCTCTTCACCTGAAGTTGCTAGGCCTGTGCATCCTTAGTTTCAGGAACTAACCCTAGCTCAGAGGTCAGAGAACAATTTTCAGGAGTTGGTTCTCTTTCCACCATCTCTGGTGCTGGAGGTAAAACTTGGGTTTTCTGGCTTGGTCTTTACTCATTGATCTAAATCCATGGCTTCTGTTTGTTCTTTGAAATAGGGTGTCATGTAACCCAGGCTGGCCTCAACCTTGCTATGTAATTGAGGCTGACCCTGAACTTGTGATCCTCTAGCCTTTACCTCCCAGTTGTTGGGATTTCTGGTGTCTAGCACCATGCCTGGCTCTGTAGTAATTTTTGAAGAGTCTCACATTCTTTAGGAAAGTCATACATTTTGCTCTTTCTAATTGAAGTCTCATGGGATGTTTAAAAATGCCTGTGTTTCCTCCTTTCTCTTTTTGCTGTGCGCTCCATAACCCCAGAAGAGAGGTCTGTAAACTGTAGTAGGAGCTGCTGTGAGCACCATATGCTCCTTGGGCTGTCCGGGCAGCAATTACTCAGTTCTTCTCTAGTAACTGTGTGTCTGTAGGTACCCCATGATGTTCTGGTTGTGAGCCACAACTGTTTCTCAAAAGCAGACGAGTTGATCTTTAAAAGAGGGTGTGGTGCCTGGAGTGTGTGTGGCTCAGTGGTAGTGAACTTGGCAGGCATGAGACTCTGAGCCTAGGTTTCAGCAGCAGATATACCAAGGGCTTAGGATTGCTCTAAAGTACTAAGGTGTTGTCTGACAGCTGGCACTTGGACATCTTTTGAATCTGCTGAATGATTCAGATCAGGCTCTTGAAAACCTTGTATTATGTGCTTTAAGATTTCTAATTATTATTCTTGTATACATGTGTATGGTGATGGGTGTGGCTGTGGCACAGGACAACTTTGTGGGGTCCATGCTTTCTTTTTGTACGTTCTGGAGATTGAGTTCAGGTCTCCAGCCTGCTGAGCCCCCTTCTGCTATAGCTGTCTTAACTTGTTCTGGCATGCACCTAAAGCTGGAGGCCATATAGATGACGGTCGATATGTTAAAAAGCACATTCAAATATCAATAAAGAAAAAAATCTTTAAAAAAGCACATTCAAATCTTGAAAATTTTGTGCTCCAAATTCAAATATCTGTTAAGTGTTATGTCTTGTTTTGGTTGGTATAAGGAGCAATAACCTGTTGTAATTAAGGGGGGAGAGATTGTGGGTTATGTTCCCAGCGCCTGGATCCCAGCCCCCAGCCACTGGAAATGGGGAGAGAGGTGTAGGTTGTATTCCCGGCACTCAGCTCCCAGCCCCCAGCCGCCGGCCCACTCAGCCGCTGGTTGCTTGCTTATGCACGAAATAACCACATGACAATTATATTTGTTTAAACTCTGCCTGGCCCATTATCTCCAGCCTTTTCTTGGCTAGCTCTCACATCTACACTAACCCATTATAAAAGTCTGTATGTCACCACGAGGTGGGTGACTTACCGGAAAGGTCTAACCTGCATCCATCTGCGATAGGAGCCTCGTGGCGACTGGCTCTCTCACTTCCTTTCTTCCCAGAACTTCCGTTCTGTTTACTCTGCCCACCTAAGGGCTGACCTATCTTACAAGCCAGGCAGAGTCTTTATTTAACCAATCAAAGCACAGAAATACCGAAGAACCCTTCTACTCCAATAACCTAAGTGAAATCTTCAAATGAATGCTTTGCTTGACAACAGCATTGAACTTTTAGAAAATATCACCCCTAAATCTCCCACACCTTAAACTTTCTTTAGTGTACTTTCATATTTGTGCCTGTGTGAAAAGATGTCACAACAGACATGTGGAGATTAGAGAACGCCTTGCAGTTCCCCCTACTATTTTGAATCCTGGGGATTGAAGTCTGTCAGCAGCCAAGCAAGTACCTCTACCTGCTGGGCCATCTCCGTAGCCCACCTCCCACTCTTGCATGGGCAAGGGAGAAATGGGTAATATGGTTTCCTGTTTTGTTTTTGAGTAAGGTCTCCTCCTGTAACTGTGTATGTATATTTATACACAGACTTATGTATATTTAAGTAAATAGTTAATAATATAATTCCTTACACCTTTTTCAGACATCCTTAACTGTTACTTTACCTTCCTCTCTCCTTCTGTATCTTCTCCCTCTCTCTTCCTAATTAAAGCCCCTCCCCCATTTTTCCTATTTCCTATTTCAAATCAGCTATATTCTGTTCCTCTCTTCTCTGTTACTGCCCCAGTCTCCTGACTCCAGCAAGGGTCCTTTCTACTTTCCTGGTTTCTACAGCTGCTCCAGATTGTGTACTCACATCTGGAGATTTGTAGCTAGGTGCCTCCGATGAGAGAGAACATGTGACGTCTGTCTGGGTCTTGTGTACTTCACTCACTGTGATTTTCTTTCTTTCTTCCTTCCTTCCTTCCTTTGTTTCTTTTTTTGTTTTTGTTTTTGTTTCTTTTGAGATAGGGTTTCTCTGTGTAACAGCCCTTGCTGTCCTGCAACTAGCTCTTGTAGAACAGGCTGGCCTTGAACTCACAGAGATCTGCCTGCCTCTGCCTCCCAAGTGTTGGGATTAAAGGTGTGTGCCACGCCCCCCCAACCCCACTATGATTTTTTGTAGTCCCATCCATTTACCTGCAAAGTTCATGGTTTCAATTTTTTCTTCACAGCAGACTAGTATTCAATAAGGTATATGTACCATATTTTCATTATCCATTTGTTGGTTGAATGTAATGCCTGCGTTATTCTTGGTACAGTTCGAGCGCCACTGTACCCCACAGCCGGCAAGCCCCAAAGAACATCACACAGAGAGTCTACATTAGGTTATAAACTGATTGGTCCATTAGCTCAGTCTTTCTGCTAGCTCCCATAACTTATATTAACCTATTGTTCCCATCCATGCCAGGCACATGGCCAGTACCTTTTCTCAGCGAGGCAGTTTACATCCTGGTGGACTGGCAGGACTGTGGGAAGAACTTCCTTCTTCCCTGTTCTCATTGCGCCACCTCTATTTCCTGTCTGGTTTTCCCGCCTATACTTCCTGCCTGGCCAATCAGCATTTATTTAAAACATGATTGACAGAATACAGACCATTCTCCTGCACCACTTCCCCCTTTTAAAAAAAAAAAAAAGGAAAATGTCCACAGTCCATTTTTTGGGAATGTGGGCATAGTATTCCAGGCTACTTCCGGCTGGTTGGGGGCGCTGATAATCTTTAAGGGGACCTAAAGAAAATTTAGAGTTAGGATCAAGTCCTGACTGGAATAGCCTGTGAGGCTTGATCATCTCAGGCAGCATCTTGAATCTGTTCTGGATGTAGAACTCAAGACATCTGGGCCATCTGTTCCTACCAGAGATTTCTCAGGTGGTCTTCCTTAATGAAACCTGATTTTTCTTACCGACGGTTCTAAGGTACATCCATCTGCGGCAGGAGCCTCATGGCGACTGGCTCACTTCCTTTTTCTCTCACCGCCTTCCGTTCAGTCTACTCCACCCACCTAAGGGCTGTAGCCTATCTTACAGGCCAGGCATCCTTTTTATTTAACCAATCAAAGCACAGAAATACAGAAGAACCCTCTTACTCCAAAGGTGGAGTAAACAATGCCCTATAGCTAACCACCAGGAGAGGCAGAGGGAGCACAGGAACAAACAGGATGTTTAGCTGGCTGGCCAGAAACTGTCCTCAAGATAAACCCTGGGAGCAGGGGTAGACCCATGGGCCCTACAGTTGAAGAACATTTATGTTCTTTCCAGTTTCTAGCTGTTGTGAATAGAGAGCATCAGTGAATGTGGTTAAGCAAGTATCTGTGGAGTAGGGTGCTAGTCCTCTGGGCATGTGCCAAGGAGTGGAATAGCTGGGTCAAACCATAGTTTATTTTTAGCTTTTGTTTTGTGTGTGGGTTTTTTGTTTGCTTGTTTGAGACAGATTTTCTCTATGTAACAACCCTGGCTGTCCTAGAACTCACTCTGTATACTGTAACCTGAGACCATTTTTTTTGTTTGTTTTCTAGCTGCCAAGACCTGAATCATCATACAAAACTATATTAATTACAGTACTGTTTGGTCAGTGGCTTAGGTGTATTTCTAGCTAACTCTTACAACTTAAATTAACCCATTTCTGTAAGTCTATATATTACTACATGACCATGCATTACCTCATTTTCTACATGTCTTATTTCCTCGTCGGTTGGCTGGCATCTCCTTGATTTCACCTACTCTTCTCTATCTCTGTTTGGATTTCCTTCCTGCCTTACTGTGCTAAGCTACAGGCCAAAAGAGCTTTATTCATCAACCAATAAAAGCAACACATATACAGGACATCCCACATCATCTCCCCTTTTGTGTCTAAATAAAAAGGAAGGTTTTAACTTTAATGTAGTTAAATTATATATAACAAAACAGTTATCAAACAAGAATTATAGTTTCGCCAAGCGGTGGTGGCATATGCCTTTAATCCCAGTACTCGGGAGGCAGAGGCAGGCAGATCTCTGTGAGTTCAAAGCCAAAGTGGTCTACAAGAGCTAGTTCCAGGACAGGCTTCAAAACTACAGAGATACCCTATCTCGAAAAAAAAATTATAGTTACAATATTTAGCCTATTTGTATTAGTAAAAAATTAAAGAAAATAGTCTGTCATCTATCTTATCAGTGTGAGTCTAAAGTTTCATATCTAATTTATCTTTTATTATAACTATTGAAAACTATATCTGTCTTCAACTCCATTAAAGAATCGAAAAGGATATAATATTACCTAAGTAAACAGGAAGTGCATTGTAAGCAACTTCCAAAACTCTAGAATTGACAGAGACATCTTGCTGCCTGGACAGTCACCCAGAGTTCTTCTGAAACGTTGGGGCATTCATCTTCAGCCTACAGGCCCATAATATCTAGCAGAATTTTCCATGAAGCAGGAATTTTGAAAGACTATTTCACCTATATTAGCAGTTTGTCAGTCACTGTCTTCCGTGTCCTGCAGAATGTCTGGCAGACTCTATCATGAAGCATGAACCCTGAAGGACTGTCTCACCTTCTTTTGGCAAATTCAAGAATCATTTTTCTGTGGGTTCTGCATATCCAGTTTATACAGCATACTTATCAAGCAGTTCAGGCAAGAGCAATTTCTTGACCAAATGGCTAGCCTTTTTGTATTGAAGGCAAATTCTATAATGAGTTTCTTCAATGCCCATTAACCTTGATGAAGTAATTGGTGATGCCAGAAGTAGACATGTCTCACTGTCAAAAAAAGTCTAAGTTTTTTTTTAAAGATTTATTTATTTATTATGTATACAATATTCCTTCCATGTATGCTTGCATGCCAGAAGAGGGCACTCATTATAGATGGCTATGAGCCACCATGTGGTTGCTGGGAATTGAACTCAGGACCTCTGGAAGAGCAGTCAGTGCTCTTAACCTCTGAGCCATCTCTCCAGCCCCCAAGTCTAAGTTCTTAAAACATTTTAATATCCTGTAGGTCTTTGAAGTGTTGAAGATTATCTATCTGAAATATATCTCTGTATACCTAGAGAGCCTAACTAACATGACTAAAAGTTTGATTATTATTAATGACTATTAATTTCTAACTTTTAATTATACATTACATTTTTAAATGAGCTGTATACACATCATACCTTAAACAAGAGTAGAAATATACATATAACAAAATTGACCTTAAATTTGAATCAATAAACCAAAGTTCATACCAATGTAAAATATTCATTTCTATATCATATCCCCTTTTGGTTTCTTTAGAAAGACCTTGCCTATGACCATTAACCAATTATAATCAACCCCCATTAAATGAAAATAAACATTTATAAACAGTCATTTTGGGAATTTGGGCATTGTTTTCTCCAAACTGCTTCCTGCTGTTTTTTAAGTGAACTATTTTAGGGTTCATAGGAACCTTTCAAGGAGTCTTGTTCCATCAAACCACACTAGCCTGGAAGGAATCCACAGGTTCTCTTATTCTATGGAAACAAAAACAACTTCTTTTCCAAAGCAACATATCCTTAGACTCAGATTTTGAAGTCAAGATACCTCTAAAGTATATATGCTGGTTTAGCTTAGCAGGTCCCAGAATCAAATGTTTTTCAGCAGTTAACTCATTAACCATCAAAAATCCAAAGAAAATATTATAATACACACAATACAGATTCTCTGTGTTTTCCAACTTTATGTGGCTTATTTTTTACTCTATTACTTTTAATATTTATTTTATTTTATTATCTTTACTTCTTTAATCTATGACTGTCTGTACTCTTTCTTCTCTCTTTCCTAAGCCCATGTACATTTACCCAACACTGTGTCCCATTCAGAGATCTTTTTTATCTGAATCTCTTATTGTGTATCTGTAATCATTTTCTAACCAGGAGAGTTTTGTTTTGTTTTGCTTTTTTTTTTTTTTAATGCTAAGCAGGCATGGCTAGGATAATGCTGCAGCTTTGCCTGTTGGCTCCACCCTATCTAATATAGTAGAGGTATGTTCACTGTGAGCCATGCTCACCACCCCAGCTCCAGGGACACACAGGGTCTGTATCACCATTAAGCAACTTGTAGCACTCTGCTCAAAAACCTCCATTTAAATGCTCTGTAGCAGGACCTCTCAGAAGAGCCAGAGCCATTGGTGCCACCAGTATGAGCCAGCAAGCTGTCTCTGAGAGAAGTTGCATCTCTGCTTGCAGCCAGTGAACAGAACCTATCTGAAAAATTGCAGCTACCACAAGCTCCAATTGACTTCCAATTCTGTGGGTCTAGAAGTACTTTTTATAAGCTTTTTTAGGCTTTATGTGGAAGCCCGTTGCCAAATGTTAGGCACCATTATGTAAACAGACAGAGACTGCACTTTCATTTCCTGGCTGCCCAGATCCGAATAATCACACAAAAACTATATTAATTACAACACTCTTTAACCAATGGCTCAGGCATATTCCTAGCTAGCTCTTATATCTTAAATTAACCCATTTTTATCCTTCCCTACTCCTGTATCATATAGGGTAATGCCTATGTTTTCTCCTGGCAGTTTCATTATCTCAGGTTTCAGGTTTAGGTCTTTGATCCATTTGGAGTTAGTTTTTGTGCAAGGTGGAAGATACAGGTCTAATTCTATGCTTTTACATGTGCACATTAAATTTTCCTAGCACCATGTGTTGAAGATGTTTCTTTTCTTCAGCTTATGTTTATCTATCATTGTCAAATATTAAGTGGCTGAAGTTATGTGCACTCATATTTGGATCTTTGATTTTCCCCCATTGGTCTACATGTCTTTTTTTCAATATAATTTATTTATTTTTATTTTATGTACATTGGTGTTTTGCCTGCAGGTATGTCTGATGAGGACATCAGATCTCCTGGAACAGGAATTATAGATGACTGTGAGCGGCCATGTGGGTGCTTGGAATTGAACCTGGGTCCTTAGGAAGAGCAGCCCGTGTTCTTAACTTCTGAGGCATCTCTAGGCCTACTGCACGTCTGTTTTTGTGCCAGTACCATATTGTTTTTTATGACTGTTGACTCTGTAATATATCTTAAGATCTACAATAGTAATACTTCCAGTGTTCTTTTTCTTTAGGATTGTTTGACTATCTGGGATACTTGGTGGTTCCATATAAATTTTAAGATAGTTTTTTTCTTCTATTTCTGTGAAGAATGAGAAGGGGATTCATCAGTTTTTGAGACAGGATCTTGCTACATAGGTCCATTTGGCTTGGAACTTGTAACAGTCTTTCTGCTTCAACCTCCCGAGTGTGTAGGCTACCACCTCTGTTTGCTTCTCTCACAAAAATTTCCACTTTATATGCCAGACATCTAATTGAAGGGATTCTGTCAGCCAAGAATGTCGATATTCTAGTGATGTGGGAGTCCCCTCTGTGTGCTGTCATTACCATTAATGAATAAAGAAACTTAGGTAGGCAGGGAAGACAGAACTGAATGCTGGGAGAAAGAAGGGTGGAGCCAGAGGAACACCATGGATCTGCCGCTGGAGATAGACATGCTGGACTTTTGCTGGTAGGCCACGACCTCATGGTGATACACAGATTAATGGAGATGGGTTAAATTAATATGTAAGAGTTAGCCAATAAGAAACTAGAGCTAATGAGCCAAGCAGTGATTTAATTAATACAGTTTCTGTGTGATTATTTCAGTTCTGGGCAGCCGGGACAAACAAGCAGTTCCTTGCTACATTCTAGTTACACATATAGAAAGTAGGAAAATAACCACAGGATTGGCCTGCTCTTCAGTTAGTCCATCTGTGAGTTAAGACTTGTTAAAGGTGAACTGGAGCCTGGCAGTATAGCTCAGCAGTAGAATGCCTGCCTAGCAAGGGCAGAACTCTGAGTATTATATCGAAAAACAGCAATAACAACATAGAAACACCAGTTAACCGGGGCACCACAAAATTATAAAGTTTAGGTGGGTATGTCAGTCCTTGAGAGGCAAAGGAGGTGAATCTCTGCGAGTTTGAGGCTAGCCTGGTCTGTATCTCAAATTCTAGGTTAGTCTTAAACAACCAACAAAGTAATCCTCCTTTAGAAATATTAACTTCAGCTAGGTGTGGTGTGCATATTTGTAATCCTAACCCTTGGGATGTGGAAACAGGAGGATCAGGAGTTAAAAGTCATTCTTAGTCTTATATCAAGTTCAAGGTCAGCCTGGCTACTGAGATTTTGTCTCAAAGAAAAAAAAATCCTGACTTCACAGAAGTGATCAGTAGGACTTGTGGAAGTCACTAATTTGTTGTACAGTAGAGGTCTCAGCTGTACTTCTGATCCTGTTGAGACACAAGTAGCAACCACAGGAGATGAAAGCCAGCCAAGGCTGCACATACCTTTAGTCCCAGCACTTGGAAAACTGAGGCAGGAGAATCTCTAGTTCAGCCTTAGACAACAAAACATGGCAGAAGATCCGAACTTTGCAATACTTCCTGCATTCATCTCAATCCACCACTCTGTAACTAACGTATTGGAACAGTTACTTGCAGTGTCTAGACTGTTTCTCCATTAGGTCTACTGTGAAGGGCTGGTAGGGTTATTAAATAGGTTTATATAGGACCAGCAAGATGATTCATCAGGTAAAGGAGGCATTTGCCCCAAGCCAGATGACCCCAAGTCCCCCAAATCCATATAAGAAGAAGGAAAGAATCAATTAAATTATTCTCTGACCTCCATATGTGCAAGGTGGACACTTCTCTATACACGAATAAAATCTAATTAGTTTTTAAAAATAATAGTCAACTGGTTTTATATAAATACATATTGCATATCCATACATTAGTCTTCAGTAAATGACAGTGTTGTTAGTCATACTCCTATTACAGGGTACACTGTCTTTAGTAGCTTCCACTTACCTCACATGTGGAAAGTGAGCTCATGTATGATAATGAGCTGTTGTTTCTTGATGATTGGTAGGATCAGGCTCCTAATAACTCCAAATAAAGTGTAGAGTTTCACCATCCCTTGAGATAACTAAGTGAGGTTGCCTTAGCATGTTAAAGGAACATATGGGCAATTCCACCTTCGGGATGCCAACTCCTGATGTGTTCCATGACTAGACCCTGTTGTTCCTTTTCAGAGGATCTAATCTAAGTCCCCTGAACAATAAATATTCCTATGATCCAGGCCTGAACAGTCACTCTGCCCTGCTTAGTTTACTTTAGGCCACTTCATAGATTAGTGAATGGTCATGTTAATTTTCTGTCACTGGGATAAAATACCTGGCACTGGAGCTGGAGCTGGGATCCACTGGTAGATCAGTTGCCTAGCATTGTCCAAAGACTCTGGTTTCATCCAGCACCATTTAAGCCAGGTATGGTGGTACACACCTGTAATTCCATCACTTAAGAGGTAAAGTAGGAAGGTTAGGAATTCAAGTTTATCCCTGGCTATATATCAAGCTTGAGGCCAGCCTAGGCTACATGAGACCTTGTCTCTCAAAACAGAGAAAAACTTGACACCAGCATCTTATAAGGAAAAAACTTTATTGCTCTGGATTTCAGAGGGTTTGGTCCAGGTTCGCTTGGCCCTGTTCCTGAGCCCTTGGTAAGATAGAAGGTCATGATGGGAAAGCTACTGTGAGAGCTGCTCCCCCCATGGCAGACAGGAAGCAGAAACAGAACATGAGGTACCGTGCAGAAAAAAACATCTTTTCTTCGGGAACACATCCTCAGTGGCCTACTTCTTTCAACACATGAATTTGTGAGACCATTTCAATACCCAAACCATGACAGTGCAGATTGTAAGTCTGGCGCTTGGTGTGTGTGTTTTGATAAGGACTATATAATCCTCATGAGATATATTACTAGGGGAAAATGAGGTGTCACCTCTCCAACTTCAAGTTCTCCTCCCTAGAAAATGAGATATTTTCCTAGTGGGTAGCATGGTTCATCCGCTTGTTTCCAGTTCTAGGTGACACAGGACTGCTCTGGTGTCACGTTTGTGTATATGGGTGAGTTTTCTCAGGTGTGCAGGATTACATGGGTTTCATATTAGGGCTGTGTACTTGTTATTGTTCATTGTCAACAGGTTCTAACATCACCTAGGGGGCAGATCTCTGGGCACACACTGTCTAGATTAGGGCAGCCTCTGAGAAGGACTGTGAGGCTTACCTTGATTAGGTTACTTTATGGGGGAAGACCCATCGAGACGTTGGCAAGGATCCGGGGCTGTCTCTAATGGACAGTGAGCCAAGCAAGGCATGATTGTGGCTGTGATGCGAGCAGCTGCTTGAAGCTCCTTTCCTTTCCCACCATGATGGTGTAGGCCTGGAGCTGTGAGCCAGAATCAGCACCTCCTCCTTCAGTTTGCTTTGTCAGAGGATTTTACCACAGCCACAGGAGAGGAGACTGTGGCAGACAGGATGACACCAAGGCGTACAAGAATTTAAGGCAGCTCTTTGCGTCCTCATGTCTTCTGTCTTTTTCCAGGAACTCTTTGTCAGGAACTCAGACTCTGTTCTTGAAGAAAAGATAAAGGTAGAGAAGATGGTGGCTGATTGTCTGACCAACTGTTACCAGGTATGTAGGTCTGTGTCTCAGAAACAATATGCTCACCCCACCTTGTAGTCCACCTTCTTCAGGGCAGGCTTACGTCCAGAGTCTAAAGCAAGAGCTGAGTGCCTAGCTGAATTTCTGAGAGAGTGGGGACTCTGATATGGTTGAGGTAATACCTAAAACTCATTCCAGATTTCAATGATTACTAATTAATCTTTGCACATTAATTATGTCCAGTTCAGTTCAGTTATTCTGACAGATGATAAGGAAGATCTAGTGTCCTTTTTTTGGGGGGGGAGTATTTATCTGTTACTGTTAAGGTAATATATGTAGTGTGCTTAGAAATTTATTTTAAGGGCTGGAGAGATGGCTCAGTGGTTAAGAGCATTGCCTGCTCTTCCAAAGGTCCTGAGTTCAATTCCCGGCAACCACATGGTGGCTCACAGCCATCTGTAATGAGGTCTGGTGCCCTCTTCTGACCAGCAGACATACACACAGACAGAATATTGTATACATAATAAATAAATACATATTTAAAAAATTATTTTAAGAAAAAAAAGAAATATATTTTAAGAAATTGAGAGAAGGGCTTCTAGTCTGACTGGGGCAAGGTCTGTCAGAAGGGTCATTAATTTAGGGGCTGGAGAGATGGCTCAGTGGTTAAGAGCATTGCCTGCTCTTCCAAAGGTCCTGAGTTCAATTCCCAGCAACCACATGGTGGCTCACAACCATCTGTAATGAGGTCTGGTGCCCTCTTCTGGCCTGCAGACATACACACAGACAGAATATTGTATACTAAATAAATAAGTATTAAAAAAAAAAGGTCATTAATTTAAATGTGTGGAGCAGATCAACAAGTTGAGTGTAGATGTGGGCAAGGGTATTGGGGCTACTAAGTCCTGGGGCAGTCAATGGATGCTCTAAGATCTGTGTGGACAATTGGTCTCACTTCAGTGTAGAGAACGTTGGTGCACAGGTTATTATTTATTCAATATCTCTCTCGCTTTCTCTTTCTCTCTTTGTGTGATGTGTTGTGTGTGTGCGTGTGTGTGTGTGTGTGTGTGTGTGTGTGTGTGTGTGTGTGTGTGTGTATGATTTAGGTCTCAGTGACTTTTGATGATGTGGCTGTGGACTTCACCCAAGAAGAATGGATTTTATTGGATCAAGCTCACAGAGACCTTTACAGAGAGGTGATGCTGGAGAACTACCAGAACCTGGCCTCAGCAGGTAGGACTGCCACCGCTCCCTATGGCTTCTTATGGAGGAGAAGGGTGGCATATCCCGGGTATACTGAAGGATCAAAATGCAATGGAAAGTACAGACACACAAACTTTGTCCTGAGTCCAAGATTCCCAGTGGGTTCCTAAAACTATGGATGAAACTGAACTGTATGTACAGTTGGTGTAATATTTTGGGTTTTTTTTTCTTGATTTCACAGATTGGAGATTGAATTCTTGGAAACAAGATTTCATTGTAGTTAAGGTTGACCTTGTCCTGATCTTCTTGTCTCCACTTTCCAAGTGCTGGGATCACAGATACGAACCACAACATCTGACTGGAAACTTCTTGAGAGTAGATATTAATTGGCATTAGGCTGGAGAGATGGCTCAGCAGTTAAAAGCACTTATTGCTCTTGCAAAGGACCCAGGCTTGGTTCCCTGCTCCCAAATAGCAGCTCACAACCCTGAGCTGCTGTAAATTCAGTTCCAGAGATTGGCTGCCTCTTCGGGCCTCGGGGCACTGTGTACACATAGTACACATAGACATGAAAGTAAATAAGAAATAAAACTTCTGAGCCAAGTGTGGTGGCACACGGTTTTAATCCCAGCACCCGGAAGCAAAGGCAGAAAGATCTCTATGAGTTCGAGGCTAATCTGGTCTAGAGCTACTTCTAGGACAGCCAGGGCCATTACACAGAGAAGTCTTATCTTGAAAAATCAAAAAAAAAAAAAAAAAGACGGAGAAAACTCCTAAGAATAAATATTAGCAAGCCCAGCATCCAGGTTTCCCCTCCCACATTTTACAACTTCTCTGTGATCTAATCTGAATTGTGATCAAGACTACGGTTGTGTTTTGAGGCCACTGGTAAAATGAGGGCTACGTGAGCATAAGTGTTGCTATACTGCTTTTTGTTTGTTTTGAGATCATTTCTCACTATGGCTGAACTGGAAGTCTTAACTCAAGCTGACCTTGAATTCACAGAGATCCGCTTGCCTCTGCCCCCCAAGCGGAAGTACTGATATTAAAGGTTTGTGCCACCATGCCTGGCAAGTGCTGCTGTAGTGCCACAAGCAAGCTACTCAGAAAGATACTGAGTGGCTGTGGAGCAGATGCAGTGTGGCTATGGGCAAAGGGTGGTTTGCGTTCAGGGCAGAACAGGAGAGTGGCATGAGAGTCTGTAATGCTACTCAAAATGATGTGCAATGATGAATCTTTTCTGGAAATTTATATTTAATATTTCCAGGACAGGGGGTAATGTGTAACTAACCACAGACAGTAAAACCATGAATAAGTGGGGTCTGCTATGCCTTTTCGTTCTCTATGGTGGTTCTCAAAATGCTGTACTAGAAAAAAAAATGATGTACTAGATGAATGGCATCACTACCAATAACACTGTTAGAAATACAATTATTGACTGGACATAGTGGTGCTAGCTCTAATCCCAGAACTTGGGAGGCAGAGACAGATGTGTCTTTGTGAGTATAACATCAGCCTGGTCTACATAGTGAGTTCCAGGACAGCTAGAACTCACAGAGAGATCCTGTCTCAAATAAATATTTAAAAATCAAATTTATTGAGTTGGGTGTTCTGTGCAAGTCCCTGTGCTTAATTCTCAGCACTGTCCCCCCAAAAAAAATAAAAGTGAGAATGAGAAAGAAAAATATAGAAATGTAGTTATTCTCTTTCTTTGATGTGCTGAGTCGAAAAGAGTACGCCCTACTTACATGAATCTGATGTTCTGTAGCCTGCTGTGTGAGAGTAGAATTATCTTGACCTGAAGTGTTAGTGTTTTCTTGGAGTGTATATTGTATATGATCATCAATTGTGGTGTCAGTTCAGCAGTAAGCAGGGCATAGAAGAGGCAGTATTCACTCATTTAGCCTCTCTGAAATAACTGCCCTGCTTTCATTAGAAGCATAGCTTCGTGGAATACTACTCTGCGGAAAAAAACAATGATATCTTGAATTTTGCATGCAAATGGATGGAAATAGAAAACTCTATTCTTAGTGAGATGTCTCAAACCCAAAAAGAAGAGTGTGGTATGTACTCACTCATTAGTGGACCTTAGC
>JAQHUG010000150.1:226511-274260 GCA_028555095.1 Dicrostonyx torquatus
GTGGCCTGGCATGGTGGCACACACCTTTAATCGAAGTACTCAGGAGGAAGACAGACAGCTTTTTATGAGTTTGAGGCCAGCCTGGTTTACATATCATGTTCCAGGACTACATAGTGATACCCTGTCCAAAAAAACCAGAAACCGAAACCCAAACGGCTCCTGAATTATGCTGACTTTTATACTCTTTTGCATGAACTTCCTCCGTGAATGCACTTGGCCATGTATCAGGATGTGAGGTCATCAAACCCAGTCTGATCTCCTGGTTGGAAGAAGAGGATTTGCATAGAGAAGATCTCCAAGGTGAGTGTTTGTGAAGAATATGTTAAGAATTAAATGTGAAGTCTTTTAAAGATGCACTTGATGGCTTTAAGTGTGGGCCTTGTACCTGAAAGGGTATAAAATCCTCTATTTCATAGACTCCATTTTTTGCCTTCTCAGGTATTCCTGTAATTTTGCAAAACGACCTATTGTGTTTCATGTTTATTATTGTTGTTTATATTCTTTGCTCAGATCTTTGCTACTTTGCAGCCCTGATAGTGCAGTTCTTGTTCGCCATGAGTTTTAATTTTCAAGGAATCAGTTTGAAATAAAACATTTAAAACTCGCATCCTTAGTGTAGTCAGTTTATTGACCTGGTCAAAATGATCACACTTTTCTTTTTTCTTAGCCAGCTTCAGCAGAAACATTCAAAAAGCCCTATGTCTTTTAACTTTGTAACTGTTCATTTATTTATTTTTTTTTTTTTGCCAACTCTTAATTTTGTTTTTCTGTTCATTTTCAGAATGGGAAATGCCACTTGGCACCAAAGAATCAACATTGCGTCAGGATTTTTTGAGGGGACAGACTTCCACTGGAATACAAACAGTAAGACTGACTAAAAATATTTGTTATTTCCCTCATTCATAGGTGTTTGTGAATTTCATTATAGAAAGCCAAATAGCATGCACCCAGTAGAGAGCAACAGTGTATCTAAGAAGTATTTTGAATATAATAAATTTTTGGGTGACCCAAACTGATCATAAAACCCCAACTTTAAAAACAAACTAACAAACAAACCTATTCTTTAAGAGATCCCTGTGGCCAAGATGGCTCAGTGGGTAAAGACTCTTGAATTCAAGTCTGACAGCGTGAGTTTGATCCACAGTACCCATATGGTAGGAGGAGAGAAGGGACTCTCACAGGTGTTCTCTTACCTCTTCATGCACACTGCCGTATGTATGCATTCTCCCCTCCAATTTGTGTATACCTTTTCAAAACCATTATTTTGAGCTTAAATCAAATGGCAACTACTGTTGATTCTTTCAATTTGGAAGAAAGTACGGCAGAAATTCTAAAGATGCTATTAAAAAGTTGAACATACTTTATCATTCATTCATATTAACAGGAGAGAACAGTGTTGATGATATTAACCAGGAGATTTCTTATTTACCACACTTAGGAAAGATTTGGAATTTTGTAGAAAATTAGCACAAATGATAAAAATAAGAGAAGTGATTTTCACCTACAAAGAAAAATGTCTTAGAGTCTAGGTCAAAACTTGGAGTGATAGAGTCCTCCTCCTACTGATTCCTGCATATATATTACTCATTTCTGAGGTTCTTAAAATAATTTCATTAATATACTCAGGCAAAGCCAAGCATGGTGGTGCACGCTTTTAATCTGAGTACTTGGGAGGCAAAGTCGGGTGGATCTCTGAGTTTGAGGCTAGCCTGGTCTACATATCAAGCTCCCGGATAACCAGAGCTATTAAATAGAAATGCACCTTTTCAAAAAAGAAGAAAGAAAGAAGAAGAAGAAGAAAAGGCCAGGGGTCAGGTGTGGTGGGACATACCTTACCTTTAATTCCAGCAAACAGAAGACAAAGGCAGGTGGAGCTCTGTGAGTTTAAAGCCAGCCTTCTCTATATATTGAGGTCCAGGCCAGCTGTGGCTATATAGTAAGGACCTGTCTCAAAAACAAGCTACTAAAATACTAAGGCATCTTTCCAAATTAAAACTGATGGTTCTAGACTTTAGGATAAAAGTCTTGCATATAGTCAAAATGGCAAAAATCATCATTTTTCTGCCTTCACTTAAGTGGAGTCCTTCAGTGAGTCTGAAAAATTCTCTAACGATAAGTCATCCCTTTATCAACAGGTCAGAAGCCACAGTGCACGAGAACTCTGTTACTATATACAGTGTGGAGAGATCTTCAGCGAGCATTCCTATTTCAAGACACAAGTGAAAACTCAGAGCACTTGCAACACTGGACATTTTACTCACTCGAGTCATGATGCCTCTGTTCAAATGCACACCATAAAAACGTATCCGTGTAAGATTTGTGGTAGAGCCTTTGGACGTTCTTCAAATCTTAATAGACACTTACGAAGTCACACTGGAGAGAAACCCTATGAATGTAAGGAATGTGGGAAAGCCTTCACTACCTACTCAAGGCTAGTGGAACATTTTAGAACTCATACTGGAGAGAAACCATATAAATGCAAGGATTGTGGAAAAGCCTTTGCTAAGCGCTCAGGCCTTATAACACATATATCAACTCATGCTTCAGAAAAACCCTTTGCATGTAAAGAGTGTGGGAAGGCCTTTGCTTCATCCCCACGCCTTAGCCAACACGTGAGAACTCACAGTGGAGAGAGACCTTACACATGTAAGGAGTGTGGGAGAGCCTTCCTGACGTCCTCATACCTCCGGAACCACATAGGGAGAACTCACAGTGGAGAGAGACCCTACATATGTGGAGAATGTGGGAAAGCCTTCCATTCTTACTCAAATCTCCGCAGACATGTGAGAACTCACAGTGGAGAAAGACCCTATATATGCAAGGAATGTGGAAAAGCCTTCCTCAATTCCTCATACCTACATAACCATATAAGAAAAACTCACAGTGGAGAGATGCCTCATATATGTGGTGAATGTGGGAAAGTCTTCCACGCTTCCTCATACCTGCGTAGGCACTTAAGAACGCACAGTGGAGAGAGACCATGTATATGTAAGGAGTGTGGGAAAGCCTTCCTCAACTCCTCGTACTTACGCAAACATCTAACCATTCATACTGGAGACAAGCCCTACGAGTGCAAAGAATGTGGGAAAGCCTACCGTAGGTACAATCTGCTGCATGACCATTTAAAAACTCACACAGTGGAAAAACCATTTGAATGTGATGTATGTGGGAAATCCTTTCAATATTTTTCATACCTTACTAAACACGTTCGTATTCACACTGGAACAAAACCCTATAAGTGTAAGTATTGTGGCAAAGATTTCACTACTTCCTCAAGCCGAACTGAACATATCCGAACTCACACTGGTGAGAGGCCCTATGAGTGTACGGAGTGTGAGAAAACCTTCACTTCATCCTCGAACCTCATCCATCATGTAAAAATCCACACTAGAGAGAAACCTTTTGCTGAGAATGTAGGGAAGGCCACAGCAGACTTTACCCACTAACCGAACACTAGTACCTCATGGTGAATAGGATCACTTCAGGTAGGAAGAATGTCAAGTATCCTTAGTCCCTCATGTCTTCATTTCATCATACTGGGACTTGCACTATTAAGAAACCAGTGTGGAACAGCCCCAATTATGACAGCTTACTTTGGAAACATAAAAGAACCCATACTCAAGATGCCCCTTGAATTAAGGAAAGAAATATTAAAGCTGACACTATTTCCTAGGAACTTCTTAAATATGTGAGACTTTGCAGTAAGGGAAATCCACTGGTATAAGACATACAGAAGGGTGTAGTTCCAGTGGTTGAGAAAACTTTTTGAAAGTAAGGAATGTTAGAAAGTCACATAAACTTAACCCTCAGTGTTTAGTAAAAATTATAATTCATACCCAAGAGAAATCAGTTATCTGGAAATTTTGTCTGTGTGCCCTGAAATGTGGTGTTGCTGGCAGCAATAAGGCCTGCTGGATGATGCTGTTTACTTTGAACTTTTGATATCTGTCTGATAGTCCTAGAGTGTTGTGTTTTCTTTCCTCTAAGCAACGCCATTTTGTCCTGGTTGTTACAACTTCTGGGTAGCAAGCTGGTGATAATGAAGACTTCTGGAATATAGACATGGTCTTAGTGTAGTGTAGATTCTCTAGTGGGCTTATACTATTAAACACGCTAGCCTATAATAACTTCCAGAAACTACATTTCATAATACAGTTCTCGTGGTCTTTAGAATGTCCTTGTTCTTTCACAACTTTTAGGTAAAAGGTGATATAAATAAATAGATAAGCAAACATACTAGCAAAGTCTCTTACCCGAAACACATTAGGCTGTGAGCCCTCACGATCCAGTTCTCTCACATCTCACACTGAACACTGCAGCCCTGGGGCCACGCCATCAGTATGGGGACTTTTGGAGTACATTTCAGATACAAATCATAATACGAGGTAAGTCCTCAAGATTACAGATAGCTCAAGTGCTTGGGAGCATAAATTTTATAGTCATTTTAGATTTGTGGTGGTTTTCTATGTGTGTGTGTGTGGTGGGAATGGAATGGGCATACGTGTCACAGTGCACATATGGAGATCAGAAGACAATTTGTGGGATCCCACGTGGGTCCCAGGGATAAAACTTAGGCTTTCAGGCATGGCTTGGCAAGCACCTTTACTCACTGAGCCATCTCACTGTTCCATATTTTTCATATTGAAAGCAATCGGAGGCTGAAGAGGTGGCTATGTGGTTCAGAATCCTTGCCGTTATTTCAGAGGACCAGAGTTTAGTTCCCAGCACTCACATTGACATGTTCACAACTGCCTGTAACTCAAGCCCCAGGGGATCAGACGCCCTCTTTTGGTCCCTGGATACTCATGTGCAAGTACACATACAGACACATGAATAATGAAGTTGTTGTTGTTTTTTTTTTTTTTTTTTTTTTTTTAAAGAAAATCAATCTAGAGTCCTGAACCCTATTCTTTTCTGGGAACCTACCCAACCTATATGTCCCATATTCTAAATCAGTCTAGATCAAAGCCAAAGAGAAATATAAACATCATCTAATATTCTTATTCATTAGATTTATTCAAAATTATTGATCTTAAAATTTTTTCCAGCCATACTTTTCCTTCTTGGCAGAAATTTCAATAATATCGTGGCTAATACTTTTTTGCCTGCTTACATCCTCGTCTCCTTGACTGTTTTTGCCTCTGTAGATCTGGATATTATGTCATTCTGTGCCCTTTCTCAGTACAGTGCATAAGAAACTTCAATTAATCAGGCACCATTATGGCTTCGCAAGATACTCATAGCAAGCATCTCTTCATAGTTAATGTTTTCTGTATTGTTTGGTGTGCTTTGGGCAGTGCCTGGGATATAGCTGCCACTGTACTGCATTTTTGTTGTCGTTTTGGTTTGTTTTTTGAGACAGGTTTCACTGTTTAGCTCTGGCTGTGCTGGAACTTGCTTTGTAGATAGACCAGGCTGACCGAGAGTTTACAGAGATCCGCCTGCCTCTGCCTCCTGAGTGCTGGGATTAAAAACGTGTGCCAATACCGCCCAGCATCGTTTATTTTTATTTTGTAGAAGGCAACACTTTCATGGTTTATAGCAGAAGACAACTCGCAGTGGGCAGTTCTACCATATGCATTCCAGGGATCCAGATCAGATTGTTGTCATGCTAAGCAGCACATGTCCTTTCTTGCTGAGACATCTTGGTGTCCCCTTTATGTTGTTAATTTTAACACTTAGACATCTTAAATTACTTCATAATTGTAAGGTTTTGTTTTCTTTTCTGTTTGGTTGGTCTTTTGTTGTTGTTGTTTGGTTCTCTTTCTGTTATTGGCAGTCAGTCCACGACTGAGCTATATCCCTAGCTCCATATTTCCCCCACACACCCTTTCTCTTTCTTTCTTTCTTTCTTTCTTTCTTTCTTTCTTTCTTTCTTTCTTTCTTTCTTCTTTGTCCTGGAACTCATTTTGTCTACCTTCAGCCTCTAATGTGCAAGGAGTAAACAACATCATTTAAAATTTTGGAGGTGCAGTGTGGGGTATTGTAGGAGTTTCCATCTTAGATGTTTTTATTCTTGTGTTCCTATCTTTTTTCTATTTTATAATTAAAAATAGATATTTTGGGGGGCTGGAGAGATGGCTCAGAGGTTAAGAACACTGACTGCTCTTCCAGAGATTCTGAGTTCAATTCCCAGTACCCACATGGTGGCTCACAACCATCTGTAATGAGACCTGGTGCCCTCTTCTGGCCTGTAGCATACATGCAGACAGAATACTGTATACATAATTAATAAATCTTTAAAAAATAAAATAGATATTTTTCATACAATATATTCTAACTAAGGTTTTCCTCCCCCAACTCCTCCCAGATCCTCCCCTCCCCTCTCACTCAGATAGATGTAGTGGCACATGCCTTTAATCCCAGCACTCAGGATCTCTGTGAGTTTGAGACCAGCCTGGTCTACATAACAAGTTTCAGGACAGCCAAAGTTACATATCGGGACCCTGTCTCAAACTAAGCAACCCACCAAAGGCACTAAAAAGTAACAGTAAAACAAGATATAAGCAAACAAACATACAGAAGAAAAGGAGCTAGAGAAAAGGCACAAGAAGCATAGATGCAGAGAGGCGCATTCACACACATAGCAAGCCCATGAAAACACAAAGTTGGAAACCAGTACATATGCAGAGACCTTTAAGATGGGGCAAAAACCCTCCACTAATGCCATTGGGTTTGATGTTGGCCATCTACTGCTGGGCATGGAGCCTGCCCTTAAGGGTGGTTTGTCGAGTGAGACTCCATTGGAGAGAACTAATTTTACCTTTGAAGTGGTTATCAATTGGAAACAGCTTCTGTGTTAGAGATGGGGACTTGTGTCCACTTAGCCTTTCACCACTGGGACAGATGCAATCTGGTTTAGACCTATGCAGGCCCTATGCAAGCTGTCACAGTCTCTGGCTTATGTGTGTGTGTCAATCCTGCTGTGTTTAGAAGGCCTTGTTTCCTTAGTGTTCTTCAGTCCCCTGAGGGGCGGTATTTGATGGAGACATTCCATTTAGGACTGAGTATTCCAAGGTCTCTCTCTCTCTGCACATTCTCCAGTTGTGGGTCTCTGTGTTTGTTTCCATCTGCTGTGTGATCTCTGATGATGGCTGAGCAAGACACTCATCTTTAAGTATGGCAGAATGTTGCTAGGAGTCATTTTATGGCTACATTCCTTTTGCAGAACAATAAATTTGGTCTTCACCCAAGTCCATGGTCTATCTAATCTCAAGTTCTTGGCCACCTGAGCAGAGTTGCGGATGAGTTCCATCTCATGGAGTAGGCCTTCGATCCAGTCAGATATTGGTTGATTAGTTCCACAAGCTTTGTGTACTATTATACCAGTGTACATTGCCAAAGGTCACCATTGTAGACTAAAGTGTTTGTAGCTGGGTTGGTGGTTACCTTTCTCCTTTGGTAGGATGCAGAGTTAACTTCCCGTACCAGGAAACTAGTCAGTAGTAATAAAGGCTCTAAGTAGGCACCAGCTCAACTTCACTATGTTCAATGAGTTCTATAGATGTTTTCAGCAATAAGGCTGAAACCATCTGTTTTTCGAGAGCAACCAATAGCTTTGGCAATAGTCTGGGTTCGCTGGGGTTTCCATGAAGCTCTTTGGCAACAACTTGATTAGATGTTACCCATTCTCAGAGCTTGAAGTTTCATTTAGTGACAAGAGATTTCGAGTTGCAACTTTGTCTCCCTAGTTATTTGGTGATTCCATTCATATATATGAAGATAAGATGTATATGTATGTATGTATATGTGTGTGTATATATATATATGTATATATATATATACACACACACACGTGTGTGTATAAGATGAGAGATGTGAAGATAAGGAGTTTCCTATATGACCTCTCAAATTGCCATTAGTTTTAGCTGTCTGTTTAGTTTGGGTTTCTTTATCTGTGAAGAGACACCATGACCACGGCAACTCTTATAAAGGAAAACAGTTCACTGGGTGGCTTACAGTTCAGAGGTTCAGGTCATTATCATCATGGTTGGACATGGCAGTGTGCAGCTAGATAAGACACAGTGTTGGAGAAGGAACTGAGAAGTATCTTTGATCTACAGGCAACAGGAAGTAAACTGTCTCACTGGGTATGGCTTGAGCATATATGAGACCTCAAAGCCTGCCTCCACAGTGACACACTTCCTCTAATAAGGCTATATCTACTCCAATAAGGCCACACCTTCTAACAGGGCCACTCCCTTTGGGGCCATGTCTTTCAAAACACCAGTCTCTCCCCATATTCCTTCCTTTACCGTTCTTCCTTTTTTCTCCCTGTTTGATCTTCACATTCCAGTTGCCCCCTTCCATCTATAACTTTCCTATTTTCCTTCCCATAGAGACCCATGTGTTGTCCCCACTCACTGGTCCCTTCCTTCATACTTAACCTCTCTGGGTCTTCAGATTGTAGCTTGGTTTATTTAACGGGTAACATCCACATATAAGAGAATACATACATACCTTATTTATCCTTCTGGGTCTGGGTTACTTCAGGATGATTTTTTTTCTAGTTACATCTATTCACCTGCAAGTTTCATGATTTCATTGTTTATTTTTTATTGTTTTATTTTTAGCAGCTGAATAATATTTCATTGTGTAAATGTTCCATATTTTCTTTATCACAGTCTTCTGTTGGGGAACATCTAGGTTGCTTCCAATTTCTGGCGATTATGAATAGGGCAGCAATGAGCATGGATGAGCAAGCGTCTCTGTAGTAGGATGTACATAGAGTCTTTTGAGATGTGTCCAAGAGTGGTAGAGCTTGATCTTGAGGTACTGCTATTCCTAGCTTCTTAGGGAACTGCCACACTGATTTCCATGTACAAGTTTGCATGTGATAGTATCTTAAGGGCATCCCAGATTTCTCCAACTATTTCTGTGATTTCAGAAGTTTTCTTGATGACTTTAAATGTGTTCTGTTGCAATGCCTTTTATACATTGTTTTAAAAGAGTTTGAGGTGTTTTTTTGGGGGGTTTTTTTTTGTTTTGTTTTTTTGAGGCAGTCTCTTATTTGAGACAGTACCCCAGGATATTCTCAAACTCACTATGGAGCTCAGGATGACACTGAAATTGTAATCTTCCTGATTCTACTTTCATTTTTTAAAAGATTATTTTTAAAGTGTTTTGTTTTTTTTTCTTTGGTGGGGCAGGCAAAGTGGTGCACATCTTTAATCACTGTACTTGGGAGGCAAAAGCAGGTAGGTCTCTGTGAGTTCAAGGCTAGCCTAGTCTACATAATAAGTTAAAGTACAGCCAGAGCTACATAGTGAAACTCAGTCTCAAAAAACAAAACAAAACAACAGGAGACTGGAGAAATGGCTCAGCGGTTAAGATCACTGACCGCTCTTCCACAGGACCTGGGTTCGATTCCCAGCACCCATATGGCAGCTTACAACTGTCTATAACTCCAGGATCCAAGACCCTCACACAGAAGACATACATACAAGCAAAATACCAATAAAATAAAATAATAAATTTTAATTTTTTAGAAGTATGTATATGTGTGCCATCTATGTATGGGTGGGTACAGGTGCTGACAGAGGCGTTGAGTTGTTAGATCTCATGGAGCTGGTGTTACATGCAGTTCTGAATTGCCCAGTATGGGTGCTGAGAACAAAACTTGGGTCCTTTGCAAGAGCAGTGCATGCTTTTAATTGCTGGACCATCTCTCTAGCTCCTGCTTTCTCTTTCTAAATGCTCGGATTACAGGGGTCTACCCATATACTTGTGTGTATTGTAGTTTCAATTTTGTATACTTAGTCTACTGCTGACAGAAGTCTAATCTTTTTTTTTCTCCCTATAGGCATAAAATAATCATACTATTTCCTTTTAGGCAAAAGCATTGAAGGGGATGTTTGGGGGTGTTGTTTGTTGTTATTTTGTTTGTTTGTTTTTGTTTTTTGAGAAAGAGTTTCTCTGTGTAGCCCTGGCTGTCCTGGAATTCACTCTGTAGACCAGGCTGGTCTCAAACTCAGAGATCTGCCTGCTTCTGCCTCATGAGTGCTAGGATTAAAGGCGTGTGCCACCATAATCCGGCTGAACGGGGATGTTTTAATGCCCAATGAGAAAGACATGTCTTCCCCGTCATTTATATGTTCCTGACCTTTAGGTAGTTTTTAGCCATGAGACACACTGGACCCTTAGAACACCACTTTTTGTACAGTCCAGCCTCAAGTACGGATACAAATGGTACCAAAGAGGCATTTTATAAAAAGAATGGAAGCTGGGAGATGATCGGATGGGTAAGATTGCTTTTCCGCAAGCGTAAGCACCTCAGTCTGAATCTCAACACATGCATCAAATGCTGAGTATAGCTGTACACACCATTTACCCCAGCACTGGAGAGGGAGTAGGCCACCCAGCCTGCTCTACATGTGAACTTTCAAGTCAGGAAGGAAACCCTGTCTCAAGGGACTAATGGTGCAGAGTGATTAAAGAGCTCATCAAACTTGTCCTGCTTTGGTCTCAGCATGTGCATACATACATGCTCATGTCAGCTGCACAGAACACGAATTATTATATGAAATGGTGGGTTTTAGGCCAGCAAGATCGCTCAATAGGTAAAAGTGTTTGCCTTGAAGCCTGTTGACTAGCAGTTAGTCTCTAAGACCCACATAGTGGAAGAAAAGAACCAACATCCTCCAGTAGTCCCTGACTGCCACACATGTGCTTCCCCACCCTGGAAAAAAAAGGTAACAAATGATGGGTTTCACTGGGTATTTTCATACATATACATCATGTGATTTGCTCATGGGTTTCACTGGGATTTTCATACATATACATCATGTGATTTGCTCATGGGTTTCACTGGGATTTTCATACATATACATCATGTGATTTGCTCATGGGTTTCACTGGGATTTTCATACATATACATCATGTGATTTGCTCATGGGTTTCACTGGGATTTTCATACATATACATCATGTGATTTGCTCATGGGTTTCACTGGGATTTTCATACATATACATCATGTGATTTGCTCATGGGTTTCACTGGGATATTTCCATACATACATCATGTGATTTGCTCATATTTATGGTCATTTCCTGGTTCCTTTCTCTTTAAAAGGCTTTGAAATTAGAATTCACATCAAAACCAGAACCCACAGAATATTCCTTAAACTTGCATACTAGAGGATGGCTTAGTGGGCAAAGATGCTTGGACTGAGTTCAACTCTTGACCCCACGTGATGGTGGAAGAGAACTGTCGTGGCAACAGTGTACCTGCCATCACTTCCCCCAATAAATGTCACTTTAAAAATGAAGGAAACTTGCATGCTGCACCCAGTTTTGTGAGTTGCCTGATGAAACAAGTATATTCTCATAGGATTTAAACAGCCAGAATGAGCCCAGTATGGTGCCGGGTGCCTGGGATCTCAGCACTCAAGTGGATGAGGCAGGACGGTTACAACTTTCTGGCTGGCCTGAACTATATCATGAAACCCCCTCTCCACGAGGGGAAAAAAGTCTTAATGAACTTAAAACATGATAAATCAGAAGAAAAGTAAGCCCAAATACAACGAAATTGTTGGAAACTAAGATCAATTTTTGTCCTTGTTTTTTTTTAGAAAGCATCTACTATATAGCTTTGGCTCTCCTCAACCTCATGTGCCATGGAGGATGAACTTCTGATCGTCCTCTAGCTTCTCCCAGAGTTTCAAGCATGCTAGGCAAGCACCCTGTCAATTGTGCTACACCGCCAACCCTTACTGTGTATGCTTTTATTTATTTGGGGAGGGAAGCTCAGTCTTACTGTTTGCTAAGCTGCCCTAGAACTCCTGACCTAACTCCTCATCTATCTCAGTTTCTTGATTATTTGGAATATGTATGCACATCAACATTTTAATCTCTGAAAAGGAGTTCAGGGCTCTGCCTCATGCCATATACCTATAATACTATAATGCCTATAATAGAATATAAAGCTGAGGCAGGACAATCACAAGTTCCAGCTCAGCTTTATGCTATGTAGTGAGACTCAAAAACAAGGATTTATTGAGACATTGTAAACAAAATAATAATAGGCCCAGGCCTCAGAATGTAAGAGAAGAATTGACAGAAGTTCAGGGCCTTTTTAAAAATTTATTTTTTATTTATTTATCTATTTGGCTCTATAGAGAGGTTAGTGCCAACCTGACACACATGAGACCCTATCAAAAGAAAGAAAGGGGTGGCCTGGCAGTGATGGCACATGCCTTTAATCCCAGGACTCAGGAAGCAGTCAGGCGGATCTATATGTGTTCAAGGTCAGCCTGGTCTACAGAGTGAGTTCCAGGATAGCCAAGGCTACAGAGAAACCCTACCTCAAAAGACTGAAAAGGCTGGGGGGGGGTGGCGCATGCCTTTAATCCCAGCACTCGGGAGGCAGAGGCAGATAGATCTCTGTGAGTTCAAGGCCAGCCTGGTCTACAAGAGCTAGTTCCAGGACAGGCTCCAAAGCTACAGAGAAACCCTGTCTCGATAAAACAAAAACAAAAGGGCTGGAGAGATGGCTCAGCGGTTAGGAGCATTGCCTGCTCTTCCAAAGGTCCTGAGTTCAATTCCCAACAACCACATGGTGGCTCACAACCACCTGTAATGAGGTCTGGTGCCCTCTTCTGGCCTGCAGGCACACATGCAAGCAGAATATTGTATACATAATAAATAAAATTTAAAAAGGTCTTAATCATCGAAATGCTATTTTAAAAACAAAACAAAAGCAAACAAACAAAAAGACTGAAAAAGAAAGAAAAAGAAGAAAAGGGGTAAAGGGAAATACAATAGGCTGTAATCCTATAGAAAAAGTAGCAATTACAAGGATGGGGTCCACATCCATTGTGGCCCCCAAGGACAAGGATTCTACATGGATCTCCATTCAGCAAAAACATGCTGTGTCTGTGGAGACAGGCAGAGCGTTTGTGGCCCCAGTGGGATTGCTATGCAGATTTATTCAAGTGTGTCTAATGACTATTCATAATATTTCCCCACAATCCAACAAAGCCACTGACGTGAGCAAGAACATCCTGAGGTGAACTGTCGCCTCCTCGTGATCTTGCCCTTCTTAGAGATGCACCAAAACACAAGTCAGACCCGGAAACTATTTTACAGCCCGCCCTCTAAATCCAATGCAGTAGACTGTGCTAGAGAACAAATACCTATGGCAAATTTTGTAATTCTGCATTTTATTTTGCTGACATAGAAAATATTGAGAAGCCAACTTTAAGGTTATTTGGAAAAGGATGAGAAAGGTTTGACAGTTGATAAACGTCTTTGAGTCTGCTAGAGTTTCAGTTAGAAGTGAGAGACTTTAAAAATTCAAAATGTTCTTTAAGAAAAATGGATAATAAAAACTACCTGAGGGGCTGGCAGGATGGCTCAGCGGTTAAGAGCACTGACTGCTCTTTCAGAGGTCCTGAGTTCTATTCCTAGCAACCACATGGTGGCTCACAACCATCTGTAATGAGATCTGGTACCCCCTTCTGGTGTGCAGGTGTACATAGAAGGATTGTTGTATATGTAAAAAAATAAATCTTAAAAAAAAAAACTACCTGACCGAGCAGGGTGGTGGTAGAACTCAAGAGACAGAGGTAGGCACATCTCTGTGAGTTCAAGGTCAGCCTGACCTAGAAGAGCTAGTTCCAGGACAAGCTCCAAAGCTACAGAGAAACCCTGTCTCGAAAAACAAACTAAAAAAAAAAAACCCTACCTGACCAAGTGTGGTGTCATACACTTTTACTTCCTACTCTGGGGACGCCAGCCTGGTCTACATAGCTAAGTTCCAGGACAGCCGGGGCTGCACAGTGAGACCCTACCTCAAAAACAAAACAAACTCTATCTTGAAGGTAAGAGCTTTTAGAGAAACAAGACGCAATACAAGGTCATAAAACAAGCAATAGGAAAAGCTTCCGGGGCAAGTGAGATGATGGATTGGCAGCGGAAGGAGCTTGCCACCAAGCCTGCCTACCTAAGGCACTTACAGGGTGGAAGAGCAAACCAGCTCCTCAAGTTGTCCTCTGATCCATAGCAACACACGTGCACACATGCACTTAAAACAAATAAATGAAATAGAAAACAGCCATAATTACATGTACATTAAGGAGGACTTTAAAGAGTTGTGTCTCCACGGTGCTAATCAATGTGGACAGCTTTTCTATAAGCTTCACATTGTTCAGCTAGAACTGTTGTCTTGGAAACTGAGCTCCTTCCCTCTGCAGGTTCAGTTTAACATTACATTTGACATTTACATTTTTAAGTTTATGTATATGGATGTTGTGCTTGCATGTATATCTGTGTACCATGAGTATGACTGGTGCCCGTGGAGGCTGGAAGAGGGTGTTGGAACCCCTGGAACTGGAGTTACAGGTGTTTGTAAGCCACCATGTAGGTGCTGGAAATCAAACTGGAGGGTGTCCTTTGAAAGAGTAGGCAGTGCTCTTGACCACTGAGCAAGCGCTTCAGTTCCTACATTTGACCTTTCCTGTAGCATTTGATACGTACCATGGTCATGACAGATTGAAATCTTCCCTCAAATCTAAACATCATGAACTAATCATAGCTTATAAAGTGGATAGTAGGACTAGGACATAGCTCAGTGGATAACGCACTTCCCCACAAATATGAGGAACAGAGTTTGAATCCCCAGAACCCAAGTAATTGATGTGTGGGTGTGGCAGCCATATGTAATTTTAGCACCCAGAAGGCAGGATCTCCAAAGCAGTCTGTCTATGATGGCCAGCTGAGAAACCCTGCCTCCGGGAATAAGGTGGAGAGCAATTGAAAAAGACTCTTCATGTCAACCTCAGGCCTCCACATGAGCACTCAAATACACATACAGCAGACACACATGCAAAAGTGAACGGCAGGCACTGCCATTGCCTGTTTCATTCAGCAGAAGGCCTAACCTTCCTATGAGTCCAAAGAGTGGACTGCACTGACCTCAGCTAACTTCAAAACCATTTTTTAAATTTTTAGAATATGTCAAATAGTTTCATAATTAAACAATATGGTCCATTTTGAAGGTAAAAATATATTTTGATTTTTGAAAGGCAGATATATAAATGAGCCTACTGGGGTCTGGCTGTGTTGAGCCCAGTGGGTCAGCGGAGCCTCATTTGGAGCCATTTTGTTAGGATTATTTTCAGATAGAACACACCCCAGAGTTCATTCTGTAGCAAAAATTTTGGGCTTTAGTTTTGTTGTAGTTTTTATTTTAATCTTGTTCTTCTGAGACATGTAGCTCTGGCTGGCCAGGAACTCCAGGCTGGCCTTGGACTCAAAGAGATCCTCCACTTGCCTTTGCCTCCTGAGGGCTAGAATCAGTGTGTGTGGCCTCACACGACTTCAGTAAGTTGCACATGGATGCACTCAAAGCTGGACACACCACACAAGCCAAGCTGCTGTGGATGCAGAACTATGACTGTAGCCCAGCAGTTCAAACCAGCATGGGCAACATGGTGAGATCACACCTCAAAAAAAAAAAAATCTATCCACCCTGTAATCTCCTTTTGCATGGCCACACATTGGTCTTTTAATATTCTATTGTCTGATTGGCTACAGTATCCCTGATAACCAAAGCATCTTTCTCCAAACACAGGCTGGGCATGGTGGCACATGTCTTAAATTCCAGCATTTAGAAGGCAGAGGCAAGCAGATCTTTGTGAATTCCAAGCTATCCAGGCATACCTTGTTCCTAAAAAGGAAGAAAAGAAGGAAGGGAGGAAGGAATAAAAGAAAGACAAACAGGAGGTGTGTCTGGGTGGATTAGCCCCTTAATCTTAGCACTCAGGAGGACAAGAGTTTGAGGTAAATGCAATCTACATAGTAAGACTTGAAGACATAAAACCTAAGAGTAGCTTAGTAGCGGAAGTGGCAGAAGGCCGCTAGCATCCACAAGGCCTTGGCTACACAGGACTAAACCTCTGGAGTAGTGAGTGAGCACTCCCCTCGACTTCATACCAGAATTAGTGCATCTGCTTGGATCGGATGCGGTATTTCTGTTTATGTTCTGATTCACAGTGACTTCTCTGGGATTTGCACTGAACGAACTAAATAAAAAGATAAATGGTAAAAGATTAAAAAGGATCCATAACATTTTTCACTGAGAACTACCTGAAACGTGCACATACTGTTTTGTTTGTTTTCTTGAGACAGGGTCTCACCATATACCCCTGGCTGTACTGGAACAAGCTCTGCTGACCTCATACTCATGGAGATCCACCTGCCTCAGCTTCCTGAGTGCTGGGATTAAAAGTGTGTGCCACCACCACCTGGCTTGAGAAGTTGTAAAAATACTTTGAAGTGAACATAACGAAAACACAGCACATTACATCCTCGTGGGCACTGCTAAGTGAGTGTACATGTAAGCTATTCCATCCTCATATTAGAAAGAAAGGTCATGTATGGGTGAGCTGGCAAAGGAAACTCAGTAGGTAACAGTGCTTGCCACTGAGCCTGACAGCCTGCACTCCATCCCTGGAACCACATAGTGAAAAGAGAGGACCATCTTCCAAAAGCTGTCTTCTGACCTGTACATGAGAACCGTGGCTTATATGCATGTATGCACAGATACACGCACAATGTAAAGAAAAAGAAGTTATGCACATAGCCAGACCCTGCCTCAAAACAAAACAAAATGGGTTGGAGAAATAATTCAGTGGGTAAAACCCTTGTCATGCCAGTATGAAGAACTGAGTTCAGATGCCCAGAACCATGTAAAGCTTGACTGGTGGCATGAATCTCTGTATTCCTATGGGGAGATGGAAAGTAGAGACACGAGACTCTCAGGAAGCTCACAGATCAGATAGTCTGGTGTACACAGCTGTGAACATCAAGAAGACTGACACCCAAGGTTTTCCACAGACCTGCACACACACACACACACACATTTTTTAAAGACCTCAAGTTTTCTAACTTCCTAAACTATCAAGTAGAGCAGTTAAACCGAAAGCACAGAACAAAATGAAGAACTCATCACAACACACAGAGCTAGGAGGGGTGAAAATGATAAAGTTGTACACCAAATGTCTGTCACTTTCAGTTTTGGGGTTTTTAGTTTTGTTGTTGCTCATTTTTTGTTGCTTTTTTGTTTTCTGAGACAGTGTTTCTCTGTCTCAGCGTTTCTCTAGCCCTAGCTATCCTAGAACTCGCTTTATAGACCAGACTGGCCTTGAACTCCGAGATCCACCTGCCTCTGCCTCCCTAGTACTGGACCACCATGTCCAGTCATGTTTTAGTTTTTATTTCATATTTATTTTGTTAGTGTGGCCATGTGCCATAGCACACACTTGGTGGTCCCCCACTCCTGGGTGGTCACTATGTTGAAGCTGAACTTAGTGCGGACACCCGATCAGCATAGCGCACTACAGCCCAGGACTCCTGGACTCAAGCGATCCTCCTGTCTCAGCCTCCCGAGTGGCCGGGCTCTGAACACACACTATGCATAACAACTTGCAGGAGTCAATACTTTCTGTTTTTGTTTTTGTTTTTTTGTTTTTTCGAGACAGGGTTTCTCTGTGGCTTTGGAGCCTGTCCTGGAACTAGCTCTTGTAGACCAGGCTGGTCTCGAACTCACAAAGATCCGCCTGCCTCTGCCTCCCGAGTGCTGGGATTAAAGGCGTGCGCCACCACCGCCCGGCTGAGTCAATACTTTCTTTCCACCGTGGGTTCCACGTATCTAACTCAGGTAGGTAAGTGTAACAGCAAGTGCCTTTAGCACACTTGTCATCTGGCCAGCCCATTGTTTATTATGTTCTGAATACTGTCTGTGGAGATGGATCAGCAGATTAGGGAGCCTGCTACCAACCCTGACAACCTGAGTTTAATCCCAAGGTCCCACATGGTAGGAGGAACCAGCTGCAGCAAGTTGTCCTCTACCTCTGCATCTGCACAGAGATTCACGTTACACACACAAAGCAATGTAGTGGTGCGCACACCTTTAATCCCAGCACTCTGGAGGCAGAGGCAGGTAGAGCTCTGAATTGAGGACCAGGCTTGCCTACAAAACCAGTTCCAGGCCAGCCAGGGTGACACAGTGAGACCCTGGCTCAAAGAAACAAAACCAGCCAACCAAAAAACAGTTGAGCCTGGTGGTGGTAACACACACCATTAATCCCAGCAGTCAGATTTGGCTATTTTGGTCCACGGAGCTAGTTCCAGGACAGCCAAGGCTACACAAACCCTGTCTCAAAAAAAAAAAAAAAAAAAAAAACAACCCAAAAAACCAAAACCAAACAAAATACAATTGAATACTAATAAAGCAAAAGCAAAAAGAATATACTACTAGATGCATAAACACATTATATAATGTAAAATAATATTTTTGGCTTTAAAAATATTTCACAATACATACTATTGTATTATATATTTTCTTTCTTTTTTATATATTTTCATGCAACTATATAATGTACATTGAATATGTTACCCCAGTAATTCTTCCCCTTTCCTTCCCTTTAGTCTCCCTAGACAGTTTCACTTCTACCCCATGTCCTATATACATAATTTTGTGTCTATATAAAATCTAGGAAGTACATATGAGAAAAATACATTTGTCACTCTGAGACTGTCTTAATTTGCATTATAAGACTACCTTTGGGGCTGGATAAATGGCTCAGAGGTTGAGAGCACTGGTTGTTCTTCCAGAGGTCCTGAGTTCAATTCCCAGCACCCACATGGTGGCTCACAACTATCCATAATGAGATCTGGTGCCCTCTTCTGCCATGCAGGTGTACATGGAGGCAGAACACTGCATACATAGTAAATAAGTAAATCTTTGAAAAAAAAAAAAGACTACCTCTGGTTGCATTCATTTTTCTGTAAATGACATCTTTGCTTTTAAAATGCATGTATGATATACACTTTTGTGTGTGCATGTGTGTTCGAGCATGCATGAGTGCCACAGCATGCTCTTCAGTTGGAACCTGCAGCTCAACCTGCATGATCCAGAGAGCCCCATTCGCACCTCTTTCTCTCCAAGCCCTGCCCACTCAGAATCTCCAACAAAGAAAAGGCACCAAAAAGCCCAGTTTCCAGTTCTTGGTGGCTACAGCAGCTCCTCCCCGCAGTTGCCAGCTGCCCAAGTCCCAGTCTAAATTGTTCAGCTTTTGACCACACTTGGGCATAAACCCAGTTTGTGGCAGACACATCACCCCTCATCTACAACCTATATAAGATCCCTACTTTAGTTCTAGCCTGTGGCTTCTCTGGCCTCCATCTCTGGGACTGGAGAACCTACCCAGGAGTTGCTTTGCTCAAATAAATTTGTTGTTGTATTTTTTTTCATTTGGCTTGAGCTGGGTTACTGCTTTGGCAGAGAAACCTATTATCAGGGGACAGAAAACCTATTACTGTCTGTTGAAGTCAGAGGATAACTTACAGAAGTTACTCTCTCTTTCCACCATGTGAGCCCCACATATCAAACTCAAGTTGTTTGGCAGCAAGTGCCTTTACCCACTGATACATCTCCTGACCATTCTTCTCTATTGCTGATAAAGATTCCATTTGTGGAACTGGAGAGCTGGCTGAGCAGTTAAAACTACTTGCCACCAAACTGATAACCTGAGTTTAATACCTAGAACCTACATGTATGTGTATGCCAATGGTTCATACTTCCATCATCTCCCGACAAAAACGTATACACAAAAAGATTGTATTTTGTACATATAGCATATTTTGTCCATCCTTGTTGTTGGACACCTAGATTGGTTCTATAACACAGCTTCTATGATGCTGCAATAAACACTGATGCACAAATATCATGAGGAGTTGTTTTTAATTGACAAATTTTGTTCTTTGATGAACCACATGAATGCCTGGTGCCTGTGGAGACCAGCCTAGGCTATATTGTCTCATTACCCCCAAGACAAAAATAGACAATCAAGTATTAAAATTATATGTATTTGAAAATATAAAAAGCTGGGGACATGGCTCAGTGGTTCAGCACTCGCCCAGCTACCACACATACACACACACACACACACACACACAAAGGAAAATGTAAAGAAATCTAAGCTATAGTTTATTAAGGTATCCAAATAAGAGGAAATAAAATCCACACATTGGACTCAATGTTTGGAAGAAACGGATCATCTCATGAACTGGTAGATTTATCAACAAAACTGTGACTTAGAGATTTGGACAGTCTTGTATTATATTTGTTAAACTGCATGTGGTGGCTGACACTCCTACAATTCCAAGACTTGCAAGGTGGAAGCAAGTGCTTCGGGTGTTCAAGGTCATCCTCAGCTACAAGTCAGGTGGGCTGGAGAGATGGTTCAGAGGTTAAGAGCACTGACTGCTCTTCCAGAGGTCCTGAGTTCAATTCCCAGCAACCACATGGTGGCTCACAATCATCTATAATGAGATCTGGTGCCCTCTTCTGGCATGCATGGAAGGAATGTTGTATACATAATAAATAAATAAATCTTTAAAAAAAAAAAAGTCAGGTTCGAGGACAGCCTGTGCAGCACGTCTCAACACCACCAAATAAAAACCACTGATAAGCATTTTTCAGCACTGTACCGCCCCCCCCCCCACATGCCCACTCCACACTGGTCCTTTCACCAGCCACATCCATCCCTGAGCTGGGTCCCATGTGAATCCCTGCCAACAGGCAGTGTTGTAAAGGCTTCAGACCTTCGACCTTCCCTAGCAGAGACCCTACACAAAGGAGACTTAGCTACAACCCTCAGTCTTACAGGGGTAAGCGCCCTCGAAGCCGGAAGTCTAGAATTCGGCCACTCCCAGCTGAAAGCAAAACAGAAGGTAGCATCTCGTTTGCCTGCTTTTTTTTTCTGTCAGTCGCCACGAGTGACTCGAAATCTATGGATTTGGACTGTGAGGTCCGCACGGGTTGCAAGTAATTCCTTGACAACGACGTATGGAGGTGGACGGGATCGAGGGAGGACACAGGTCGCCAAGGCCACCGGCGTTGCAACTCGCCAGGCCGGGAATGCGGGAGCCTACGCGCTGTGCGGCGTCGGGGGGCGTCGTAAACGTCGTAATGTCATGTCTTTGCATGAACAGCTATTGTTCTGTCCACCTTACAGGCTCCAACCTTTATAATTTTCTTTCTTCTTTTTTAAACCACAAGAAAAATATATTTTCAACGTTGGATACGTTAAAGAGTGTCCCTGAGTGTCCTCCCGCCTCTTGGACCTGGCAACTACCACGTGCACGGGTGAGCGCTGGGAAAGATTAAGCTCAGGAGTGGGGATGTGGCTGTCTGCTGAGCCCTGGATCCCACGCCACCGTTGGGGGGAAAAAATCTATAGATGTATATTGCATGTAGGTATTTTTATTTATATTGATTATGTGTACATATATGTGCTGAAATGGTTCAAGAGGACCTTTCTGTTCTTAAGCAAATGAACATTTTTGTTAATTTTTATTACACTTTAAATCGAACCCAATACATGCAAAATAAGAAATATAGACAAAAAAGTGAGTAATGACTCAGAACAAAGGACTGAGCTCCCAAGGTCCAGTCGAAGAGAAGTGGAGAGAAGATGAGCAAGGAAGTCAGGACCGCGAGGGACTGGCCCATCAACTGAGACAGTGTGCCTGATCTATTGGGAGCTCATCAAATCCAGCTGGACCAGGACTGAATGAGCATATGACCTAACCGGACTCTCTGAATGTGGCTGCCAATGGGGACTGACTGAGAAACCAATGATAATGGCATGGGGACCTAGCTCTCCTGCATGTATTGGCTTTTTGGAAACCTAGTCTCTATGGTGCACACCTTCTTAGGCCGGGATGGAGGGGGGAGGGCCTTGGACTTCTCACAGGGCAGGGTACCCTGCCCCCTCTTAAGGAAGCAGGGGGAAGGAGGAGGGATACTGGGGGAGCGGGAGGGCCTGGGACAAGGGGAGTAAATGTAAATTTTTCTTTTAACAATAAAGAAAAAAAAAGTGAGTAATGAGGGGTCTGGAGAGATGGTTGTTGTGAAAGAGAGCTCGCTGCTCTTCCAGACTGCAGTTTCCAACATCTGCATGAAGACTCACAACCTCCTAAATCTGTCCTCGGGATCCCACACCCTCTTTCTAGCTCCTGATGGTATCTGGCATACATGTGGTTTACACACACGAATAAATTTTTAAAAATTAATTTATGATACCCCTTTGTTTAATTTTGTTTTTTTGAGGCAGGGTTTCTCTGTGTCGCCCTGACTGCCCTGGAACTCATTTTGCAAACTCCTCAAATTCCCAGGAATCCACCTGCCTCTACCCCACCCCCACCCCCGTGCTGGGGTTAAAGGTGTGTGCCACCACCACCTAGCTGATAAACTATTTTTTTTTTACTAAATTTTAAGATTCGTAACTGAATTTCATACACGAATACTAATTTCTGACTAGCCATACTTCATCTCTCAGTGATTTATGTATTTGTTTGGTTTTTTGTTTTGTTTTGTTTTGGTGGTGGTGGTGTTTTAATTTTTATTGTTTGTTGTTGTTTTGTTTTTCAAGACAAGGTTTCTCTTTGTAGCCCTGGCTGTCCTGGAACTTGCTCTGTAGTTCAGGCTGGCATCAAACCTGGAGATCACCTGCCTTTGCCTCTCAAGTGCTGCAATTAAAGGCACATGCCACCACCACACAGCTAGTTATCATATTTTCATTTTTCAATTGTGTATGCTTGTGTGTGTGTGTGTGCGCGCGCGCGTGTACATGCCACGATGTTTGTGAAGGTCACAGGACAACTTGCAGGAGTTGAGTCTCTCCTACCATGTAGGTCCAATGTACCAAACTCAGTTCATCAGACTTGGCTGTATTAGCTGAGTTGGCCCATCTCTTTGGCACTATTTAGTGTTTGTTTTGTTTTTACTCTTTTCAATTTTTAGTCTTTTTGAGACAACATCTCACTATATAACACTAGCTGTACTGGAACTTGCTATGTGGGTGAGGCTGGCCTTGAACTCACAGAAGTCTGCCTACCTCTGCCTCCCGAGTGCTTGGATTAAAAGCTTGCACCACCACACATGACCCTATTTATTCTTTTACAATTTCATATGTAATATATATCTAAGGAGTGCCCTTTTTCTTTTTAGGGTGCTTTATTGAACCTGGGGTTTCACACATGGCAGACCAGTGTTTTACCACTGTCTTTGTTTCTTAATTTTAAGAAAAGATTTCTGTTTGTTTGTTTTGTTTTGTTTTTCGAGATAGGCTTTCTCTGTAACAGCCCTAGCTGTCCTGGAACGCTCTTGCAGACCAGACTGGCCTTGAACTCATAGAGATTCACCTGCCCCTGCCTCCCAAGTGCTGGGATTAAAAGCTTGTGCCATCTTGAGAAAGGAAGAAGCTGAGGAAGAATCTATTTTTCAGCATGTAACTGATAGGAAGATTAAGTGTTCCAGTAATGTAAATAAAGGACAAATAAGAGAGAGCATGAGAGTGACTTAATTTGACAGCTGGGATTGGTTCCAGGAATCAGAGTTAATGGCTGACACTGGAAAGTTCACCACACAAATTGCTTATGGTAATTATCAGGATTGGCCAGTGTTTTATATTTGTAAACAGATACAATCTCTTTAGGTGGACTTGTTGTTCCTCTTACCACCCAAATCATGGTTCTCATTCCCTGAAAAAGACACCTAGTGCAACCATTCCTGTAGGACTTCTTCAATATGCCCACACATCTGGAGATGGGGTCACTGAGCAGGTAACTGCCCAAACCTCCTCCCTACAGGGGAGTCTTTGAAGAGGCCAGGGTCTGAGTGACATTCCTGTTGCCTTCTCTGTTTGCCTAAAAGTGTTCCTAATAAGGTAGCTGACAGTGCAGCATTTGGGGCGGGGAGGTGTATGTGTGTTACTGAGGAATGAGCCTAGGGTATCATATTCTAGGCATGTTTGTCCTTTAAAAAGGTTTCTTACATCATTTATTGTAGTTATTACATTATTTTTACATTTATTTACTTGTGTGAAATTGAGTAGATGTGGAGGTCAGAGAACAGTTGTGCAAGTGTGAAGACCTGAATTCAGATTCCTGACACCCACATAAAAACACTGGGCATGGTAGCACACGCATGGAATCCCAGTACTAGGGAGGTGGAAAATGGGAATCTCTGGTGCTGGATTACCAGCTAGTGTAGCCAGTCAGCTCTCTCAAAAAAAAAAAAGAAAGAAAGAAAAAAATTAAGTGGTAGTTGTACACATCTTTAATCCCAGTACTCGGGAGGCAGAGGCAGGTGTTATCTCTGAGTTTGGAGACAGCCTGGTCTATAGAGTGAGTTCCAGGACAGCCAAGGCTACAGAGAGAAACTCTGTCTTGGGTAGGGGGAGTGTGTATTGGGCATGGTGGTACACACCTTTAATTCTAGCACTTGGGAGGCAAAGGCAGGTGGACCTCTGTGCGTTTGAGGACAGCCTGGTCAACGGATTTCCAGGGCAGTACAGTGGGACCCTGTCTCAAAAAAATAAATAAAAAAGACGAAGAAGCTCCTGAGAAATACCCAGCATTGACTACACACATACACATGAATTGATAAATTCACCTTAGGGTGCTAGAGAGATAGCTCAGAACATTAGGTGTATAACTGAGGGCCAGAGTTCAGATCCCAGCATGTAAGTAATCAGGGTATTGTGTAAACAGCCTAACTGCGCTCTGGGGGAATAGTCTTTATCTTTTTGCCTTTGTACACAAATGAGCATTCACACCCTCACACATGTACACATACACACAAACATTAAAAAAATGAACTAGGCTGGTGAGATGACTGACTCATTAGGTAAACATACTTACTGTGTAGATATTACAGCCTGAGAGAACTGACTCCTGAAAGTTGTCCTCTGACCTCTACACAAGTGCCAGGGGAAGCACATGCCCATCTTCTCAACACACACATTCCATTTTGTTCAAGTCTCCACTTCAGGTTTTCATGATGTTTGCAAAGGCTCTGAGTATTTATCATATCCCATTATCTAGAAATAGATCAGAGATTGTGTGAGCCCTCCAGAGAAGGTGATCATGAGAAAGGGATTGGGAAGTCAGATGTCCATCCTAAAGCAGTCACAGTACACTACCTGATTAGTGGGTTACTCTAGACCTCAGCTGGTGTAGGTCCTTCTGCATTTGTATTGCTTTCATTGATTGAATAAAACTGCCTTGGCCTTTTGATAGGGCAGAAATCAGGTAGACTGAATAGACGAGACGGAATGCTGGGAAGAAGGCAGTATGGCAGACGTCATGGTTCTCCTGTCTGAGACTGATGCTGGTTAGAAACTTTCCTGGTAAGCCACGACCTCGTGGTGAACACAGATTAATAGAAATGGGTTAGATCAAGAGTGAGAGTTGGCCAAGAAGAAGCTAAATATAATGGGCCAGGCAGTAATTTAATTAATACAATTTCCGTGTAGTTACTTCGGGGCTTAAGCTAGGGATGGAACAAAGGGGCCTGGCACTACGTACTACAGAGTGGCGCCCAAAAGTTAGTAGAGCATGAGACTCTTAATCTTGGGATCGTGGGTTTGGGCCCCAGATAAAGCACGAAACAATCCCACACTAGTTTGGATTCAAAACTTACAGAACACCGTCCTACACGACAGTCAGGAAAGGAGTCTAGTCGCTGGAGCAAGAGAGCAAGCGGAGGGCTGCCGCTGCTTTTTAAAGAGAACGAGACCACGCCCCAATGAGCTGGTATCTCAGCGGCTATTGGCTGATGAAAAAGCTCCCGCAGCACTCAGCTGGCTCTAGTAATCAGCTAAGCAGTGCTCAACTCTAATACACCCCTTTGCTGGGTAGAATGCAGAGAGAGGTGTCACACCACTGGAAGCACACTTCTTTGAATTTGTGGCATTCTCTTTAATTGCTCAAAACACCCAAAGGGGACACTTTGCTCCATCTGGGAGCAAACACCCAGCTTGAGGGTGGCTTCCCCAGGCGATGCCTGCTGCACATTTTGAGCATGCAATTTCCTGATATTCTGCTATATATCTGATGTTTCCTTCTATCTGCTCTGTAGTAATTCTATGTTTGCTTTTGTTTGTTATGTACTTAATAAACTCATTCCAAAGCAAGAATAGAGCTTTTGTAGATCATACTCTGGCTGGACAGAACAGCGTGCTGCAAGTGAGGGTTTCATCTCTCTGAGCTGATACTTCTGTACATGTAAAGTGAGACCGTTACAGTCTTCCTGGTGGGCTGCATGGCTTACAGATTCTTTTCCTGGCACCAGATGAGTTAGAGCTGCTCTGGTATCTGGAGGTAATGTGTTTATCCAGTCAGGCATGGTGCAGCCTGCTTATAATCTCAGCACTTGAGAGTCAAGTGGATCAGGAGGTCAAGGCCAACCTAAGCTATGTAAAACCCTGTCTCAAAAAGAAGAAAACAAATAGGGCCAGCAAGATGGCTCAGTGGATAAAGGCACTTGCAGCCAAACCTGATGACCTGAGTTCAATGCCTGAAACACACATGGTAGGAGGAGAGAACAGACTCTCCCAAGCTATCGTTTTCCGTGTGTGTGGTATAACATTTCTACAATTCTATACATACAATAAGCAAATATAAAAGTATTTTTCTTTTTAAAATTATTTTTTGATTTGTGTGTGAATATTTTGCTTACATGTTTGTATCATGTGCATCCTGGAACTGGAGTTACATGGTTGTCAACCACCATTGGGTGCTGGGAATTGAACCTGGGTCCTCTGCAGGAACAAGTGCTTTTAACAGTGAGCCATCTCTACAGCCCAAAAAGTATTTTTTTGTTTGTTTGTTTGTTTTTTGTTTTTCGAGACAGGGTTTCTCTGTAGCTTTGGAGCCTGTCCTGGAACTAGCTCTTGTAGACCAGGCTGGTCTCGAACTCACAGAGATCTACCTGCCTCTGCCTCCCGAGTGCTGGGATTAAAGGCGTGCGCCACCACCGCCCGGCTCCAAAAAGTATTTTTTAAAATAATTTTTCTCAAGTGTATAGGATTTTGTGTATCTGACACTAGGATCAATGAACTGAAGAACGTGAAGGAGAAAGATAGGAATTTTGGGTTCTTATACCTTCTCTTTCTTTCAGGTGGTCTTCTTCCTGTTGACCCAGTCTGCCTTGGGGAAAAGGAAAAGGCAGAGAATATGGTAGCCCACCGCCTGAGAGATTTTTATCAGGTATGCAGACTGTGTCACAAAATGCCGAGTGTGCCTGCACCAGGTCAAGTGTTTCCATTTAGGTAGCTGTGACTCTGCAGACTTCACAAAGCCAACAATCAAGGCTGAAACCCCAGTTGTACTTCCCCAGGGGTAGCCCCACACTTACTGGTGCAGTGTTACCTGAAATTCCACTCAGGATCTCAGTAACTTCTGAGTAATGTCGATACTCATGGTGACACTGGTATGTTTGTTATTCTGAAAGAGTTTTAAGGTGGAAGAGCATATCTTTTGTCTGCGTGTGTGTGGGAGAGTGAAGCTCTTGGTACAACACTTGCTTCCAATTGCCTTTAACGCCAGCTCCAGGAGATCCGATGTGCTCCTCTACCTTCCATGACACCTGCACACATGTGCACACAAAAGCACACATACACATAAGTAAAAGTAAAATAAAAAAGAAATTAAAAATCATCCTCTTAGGTAGAGACAGCAGGATCAATAGTTCAAGGTCATCGTCAACTACAGAACAAGTTAGAGACCAGTTTGGGAATATGTAAGACTGTTTTTAGAAAATACTGGGGCTGGTGAGATGGCTCAGCAAGTTAAGACATTTGCTGGAAACCCTGAAGACTTAAGTTCCCATGAACCCACATGACAGAAGGAAAGAACTAAAGCCTGCAAATTGTCCTCTGACCTCCAGATATGTGCTGTGGTGGGTGGACCCTGCCCCTCTCAATGAAATAAGTTCTTTTTTGTTTGCTTGTTTTAAATGATGTGTGTATTTTGCCTGTATGTATATGAACTCACAGAGATCCGCCTGCCTCTGCCTCCCGAGTGCTGGGATTAAAGGCGTGCGCCACCACCGCCCGGCTACCGTGTGCATGTTTGGTACCTACAGAGGTCAAAAGAGGGCATCAGAAACCCCGGAACTGGAGTTAGGAGACTCCAGTTATGATGGTTATGAGCCCCCATGTTGATGCTGGGATGGGAACAGAATCCAGGTCGTTTGCAAGACCAACAAGTGCTCTTAGCCACTGAGCCATCTCTAGCCCCAAGAAACAAGTCCTCCCCCATCTCTGGGTTTGTTGTTGTTTTTCGAGACAGGGTTTCTTTTGTGTAACCTTGGCTGTCCTAGAACTAGCTCTGTTGATCAGGCTGGCCTTGAATTCACAGAAATCCACCTGCTGAAACAAGTTCTCTTTTGTAAAAAATTCCTGAAACCAGAGATGACTCAGTGGGTAAAGCTCTTGCTGTGCAAGTATGAGGACCAGAGTTCAAATCCCTAGCACCCATGAACATGCTGGTGGGTGTGGTAGCATTTCATTTCAGTAACTTGTAATTTCGGTCCTCTAGAGGCAGAGCCAGGATCTCTTAAGTGAGCCTGCTAGTTAGACTAGTTGACTAAGTGAGCAGTGATTTCAATAAAAGACACTGCCTCAGTATGTTAGTTTGAGAGCCACTGAGGAAGATACCCAATAATGACTTTTTTGCCTCTAATACACATGTACCCATATATTTGAATACCTATACACACATGGATATACATTATGCACAAAAAAGTATAATTTTTTTCTTTTTATTTTCTTTTTTTCTGTGCTTGGAATTGAACCTAGGGCCTTGAATATTCTCAACAAGCACTCTACCACTAAATTGTATCTCCCAACCCAATGACTGTTCATCAAACCCTGTTTACCAAGTGTTAGAGAACAGAGAGACGGGGTGTTTGTTTATTTGTGAGAAGGGTTGCTAAAGCCATATTACCCATAGGAAATGGACAGTGACCATGGACAGGGAGATCTTATTATCCATAGGAAATGGACAGTGACCGTGGACAGGGAGATCTCCTAGACCACCTGTCCCTGAAGCAGACAATGGAAGTCCTCAGGTCTCTGACAAGAGTTGGGTCTCGTGTCTTACTTAATGTATAATGAACATTGATAACTTGTACTCAGGCTGGCATGTATATGATTTAGGACTCGGTGACCTTTGATGATGTGGCTGTGGACTTCACCCAAGAGGAATGGGTTATAATGGATCAAACTCAGAGAGACCTCTACAGAGAGGTGATGCTGGAGAACTACCAGAACCTGTTCTCAGCAGGTAGGACTGGCCTCTTAGGGAGGACGATGTTCTGGGCATACTGTGGTATCAGCAGTCTCCACTGAATACACTAGAAATAAAGAGACACATTGGGTGGAAAGTGTTTTCCCAGACAGGGTTACTCTGTGTAGCCTGGCTGTCCTGGAACTTTCTTGTAGACCAGGCTGACTCAGAGATTAAAGGTGTGTGCCTCCCCTGCGCAGCTCAATTTTAATCATGATATTTTTGTTTGGTTTTGGTTTTTGGTTCTTTTTAGATTTTTTAAAAGAGATTTATTTATTTATTGTATATACAACATTATGCCTCCATGTATGCCCACATGCCAGTACAGGGCGCCAGATCTCATTACAGATGGTTGTGAGCCACCATGTGGGTGCTGGGAATTGAACTCACCACCTCTGGAAGAGCAGCCAGTGCTCTTAACCACTGAGCCATCTCTCCAGCCCCTCTTTTTAGATTTTTAATTGCATGTGTATGGGTGTTTTCTTTCTATGTATATATGTTCAGAATTCACAGAAGGGTGGTAGATCCCCATAAAGTTGGGTTAAAAATGGTGTGAGCCATTGCTGGGTTCAGTTCTAAGGAACCAGGTCCTCTGGAAGAGCAGCCAGTGCCGTTAACTGCTGAGCCAGCTCTCCAGCCTCTCAATAGTGTTTGGAGTTTCAACAGTAAAACTAGTATGAATTTCTATTTTTCTTCCCAATTTTACAGATTGAAGATTTTTCCTGAAAGCTGAGTATAAGGGTTGAGGATGTGGCTCAGTTGCTAGAATATCTGCCTGGCATGCATGAAGTCCTGGGTTAATCCCTTACCACATAAACTGGATATGATAACATATATCTGTAATACCATGTCTGTAAGACAGGAATCTCAGCTACTTAGCCTGGCTGGATTTGTTTTTGAGGGGTTTTTTTGTTTAGTTTTTGGGTTTGCTTTTGTCTTGTATTTTGTTTTTTGAGACAGTGTTTCTCTGTGTAACAGCTGTGGTTCTCCTGGAACTCACTTTGTAGACTTGAATCTCACACTGAAAATGGAAATATTCCTGTAACATCATGTAGTGTAGGAACAGTAAGAATTCTGAATTTTATTTTTTCTCTTTAGATCTACACCACAGACTGGCAACACAATCAGAATGCATTGCAGAGTCAAGCTACAATGAAACTGACAATAAGCCGCCTTTGGGATTTGTCCATCTCTAAAATGTGCACTGTGGAAACAAACTCTTAGAATTTAATAAGAATGAATGTGGTTGTGGTGGCGCACGCCTTTAATCCCAGCACTCGGGAGGCAGAGGCAGGCGGATCTCTGTGAGTTCGAGACCAGCCTGGTCTACAAGAGCTAGTTCCAGGAAAGGCTCCAAAGCCACAGAGAAACCCTGTCTCGAAAAACCAAAAAAAAAAAAAAAAAAAAAAAAAAGAATGAATGTGAATGTGGTTGACATCCTGTTCTGCTGTATTGTAAACCATCTCTAGCAATTCCTGGATGTGTCCTATGGGTGCAGACAGTCTCAGTGATCCAAATTTGTGTATTTCTGATGTTTGAACAACTTTACGTTTTGTCCTGTAAAGCCATCAGGGCTGTGCCCCCCAATGGTTCTTTCTGTGGCCAGAGTACCAGTGAGCTAACACAAGCTCAACAATAAACCCCAAGTGGAAGAGACTTGTGCATCTGTGGTTGTGAATTTGCAGTGAAGAATATGTCTTTTTTAGGTATGAGTTTGCTGTTTAAGCCATGTGTTGCTTTTAATGCTGACACTGACACCATAAATCAGCAGATCAGTTTTGTTTGTTTTTCCCATAAGAAGGTGTTCCTATGTAAGCCAGACTGACCTCAAATTTGTAATCCTACTGCTTTATCTCATAAGTGCTGGGATTGCAAATGTGTACCGCCATATTGATTCAATCTGTTGATTGAATGAATAATTAAATTCTAAGTGCAGCTAGGTCATAATTATGCCTAAACATGATATAACCCACACACAACCACAAACACATAAATTATAAGTTTAGAATAGGTGGCAATATCGCTTGAGAGACATTCTTTTTTTTAAATTTATGTATTACGTACACAGTGTTCTGTCCGCATTTATGCCTGAAGGCCAGAAGAGGATGTCATATCTCATTACAGATGGTTGTGAGCCACCATGTGGTTACTGGGAATTGAACTCAAGATCTAAGGAAGAGCACCCAGTGCTCTTAGTCACTGAGTTATCTCTCTAGCCCCAAGAGACATTCTTTTAGTATCTCAATTTAAATATGGTAACCATTGATAGTCTCTTAATTGATGTTACATCACATGATAAAGAAAAAGCAAAGAAAACACAAATGCATTTTTAAGAAAATACAACAGAAACACTCATGTCAATTATAATCCTCATTTCTGCAACTGACCACGTGGTCTTAGCAGAACTTAAAGTTGTGGGAACAGGAAGCAAAATTTTTCTAGTGAGTCACTAGGGGTGATAGTGAGTAGAACTATTCCCTTTCCCATCCCTTTATTCCTGGAGCCATGGATCCTGGCTATGAGCGACACCATATTATATACTGGATGCTGATTCAAAACATTTATCACCTTCTGGAGAATCCTGTCCAAGCCCTCCAGGCTGCAGTCACTTAACTGGTGTTGTAACTATGTCACCACCACCTAGCTTTGGAACAGCCTTTTGAAGACATTTGTGGGGGGAGGGACTAAAAAGCTTAGAGCTGGGTATGGTGGCGCATGCCTTTAATTCCAGCAATTGGGAGGCAGAGGCAGGCAGATCTCTGTTGAGTTCGAGGCCAGCCTGGTCTACAAGAGCTAGTTCCAGGACAGGCTCCAAAGCTACAGAGAAAGCCTGTCTCGAAAAAAAAAAACAGGAAAAAAATACCAAAGAGGGGAGAAAGCTATTTCTATGAGGCCAGCTGTTTCAGGATGGTGGGGAACATGGTAATATCAGCGGATTCCATGATTGTGGGCCCACTGTTGCATTTCTGTAGATACAGCATTCTGTAAGTTCACAGATAGTGGTTTTGGGAGAAGCATTACATGCAGGAAAGGCAAACCCATAACCAGAATAACAGTCTACTCCAGGAAGGATAAAGTGTGTTCTCTCCATGAAGAAAGTGGTCTAATGTAGTCAAACTGCCACCAGATGACTGGCTGGTCACCCCAGGGAATCCTGCCATATCTGGGGCTCAGTGCTAGTCTCTGCTGTTGGCAGATCTGGCATTCGGCAGCAGCTGTAGCCAAGTCAGCCTTGGTGAGTGAAGTTCATGTTGTTGCGCCTATGCATAAGCCCCATCTCTGCCACCACGGGTCCATTGGGCAGTGACAGGAATGGCTGGAGAAAGAGGATGACTGTCCACGGAATGGGTCATCCTACCTACTTGATGATTCAATGCTTCCTCAGCTGGTCATGTTTTGATGAGCGTTTACATGGGACACAAGTATCTTCATATCCTTCAACCATTTTTGGAGAGATTTACTCACATACTTCTTCCCCCGATGTCTTTCTTACCAGTTCTCCAATCCTGCTTTCTCCAAGTTCCTGACCATCCAGAAATCCATTGGCTACAGCCCATCAATCAGCAAACAATTGCACATCTGATCATTCCTCCTTCCAAACAAAACGTATGACCATGTGCACTGCCCAGAGTTCTGCCAAATGGGAAGGTTTCCCTTCCCTGGTGTCTTCCAGGGTTATCCCAGAATTAGGATATAATGCTTCAGCTGTGCACCTCTGGGTGGTGCCTGAATGACACACTGAGCCATCAGCAAATAAGGCCCTGGTCTTCTCTCCCTCAGCCAACCAATCAACGGGAACACCCCATAAGGCTACAGGCACATACTTGGTGGCAGACAGCATTGTAATGGGAGTAGAAATGATAGACATTTGGGCAACTTCTTCACGTAACTTGCTTGTGTCTTCGGGACCTGCTCAGGTACAATCACGTATATACCACTTCCATTTGATAATAGTTGTACATGTCCAACTTCATGACTTGATGGGTCAGTTAACACCCATCTCATAACAGGCTGCTCAGGTTCCATGGTATCTTAGTGGCCCATTGCCAAATGTTCAGTTTTCACTTAGGCTCAAAAACAGCTGTCTCCCAAAGGGAAAACAGTTGTTTGCATACGATGGTAGAGCCTTGTTCCATAATCCCAAAGGTCACCTAAGGGACCTGCCAAAGGCTACAAACAGCATCCCTACCACTAACACCTCGCGTACCATGGGGTCTGCTGGGTCATACGGTCCAAGTGGAAGAGCAGCCTGCACAATAGCCTGGACCTGCTGAAGACCCTTCTCTTGTTGCAGGCCCCACACAAGGCTAGCAGCTTTCCGAGTCACCTGGTACCTGGGCCAGAGTAACACACCCAAACGAGGAATGTGCTGTTTCCAGAATCCAAACAGGCCCACTAAATGTGTTTCTTTCTTGGTGGTGGGAGGACCCAAGTGCAGTAACTTATCTTTCACCTTAGAAGGACTATCTCTGCATACCCCACAGCACTGGACTCCTAGGAATTTCACTGGGGTAGAAGGCCCTTTAATTTTGGTTGGATTTATCTCCCATTCTCCCATGTGCATACTGAACCAATGAGTTCAAAGTGGTTGCTACCTCTTGCTCACTTGGTCTAATCAGCATAATGTCATCAATATAGTGCATCAATGTAATATTTTGTGAAAGAGACAGATGAACGACATCTCTTCTAAGTTATGGCACAGGGTTGGAGAGTTAATATATCCTTGAGGTAGAACTGTAGTTATACTGTGGTGGTTTGAAAGGAAATGGCCCCCAAAGGGAGTGGCACTATTAGGAGATGCGGCCTTGTTGGAGGAAATGTGTCACTATGGGGACAGGCTTTGAGGTCTCCTTTTTTCAAGTTTCCTTCAGTGTGACAGTCAGTCGACTTCCTGTTGCCTTGCAAGATGTAATACTCTCAGCTCCAGCACCACATCTGCCCGCACCCTGCCATGCTCCCTGTCATGATGATAATGGACTGAACTTCTAAAATTGTAAGTGAGCCACCCTAATTAAAAGAAAAGAGTCACTGTGGTCATGGTGTCTCTTCACAGCAATAGAAAACCCTAAAACGTATACTGCTGCCCTTGCCAACTGAAAGCAAATTGCTTCTGGTGATCCTCATGAACAGGCACCGAGAAAAAGACTTGCTCAACAAACAGCTGCATATCATGTATTATGAGATGTATTAATCTGCTCAAGTAAGGACACCGTATCTGGTACAGCAGCTCAACCAGAGTCACAACCTGATTGAATCTTCAACAGTCAACTATCAGTCTCCATGATCCATCTGTCTTCTGCGTTGGCTAGTGAGAGACATTACTTTGTCTGTGCTTATTATGAAAACTACAATCACCTTGCTTTTGGCAATTCAGTGCTACCACCTGACCCCTGATAACTTGGGGCCCAATTAAACCCATCACATTTATTTCATCCAGCTGAGCAGCAGCATAACCAACCAAAGAGTTCTTTTAAGAGACCTATACTCCAGAGAAGTTAGTGGGATGCTTGTTCTTGGTTGGTTTTTCAAGACAAGGTTTCTCTGTAGCTTTGGAGTCTTTCCTGGAACTAGCTCTTGTAGACCAGGCAGGTCTCGAACTCACAGAGATCCGCCTGCCTCTGCCTCCTGAAAGCTGGGATTAAAGGCGTGCGCCACCACCACCCAGCCAAAGATAGTTTTTAAAAAGAAAAAATGTTGAACTATACTCAGGTCCTTGGTGTACTAGGAAGGCACTGAAGGACCTAGATCTCCAGAAACAACATTATCAACGTGTGTGTGTATGTGTATATATATGTTTTTCGAGACAGGGTTTCTCTCTGTAGCTTTGGAGCCTGTCCTGGAACTAGCTCTTGTAGACCAGGCTGGTCTCGAACTCACAGAGATCCGCCTGCCTCTGCCTCCTGAGTGCTGGGATTAAAGGCGTGTGCCACCACCACCCAGCCAAAGATAGTTTTTAAAAAGAAAAAATGTTGAACTATACTCAGGTCCTTGGTGTACTAGGAAGGCACTGAAGGACCTAGATCTCCAGAAACAACATTATCAACGTGTGTGTGTATGTGTATATATATGTTTTTCGAGACAGGGTTTCTCTCTGTAGCTTGAGCCTCTGGAACTCGCTCTTGTAGACCAGGCTGGCCTTGAACTCAGAGATTCGCCTGCCTCTGTCTCCCAAGTGCTGGCATTAAAGGCATAAGCACCACCGCCCGGCTATGTTTTGTTTCTTGACCTGGAGAGATGGCTCTGCAGTGAAGACTACATACTGCTCTCCCAGAAGACTGACTTCAGTTCTGGCACCCACTTCAGTCATCTTATAAGCATCTTAACTCCAGTTCCAAAGCCTTCTTCAAGATCCAAGGACAACTTCAAAGTGTGTGCGCATACACACTGGCAACTGAAAATAAATATTGACCAAGCATGGTGGCACACACCTTTAATCCCAGCACAGGGAAAGCAGAGGCAGGGAAATCACAAGTTCAAGGCCAGCTTCGTCTACATATTGAGTTCCATGCCAGCCAGGGCTGCACAGGGAGACCTTGCCTCAAAAAACTAAACCGAGAGGGCTCAGTGGGTAAAGATGCTTCCTGTACAAGCTTGGCCACCTGGCTTTGACCCTAAGAACCCACAGTGGAGGACAGAAGTGATTTCTGAAAGCTGGCCTCTGACTGCCACACGCTTGGCTGCACTCATACACCACCCCTCCGCTCTCCAACCAAACCCAGAAACCCGTACTGGCACGGATAATAAAAAATGTAGCACAGATATTAAAAACCCAGAGGCAGATATCGGGGTTCAACCATTAGAAAGCTCTTACCTCTTTGATAACTTCAGACTAAAAGAGTTCCTGTCTCATCCCGCCTTATATTTTTCTCTAGTGCTAGGATTAGAGGTGTGCACCACCACCACCCAGCCTCTATGAATAACTAGTGTGGCTCCTGGGATTACAGGTGTGTGCCACCACTGCCTGGCCTGTGTGGCTGACTAGTCTGGCTGCTTTGCACTGATCTTCAGGTCAGCTTTATTTATTAAAACACAATAATATACCATTCAATTACAACTGTGGAAGCTTCAAAGTCCAAGATCAAGCCGTAGATGTGATGTCAGCTGAGGACCTCACAGGTCACATGCCTTTCTTGTGTCCTCAGATGGTCGGGCACAATGTGGAAGGGCAGAGGGTGTAGGGAACAATTTTTAACTATGTGAGGGGGAGGAAGTTAAACCCATGTGCAATGCTAAGATATGCTGCTGTCACTTTCTGCCTTGTTCCCTTATGACTGACCAAGTCTCTCTCACTAAAACAGGAGCTAGGCTGGCGTCCTGTGTGGCTTTCTCTGTGGGTGCCGGGGATTTGAACTCAGGGACTCATGCTTGTGTTAGTGCTCTTGCAAACCTCGATAGCTCCCCAGCCCCTCTCAGAAGTATCTTTGACAGGGACTCTAATCCCTCCCAACACTCACATCTAATGCGGCTACCTCTGCGTTTAGAACTCCAACAGACAACCTAACCCATGGCAGGTGGTGAGACCACAGATGTACGTTGCCCACAAGCCCAGATCAAAGTTATATGCTTGGTATCACCAAGCATTTGGCACCTGCATGATCAAGCTGTTACAACTCAAAAAAACAGGAAGAGGCATCAGTACACACTGAGCCCCACCAACAGGCCCTGCCTCCATCTCTCTGACCTGACAGGCTCCATCTTTCTCCTGGTTGACTATGCTGCAGAAATGTTCTTGTTTCTTGCCATGTGGTGACGCACGACTTTAATCCCAGCACTTGGGAGGCAGAGGCAGGGGGATCTCTGTGAGTTCGAGGCCAGCCTGGTCTACAAGAGCAAGTTCCAGAGGACAGGCTCCAAAGCTAGAGAAACCCTGTCTCAGAAAAAAAAAAAAAAGATATATTCAATTCATTTTCTATCTCAGGGTCTTTTTGTTGTTACATTTGTGTGTGCATGTGTATACACCCACACATTCATGCAAATGCAGGTATCCACTCATGCCACAGCACATGTGTGGAGGTCAGAGGACAATTTGCAGGAGTGAAGGAATGAGCTCTCTGTTCACCATAGGGATCGAACTCAGATTTTCAGCTTTGGCAGAAAGCACCTTCACGAGCTGAGTCATCTTGCCAGCCCCTCGCTCATTTGGCTTTTTAGTGCTGAAGACAGAACCTTATGGATTCTGAGGCACACCCTGGAACCCAGTCTCAAGTCTTGGCCTTTCCTGCCATCCCCCAGCTGTCCTCACAGCTTGTGTCTCTTCACCTCTCAGATTTCTGAAGAGGCCCACTCTAAACAGTGGCTTACCCTGGCTTACCACCTGAGAGGCTCTGAAATGATCCCAAGGATATGTTTTTGTTTTGGAGACTGAGTCTCATTCTACTGTAGCCCTGTAGGCTGACCTCAAACTTGATACTCTTGCCATAGCCTCCTGAATACTGGCCACGTCTGGCTCACAGATGTGTTTACTTTAGACCCCTGCCATCTATACTTGCAACTGCATCTGTTCACTGTGCAGCCCCGTACCCAGAAAGGTGCCTACAAAGGGCTGGTAATGTGCCTCAGTGGGTAGAGCACTTGCCTGGCACACTCAAAACCCTGGCTTCCATCCTCAGCATCCCATAAACAAGGAGTGGCAGTATATACCTAAAATCCTAGCACTTGGGAAGAAGCAAGAGAATTAGGAGTTGAAAGTCATCCTCAGTTACATATGGAGTTCAGGGTCATTAATGAGCACCTGTCTAAAAATAATAGCCTGGCAAGACTGCCTAATGGTAAAGGCACTTGTCACCAAGTCTGAGCACTTAGGTCTGATCCCTATGACCCACAGGATAGGAGAGAACTGATCCCCCTACAGGGTCTAATGGCCTCCACATACTTGCTACAGTACAAACACATGAACACAAAATAAGTAACTGTAATAAAAGGATAGGTAAGTAAAACTGCATGTGAGTAAGTACTGGGGAGGAGCAATCCCTGTTAAATAAATGAAATACACTTTGAAAAAAAATTATCTTTCTTTAATAGCAAAATACTATATACTGTAGAAAACTTGGAAAAGGCAGGATACAAAATACAGAAAATACTATTGAGAATCCTTTAGAAGACTAGGACAATTCAACAGCTTGTCTTCCTTGCCCCCGACCTCATTCCCCAAGCATCTGGCAGACAACCAGACCTCAGAGCCCTGAACTCTGCCCACCTGCACCCTGAAAATGTCCCCTCTATAGTGGTCTTCTGGGGTCCTTTAGAGATTAAGGCTTTCCAGAGCTCCAGTGTGGCTCAGGAGCACAGCAGTGCTGGCCTAACATACCTAAGGCCATGGGTTTGATCCCCAGGTACTGGGGGAAAGGGTGGAGGATAAAGATATGCAAATGAATCACGAGGTAGCTATGATGCCTGTTCCTAAATGTGTGACCTGGGTCTCCCAGAGACTGGGTGACAAGGCTGAGGTCACCCAGATGACAGAAAACCCCAACTCTGCAGGCCCCAAGGTCCTGGCTTCTTTTCCTTGTGACCTCCAGTTTCCTCAAGCCTGATTAATGTACAAGCTTCAGTTTGCTGCTTAGAAGGTCAACTTTAAAAGCTAGGACAGATCCTAGGGATGGATGGGTGGTGCCTTCACATCCACCAATCCATGGATTCTTTGGGACAGGCCCTGACAATAACCATGCAGTGGGGCAGGCCCTTGCATAGGACCTTCTCTGCTTCCTGGCCCTCCCAGCCCAGCCCTTGCACCTCAAGCACTCTGAGTTTAGGCATGGTGAGGCAAGAGAACACAATCTGAGCAGGTGTAGGCATTTCTGGGGTGATGAGGGGTCCCTGGAAGCACAAACTCTCCAGGGCAGGCATTCCCTCCAGGAAGACCAGGCCTTGGGCTGAGAGGCCCCCAACGGTCAGCCGAATCTTACGCACACCTCGGAGGTGGCGGCTGATGGCAAGCAGGGTGCTGTCGGCTGACAGGGTACAGCCCAGAACCTCCAGTCTCTGCAGGTAGCTGAGCTCCTGGAGGCTAGCATCCAGCCCGGTCTCGGTGACCCGGTAGGTACCGCCCAGCACCAGCGAGCGCAAGGCTCGGAAGCGGGTGAGGCCCTGCAGGTGCTCATCTCGGAAGGCTGGCACTCGGTCCAGCACGATGCATTCCAGCAGTGGCAGCACTGTGGGATCCTGCTCCTTCTGCAGCCAGATCATGGAGATCTCGCAGCTGTGCAGCTCCAGGGTCCTCAGCGTGCTGGGCAGGCTGGTGATAGGCACCATGCTCAGGTCAGCCACGTGCAGGCACAGGCGCTTCAGGTTGGGGCACTTCTGGCCCAGGGCCCGCATCAAGGCAGGGGACAGCTGTGGGGCGTGAGAGCCAGAGAACAGGTAGCCACCCATGCGCAGCGAGTGGAGCCTGGACGCCATGTATCGGCGCAGAAGGTGCCACATGACTTTCGGACGCATCTGTAAGAGCCAGAGATTGGGGTGACTGGGTGAGAGGTACAGGGGCTCTCAGTGGATCTACCTAACTGGTGACAGACACGTATGGGATCTGGATTCTGGTGTCCCCCTGGGATTTGGCTCTTCTACCAGTTTCCTTCCCTAAAGCAAGGTAGTTTCTTTTGCTGGGTAACATACCCTTAAGCCCAGCCAGCACATCGGGGAGACTAAGGCAGGAGGATCCACAGTTCTAGTAAGCCTGTCTAGTCATCAGTAGGCTCCAACTTCATGGAAGACTCTGTCTCAAACACAAGCAAACAGTCCAGAGTTGTGGCACACACCTTTGATCCCAGAACTGGTGGGCATGGAGGCAGGGGGATCTCTCTAAATTCCAGTCTAGTCTGGTCTACATACCAAATTCAGGCTACATAGTGAAACCCTGTGTCAAACAAAACAAAGCAAGCAAGCAAACAAACAAACGAACGTGTGGGTGCACAAATGTGTGTGTGAGAGAAAGAAGCTGCGGAAGATGCCCTTCAGTAACCTCTGGCCCTACATGCTCTTGAACGCATATGCATTTGCACCTGCGCATACACACACACAAAAAAAGTACTTTTTCCAAAAAGAAAGAAAAAGCTACATAGAACAAGAGATTCATTGCTGGTGTTGGGATGGAATCCAGGACATGCTGTGAACTCAGCTTCACCAGTTCAGAGCATCCCTTGTTTTTGTTGGCACTGGGAAATGAACTCAGGACCACATACAGGCCAGGAAAACATGCTAGAACAAAGTCACGGTTCCAAGTCTTTTCTGAATTTGTATTTCAAGACAGGGTCTAGCTAAGTTGCCCAGACTGGCCTTGAATTTATGGTCTTCCTCCCTCAGCCTGTGTTTGTAGTAACCGGGATTATAGGCCTGTACCAGGCTCAGCTTTACGGTTTAGATTTTGTCAACCACTTTTTCAAAGAGAAATTAAATCTTTTTCTTTTTTTTTAACTATTTTGTGTAGTTGCTGGAGAGATGGCTCCTCCTTTTGGAAGGTGTCTTGATGTGACTTTCTCTATTCTGTTACTATAAAATTTCACTGGGCGGTGGTAATAACACCTTTAATACCAGCACTTGGGAGATCTCTCGAGTTTGTTAGGGTCCAAGAGAAACCCCAAAGGAAAGACCAACAGCCACGTACGCAACAGCAAGAGCGCCTTATTAATTCCAACACTGGGGTGGCACATGGTGTCCCCCAAGAAAGTCAAAAGTTTCCTTGAAGTGGAGTTAGGGGAATTCCAGGGAGGAAGGATTTATCTGATTGGTGGAGGAATGATTAGTCTGGGGGCTGACTGGTGGGAGGTCCTAGTGGTTAGGGACCTTCCAGCAGCAGGATATAGAGCTATCTCTAGTTATCAGGAGACTGGAGAGGGGGGCGCCTGCTGAGCCAGCAAAGGGGCTTTGGGGACCTGCTGAGCCAGCAGAAGGGGCTATGGGGTACTTGCTGAGCTAGCAGAAGGCTATGGGGCACCTACTGATGGTTGCTCCTCAGTTGTGGTTTTCCTGAGGACTGTCTGCTTAGCTCTGTCCCAATTTAGTGAACCAAAACAAAGGCCTGGTCTCTGTCAGGGCTACTAGGAGAGCCTAGTCTGTCCCCCACCCCAAGTCCTCTCAGGGTTCAAAGCCAGTCTGTTTCGTCTAGAGACTGAGTTCCAGGACGCACAGAGAAACCCTGTCTCAAAAAAAAAAAAAGATAAATAAAATAAAATTTCATGTAACCATTATGTTTGAACATGTATTTGAGGAAGACTATCTGTACTCTCAAGACACAGTCACTCACATTTGGCTCCAGAATAAACTCTGACCCACTTTATCCACTTTGAGATTAACAGTTATAGCTACAATCTATTTTGGGCTACACAAGACCCATCTCAAAAACCAAAAGAGAACAAAACCAGAAAATCAATAATAGTTATAAGTTTTCATTTATCATGTGCTGGAGACAGATATTGGTCTAAACCATCTCCCTATGCAACTGGCTAAGTCCTACAGCACATTAGGCAGCCAGGTACTTTTTCTTATCTCTTGGTGTTAGGGATAGAGTCCAGGGTGTCACCAGGGTCAAATAAGCACTCTTTTCAATCCCCATTTCTTGGATGACAAACTGAGGTCTGGGGGTTGCTGAGAAGGTAAAGGCTAGTGCCAGGATAGACATGCAAGAAATCACAGCATGAACTCACTTCAAAACCAAGCCAACCAAGCCCGGCAGTGGTGGTGCACACCTTTAATCCCAGTATTTGGGACACAGAGGGAGGTGGATCTCCTGAGTTTGAGGACAGCCTGAACTACAGAGCGAGTTCCAGGACAGTCAAGGTTGTTACACAGAGAAACCCTGTGTCGAAAAAAAAAAAAAAAAAAAGAAAACCAACCAGCTGGGTATACCAGCTGGGTATGTCGGTGCAAGCTCCACCTTTAGAGCCAAAGGCAGGAGGACAAAGTGAGTTCCAAGACAGCTGGGCTACAGAGAAACCCTGTCTCGAGGGGGTAAAAAACAACAAATAAAAACCAAATAGTTCTGGGCCTGACAAGGTGGCCTACACCTGTAATCTTAGCACCAAGGAGGTTGAGGTCAGGGGTAGTGAGCTGGAAGCACTTGGCCCAATCTGTAAAGTGCTTTCCTAGCATTCAGGGAGCCAAAATCCCATCGCCAGCATCACAGACACCGGTCATGAGGACCCACGCTGGTAATCCCTGTATTTAGAAGGTCGAGGTGGATCAGAAATTCAAGGTTATCCTCAGCTTCTTAAGGAAGCGTCGGGACTAGAGACCCTGTCTCAAAACAACCTTCCTTCCCCCAAAGAAACAAAAAAAATCTAGAAAGAAAAATTAATAAACAAACAAAATAAACAAATAAAACGAGCAAATAAACACTAGAAAGCAAAACAAAGCGAACCCCACTTCTGGGCAGGAGGCTGGAACTATCCGCGGGTCCCGACGACAGCATACCGTGTAGAGCGTCAGGTCGACATGTCGCCACAACCACCGGTCGTCTACTAGCCTCTTCCAGCGGTGACAGACCCTGGAGGAGTGGACCGGCCATTAGAACGACCCCGGCCTGCTGGGACCGGATTCGCATCTCCTGCTGAGCCCTTGCCCGGCTCTTTCCCCCAAGGAGCGGGACCGCACCTGGAGATGCGGATCCGGTCCCGGACCGGGAGATATGAGAAGATCTCCAAAAGCACCAAGTCTGGGAGGTCAAACAGCGTCGCCATGGTCCTGCTGTCCTGCGCTTCCGTTTCCGGTGGCGGCGAGGCCCGCGCTCCCCTGAGGGCGCTGAGGTGGCCGGACTGGCCAAACCGGTGCGACTTTCGGACGCCTGTAGAGGAGCACTACTTTCCTTTACTAGGGAAAGGGCTAAGGCCCCGGGACTGGGCCGCCCGGCTGGAAGACCGGTTGTAGGCAGGGACTGGAGACTGAGTAGGCCAGACTTGAGCAGCGGGTGGGGCTGAAGGGGAGGCAAACCGAGGTGTGGCTTGGGTGAGAAGGGGACACGAGGCGTGGCTAGGGCCCGGGTGGAAGGCGAACAGCAAACCCAGAAGGTGGGCTCGGGGGCGTGGCCAGGAATACAAGCAGCAAACCCAGAGGGGGCCAGGAGGCCACCCAGAAGGCGTGGCTCCGACAAGGACGGGGCTCAGGGCGTAGCCAGAGCCAGGAGACGTGGCGAGCCGAGGCCAGCATACGGGGTTCGCAAAGCGGCTAGCCCAGAAGGCGAGGCTCCGGTCGAAGGGGTGTGGCTCTGGGGCGTGGCCTGGCCCAGGGGACGGGGCTTTAGGGGAGAGGGAGAGGGAGACAGAGACAGCTGCGCGAGACACACGGGGTGGGGGTATGTTTGGGGGTGAAAAGCCTCGATAGAGTGGACGGCTGTAGGCAGGGGCAGAGGGGCAGCAGGGGGCAGTCAGGCACAGCAGGAAGGCGTAGCTTCAGTAGAAATAGACTAAGGGGCGCGTAGAGTCAAGGGACTAGTGGCGTGCTCAGAAGGCAGTATTTGAGCTGAAAGAGGTTTAGGGACGTGACCAAGGCAGAGACCAGGTTGGGAGCAGACCGTATGCCCAGAAGGCAGGGGAAAGCTAACAGCAGCAAGCCGAGAAATCGTGACTTGAGTGGGAAGGGGCTCAGAGGTGTATCAAGAAAGAACCAGGGACCAAGGAGCAAACTTGTAAAACCTAGCTTAGGCGGAACAAGGTCTGATACAGGGGATGAAGTCAAATTTGGAATGGATGGGCGGCACAGGGCGGAGTTGGGAGGTCAGTCAGGACTGGAGGAGTGGTTAAGACCCTAAAAACATCGCTGGAGGCAGAAGCAATGGATGAGCAAGGAGCTAGGTGTTCAGCTCAGCGGGAGAGCCCTTGGCTACATGCTAGAAGGCCCTAGGTTCGATCTCCAACACCAAAAAAAAAAAAAAAGGAAGGAAGGAAGGAGAAAAAAACAAAAATAAGAAATCCCACTTTTTTTTTCACGGATGCGTGAGTCTGTGGCTCACTCTCCAATATGGGTGTCGATAGAGCCTGGGAAGTATTTTGGAAACAGAAACGAGGCATCGGTGAGAGGATGGAACAGATTAAAGCACTAAGGACGTGAACCTGGACTTCATTCCAGATCAAAAAGTGTAAATGGGGTGAGGCTGAGGAGCCGGCAAACCTGCCAAGCCAGGAAGGCGTGGCCACAAGCCGCAATAAAAAGCGAAAGTAATGCTTTTTGCTGCCTACGCATAAGGATAAGTTTTGTATAAGTGGTATTAGCTAAGCAAAAGGCCCTGGAATCTTTTTCTTTTTTTAAAAGTGCGCTTAACCTCTGAGCCATCTCTCCAGCCCCTTTTTCTTTTGAAACAGTCTCTCTACAAAGCTCTGTCCTGGAACTCGCTATATAGACCAGGCTGCCTCCTAACACAGAGGCCTATATAATACCAGCAACGAGGCTGGAAACGAGTTTCACAATTTCGAAGTCTGCTTGGTCTATATACCGATACCCTATCTCAAAATATTTTAGGCTAATTTAAAAAAAATGAGTCAATATGCGCTTACCTTACTGAGAGTTCTGTCTGCTAAAGGAATCGTTCAGCAGAGGTGGAAACTGGCTGAATTTAAGATGGGATTCCTCTCCCATCACCTATCGCGATCCTGTAATCTGGAACAAGGTGCTCCTTGAAGATTTAAAAAAAAAAAAAAACAAGCAGAAGATCTTTTCTGCTGTTTCCAGCATCTTCGGACATACGGTGCGGTGTGCAACAGGCCTTTCCGGCTTAGCTTTCATCAACTGCAGTCTGCGCCTAGTTGCAGGGTCTCGGAAACAGTTACTACGGTCAGAGGGGAAAGGCAGGCACAGGGTCCGAGTCTGAGCTTTGAATGAAAGCAGGGAGCCCGAAAGCCACAGGACCTGCATGACTCCAGTTCCGCTCCTCGGCGCCGGGAATCTGTGGTAGGTTTGTTTGGCTTGGGGATGGCAGAGCATCCCACCTCTGAGGATCCTTTGGGTCTCCTCCACAACGAAGGGATCTCCAACACCGCTTTCAGCGTCGGTTGTAAATCCACTAGAATCGTCATTTAATCTCAGTTTTTTTACCCAGCCTCGGTTCATCAAAACTGCGCCACAGAATCGCCAATCTTTGCTAGCCCGGAACCTGGAAGCAACTAAGGGCGGGTGTTTCCGTTATAGCACTTCCGCTTCCTGTTTCTAGCCGTAAATTGGGCCAGGGCTCGGCGTTCGAGCTAGGAGTTGTGTCGTCGATAAGTTCGAGGGGTTTAGAGGTGAGCGAGCTAAACCGAGAGGCCCGGGATCACGGGAAGCGGCTGAGACTCCGGAGGCTAAGGGATGCGGGAGGCGAAGCCAGGGGGTGCGGGACTGGGCCTGCGGGAGGTAAGGGGCAGAGACGCGACTGTCTAGGGTCCCCGCCATTGAGACCCTGGACCAGAGCTGCCGCGGATTTGTGTCCGGTGTTCGGGGTACTGTGAACAAAGAACTTAACTCGGGAAAGGCCCTTGGGCGTCTGGGCCACCCGCAAAGTCCTGACTCTGCTGCCTTCCCTCCTCTCCCTCCACCCGGTGTAGGTCCAGCCACAATGATTGAGGTGGTTTGCAACGACCGTCTAGGAAAGAAAGTCCGCGTCAAGTGCAAGTATCCACCGAGGGGTGACTGGCAGTGGTCTCTGGGGCAGTTGGCGATGTTGGGGAAATTGTAGTTAAATGACGTAGATGGGGTGGCCTAATGTCGTCTTCCTTGTTCTATCTCTTCCTTCCATTTACCTTAACTCCTTCGTGCCCAGCACCGATGACACCATCGGGGATTTGAAGAAACTGATAGCGGCCCAGACTGGCACCCGTTGGAATAAGATCGTTCTTAAAAAGTGGTAAGTGCGCTGGTCCGCATTAGGTTAGAAGGTTTCGGTTGGGGGAGCGCATCAGGCAACCCCGATGAAGGCTCAGCTTGCTTTCAAGACAAAAGCCCACCTCTACCCCACCCACCAAACTAGCTTATCTCTGAACTGTATCTGTTCCATAGGTACACGATTTTTAAGGACCACGTGTCTCTGGGAGATTGTATCCTTTTCCTGACTTTTGTGAAAAAATCCACATACTTGAGTTCTGGTTCTATACTGAAACCTGTAGGGAAATTAAGAAAGTGGGAAGTTTAACTTAAAATGTGGCCTGTTGTGACTACTGAGAAAATGGGTACTATGGAATTATTTTGTTGTTGAGGAAGGTGGTAGACTAGTTTAACTTGGTTCAGAAGGATTTTAACATTCAGGTTCAAAATATTTAGCACCACATAGATGTTGGACAGGAAGTGAAGGCAGAGTGTAACTCAGATGTGACTGTAGTTGACACCAGTATGATTTTTTTTTTAATTGGGGGTGAGGTTCTGCGGTTATGTCTATGCACCACATGCATGCTTGTTGCTGACAAGAAAGCTTCAGATTCCCTGGAAACCACCATGTGAGTGCTGGGAATTGAACTCAGTTCCTCTGGAAGAGCAGCTGTGAGTGCTCTTCAACTGCTGAGCTCTCTCCAGCCTGAGTATGAACATTTAAGAGAATGTATTCTTGTCTGTGTGATAGTGGTGGGGGGGGGCACTTAAGACTCTGACTCTACACCAGGCCTTGGTGGCAAACAACTTTGTCTTCTCAGTGCTCTTCAGGGCCACTTTACATTATTTATAGCTTGAGTTTTAGATCAAAGTGCCCATTCCAAAATTGCTTCCTTAGTCCAGGGTTGGGTGTTGAGCCCAGGATCCAGCTGTGAGTGTTTAGAGGGGTAGAGTCAGCCCTCAGTGAAAATTCCTTAATACCTATCTTCAGATGAAATCCATGATGGGATGAACCTGGAGCTTTATTACCAGTAGACGGGAATTCCTTCTCCTTGCCTACCCTGCCCTCCTCTCCCACCCTCATTTGACACTGGTATAGATGCCCATTTTTAACAATTCACATGAATAAAAACTTCAGTGCTGCTTTGTTGCTGTCATACTTGTGTGAAAGTTGTATCGTGAGGGAGAGCTGGTATCTGGTGGTTAGAGTTCTGTATGTGGTTCCTTGCAGGGGAGCTCAAGAGTGACTGGAGGCTGGACCTGGTGCTGCAAATGTGACATCTCAGCACTTGGGAGATGAGGCAAAAGAATCAGGTGTTCCAGGACATCCCTGTCTCAAAAATATGCTGAAGTCATGATGGAGTAGCCTAGTAGAATGGGACCCAGAGCTCTGCTGTTGGCTTTGGGACACTGATGGGCAGAGATCCTATGAGTATTGTCATCCTCATAAGCCATTAACCTGCATAAGGAGGGTAGATACACAGCTGGAGCAGAGTCTGGCTTCACAAGACTGGGTGGGACACTTGCCCACCACAGCTGAATGACTCTGGACAAGTTTCTTTACTCTCCTAAGCCTCTACAGTGGTTTCAATATCTCCACCAAAACTAGGGTTAAGACATAGACCCCACTAGCAAAGAAACTCAACAGATTTGGTCTGTAAACAGTAGCTGGACAAACAGTAGAACTAAGCTAAATAAAAATCATTGTCCTTTAATCCCAGCCCTTGGGAGGCAGAGGCAGGCGGATCTCTGTGAGTTCGAGCCCAGCCTGGTCTACAAGAGCTAGTTTCAGGGCAGGCTCCAAAGCTACAGAGAAACCCTGTCTCGAAAAAACCAAAAAAAAAAAAAAA
>JAQHUG010000150.1:292088-310435 GCA_028555095.1 Dicrostonyx torquatus
GCTCGGGGTCAGAGGTGACCTGACACCCAGGTCTCAGAGGCAGGCGGGAGGGCCTTGTTTCTTGTTAGTTTTATGCTCTGTTCCTCTGTTCAGTTGCAAAAAGCAGACGCTCCACACCTGGCGATGCAGCACCTCAGCCTCGGGGTGTGATGCAGCGCCCATGCACCCTCCATTAAATCTGGAACCACTGATTGGTGGTCTTGTATCTTATTACCTTCGTGGTGAGGTGTGAGGCCTTGTCTCGGGGAGGGAACTGTCATTCACCATGCCCCAAGCCCAGGTGTCCAAACTTTTCCAGTCCTAAGAGGCCACCTTTTCCAGGGCCTGGGCGTGATGGCAAGAATTTTAACTAGATAGACTTCCAGGGCAGCAAGATACCTCTGGGCCCCACCCAGTCCAGACCCAGTTATGCCGGCTCCCCTGGAGACTGTTCAAGGACACACAGACCACCCTTGCACACCTTACTTCCATCTGGTAGATCTAGAGAAATCCTGGGGGAACCTGGCTCAACACCTGCTTGGCACACCCCATCCCCAGCACACACAGAGATTGCTTACTGGTGAGAACATATTGCATTCAGCATCTGCCACCCACTTCTGGCTGGTTATTCCGGGTTCAGCCACCAGACCTAGCACCCTCCAGATGCTGTTTCCATGGCAACAGAGGCCCCTTCGACTGGAGTAAAGGGGGCTTTGTCAGTTCTCAGAAGAACAGAGATCCTGGTAGAGGGAGCTGGGGAATGGATGTTGCTTTGAGTGGCAGCTGGGAGAAGAAGGAACAGGCTCCCTCACCTTGGCTAAGGGGCCCATGTCTCCTAAGAGTGTCCCTGAACCTAGCTTGGCCTAAGGGCTCAGAATTCAATAAGGTTTCTGCCTAACCCACACGTGATGGAGCCAGTCTGGTTAGTGGGGGTGGCTGCAACCAGTAACGCTTGGAGACCAAAGCAATATTAAGCCTGGACCCCAAGGGAGCCCTCCCTCCCCACAGGCCTGAGTCTCATGAAGTCACCTGAGCTCCCATCTGGCTGCTTTCTACAGCAATCGCTCTTTGCCAGCTGCCTGCTGGAGCATTTGTCATTAGGAAGGTTTAATGAGTTTCTTCCCAGCTCAGGCGGGCACAGGCTGAACTGAGTTGGCTATACCTCCTTTAAAATGTTCTCCTGTGGGCCAGTGGGTACTCAAGGCAGTCACAGCTTTACTGTCTTGCAACAGTTGGGTGGGCTCAGGCAGTGGAACCCCTCCAAGTATGATGGTGCCTTTGTGGGGGAGGAGAGGACCCCTATCCCAGCTTGCAATATCAAGAGCTCTGGAAGAGTCTCCCCAGGGCTGCTGCCACATCTGAACCACTGCCTGTGAGAAGCAGGCGTTACCACAGTGGTAATTTGTGCATCCCGTATATGGCCATGTGACTTGGTATCTGTTCTCTATGACCTTGACCCTCCGTGTGGGGTCTGTCCTTTTGGACCCCAGCCAACCCCTTCCTTTGTCTCTATTGATGAAAAGCCAAGACTGAACATGGTTGTTAGATAAATGTTCCCCGGGAGCCCACTCAGTGTCCCTAACATGTATTATTAACTACCTGTGGTTTTCCTCACCTGCTCCAAGTTCCCACCCAGGCCTGCTAGGGAACTGCTATAAATCCTAGACTGTTAGGATGGCAACAGTTTAGCACCCCTCCTTCCCTCTCTCCCCTCTCCCCACCCCCTATTGGGGATTGAAACTTGTCTTTGCAGACTCCACTGCTCATTCTTAATGGGCTCTTAGACCAGACACGGGATTCTGGGTTATTGTTGCAGTAGGGAATGGCAGCTTTCTGACTGTAGCCAAATGCTCATCTATGATTTAGGGAAAGTTGGTTAATTCAGCACCACAGAAGATGGACACAAATGAATCTGGCTGTGATGGATGAGTGAGGAGGGTAGGACTGCTTGTTCATCCTTTGTATGTGAGCACATACATGTGCATTCAAGTGTTTACATGTGTATACAGTGGGTGTGCATGTGTGTAAGTGATGTCAGTGGGTAGATGTGCTGCCAGGTGCTCTGGCCCAGGTAAACACTCCACGCCCACACGAGACAGACCTGTTCGCATCAGACTTGTCCTTGTGGGAACATGTCTTTAGGCGCAGGTGTACTCTGCAAAGGCTAGAACTCCACAGCCTTATGGTTGCAACTGCACTCTCCATATCTGAGACCATGACCTCCTTGAGCACAGAGCATCAGACTTGTCCTTGTGGGAACATGTCTTTAGGCGCAGGTGTACTCTGCACAGGCTAGAACTCCACAGCCTTATGGTTGCAACTGCACTCTCCATATCTGAGACCATGACCTCCTTGAGCACAAGTCACAGGCGGGAAGCATACAAACTCTTTTTCTTTTTTGGGATTTTGAAACAAGGTCTAACCCAGGTGACATCAGCCTCCCAAGAACGGGGATGACTAGTGGGTTCCTCCATGCCAAGCCTCTGCTGTTTTTAGTCTGTCTCCCATGCTAATCCAAGACTTTATCCTCTCTTCCATGTCATGCTTGTTCATGTGGGAATTAATTGCTCTTCGTGAGGATGCCTTTAGAAATTGGTTTTAAATGAGTGCATTAGGCAGCCCCATTCATTATTCATGGGTTTCCTTCCCAGTATGGCATCCAAGTCCAAGTTCCCGGAGATGATTTAATCACAGAGGCCATTAATTAGAGATGGGGACAGCAGCCTCCTGGTGGCCTCAGCGGGGTGGGGTCAGGACCACTGGAGATCATCACATGCTGTTCCTGCTCTGGGTTCAGGGGGCTGACATGGGGGATGGGAAGGCAGCATGTATCACTGCCCCCTTCCAGGAGGAAGCCTTGTACATCGTCCCTGCTTTGCCGACTCATCCCTAGCCCAGTGGTTCTTCTGCCCTTTCATACAATTCCTCATGTGGTGGGGACCCCCAATTGTAAAATTATTTTCATTGCTACTTCATAACTTATTTTGCCATTGTTATAAACCTTAAATATTTTTGGAGATAGAGGTTTGTCAAGAGATTGAGACTCACAGGTTGAGAACCACTGCTCTGACCTCATCCCACAGGCAGATCTGGTTGACATTAAAGCCCTCATCATGCTGTGACTCAGTTGGCTAAGTGTTTGCCTAGCATGGATGAAGCCCTGGGCTCTATCCTCAGCACCATATAAACCAGGTGTGGTGTGGAGGTTGAAGCGGGGGGAATCAAACCCCAGGTCATTTTTAGCTACAAAAGGCCAGCCTGTGCTGCATGGACCCGTTTCCTAATTAATCCTTTATCGTATTCCTTCACTGCTACCACCAGGCCTGCCTTTGAGCAGCTCAGGAGCATCAGGCCTCTGACTGTCTAACCCTGTCCTGCTAACTCTCTTTTCCTGTTTTCTGTTGCTTTAAAAAAAAAAAACCACGGTGAATAGATTTATTAAGGAAGAATGAGAAATAATTGCTAGGTCCAAGACGTTACCTAAGGAGGAATCCCTGACACCTCCACTTCAGCCTAACCACCTCCCAGGACTCTATCCCAGCCTGTTACAGGCAAAGAATTCTCATGTGGAGTGCAGTGGGTTTGCCCAAAACCTGGCCCTTTGCATCTTTTAAGTTACTTTGAATCTTGCTCTTAACTAGCATGGCTTGTGTAGAAATGATTTCCACAATTACAAAGCAGAGAAGAATTGAGGGGCCTCACCTCTCTCAAAAGCAGCCAAATTATTAAGAAGCCATTAGAACATCATCAGACAGCCCAGTGATGCGCTACTGAGATCAATGAGTGAGCCAGCAATCAGGGAATATGCATTTAAGACCAGTTTTCATCATCATTATAGGGTTCTCTGTTCTGATCCCAATTGCTTTTAAATGAATTGCTTTTGACTGAAACACCTTTGGATTGGGTGGGCTTTTCTGTGGGGAGGGACATTACAGGATTGCATCACAGGGAATAAAGAGACTCGGTGAAGTCAAGTCTCCTTAAACCACCACTGGGTACAAAACAACCCAGGCATCAAATGTCAAAGGTCCGGTTTATTCTGGCAACCCGGAAAGAAAATGTGTAAATTAAAAAAAAAAAAAATCCATGCACTCAGATCCAGAGGTGGGGAGGGAGTGAGGGATAAGGAATGTGTGGGAAACAGGGAGGGGAGGGAAGGACGGAGAGTGGGCCGAGGAGAGGGGTTTGGTCATAAGGAAGAGAAGCATCCATAAAAAGGCAGAAAGACTCAGAAGTGAAGTATCAAAAGATCAATAAAATGGAGAAAAAGCACAGAGATACCAAGAACAGAAAGCTGGGCTGGGAAGGTGGAGAGAGAAGGAATCTAGGAAGGGAAGGGCATGGCCAAGAGAAGATTGAGGGGGTCACAGGCAATGTGGGAAGGATCCCCACAGCCTTTGCAGGGGCGCCTAGGGGTCCCCGGCAGTGCTGATGACGTGGAAGAGGGTGACGTTGTACAGCACCTGGTGCCCGTTGTTCCAGGTATACAAGGCCCGCTCCCTGGGGTTGTAATCCAGCATGGAGATGTGCGAGTACTGGTTGTGGAAGGGCACATCCGTGTACTCGTAGCTGGACGTGTTGGTGAAGTAGGCAAAGTAGACCTTGGCTCCGGCCAGGTGAGAGTTGGTCACATAGAGGACGCCGCAGATCATGAAGGCCTCCCCGGCACTGCGCTTGGGGTACCCGGTGTCCCAGGACCTCACGACCTCCAGGGTGTGAGGGTCCAGCCGACTGACAACGATGTTGCCCGCATTCTGGTTGGTAGTGTACACAGCCCACAGCCCGCTCTCGTCTACCATGAAGTCCATGTCCGAGAAGCCACCCCAGGAATAGGGGAAGGTGTTGTTGTAGCCAGCCCCAGGGAGGCTCCTCTGCACCAACACAGAGCGCGACCGGAAGTGGTACTTGACCACCACATTGCTCTGGTACTTGTTGTAGAACAGAGAGCCATTGTACACCACATGGCCCGTACCTGCCCACGGCTGCGGCAGCAGGTGCTGGATGAAGTTCTGGCCTTTGATGAAGTCTCCCAGAGTACGGAACTCCAGCACCCGGCGGCCTTTGTAATAGCCATCCATGTACCAGACCTACAAGAGCAGAAGCCAGTCACTGGAGAGACTGTAACCTGTGTCCCTCGGGGACTGGCCAACCAGACAAGATCAACCTTGATCATCAGCAAACAACCATCATCTATCTGTGTGTCACTACTCAGTCACAGTCCTTCCTATGACCTTTGTGACTGGTTATAGTTTGGTGATTGTGAGCATTAATGGGCCTGGGAAGGCAGTTCGGGGGGGGGGCGGGTAAAGTGCTGGCCACTCAAGCATGAGAACCTGAGTTCGGATCCCCAAAAGAGCTGGACATAGTGGTGTACATAGCTGTAACCTCAGTGCTGGGAGAGTCAGGGACAGATCTTTGGAGCTCATTGACCAGCCTGCACAGCCATATTGATGGGCTGCAAGTTTTTTAAGAAGTCCTGACTGGGTGTGGGGAGGGGGAGAGTGAAGGGGTCAGGAAGATGAGTCAGTGGGGAAATCAACCTGCTTTGCAAACATGAAGATTAAGTTGGAACCCAGAACCCATCTGAAAATCTTGGCGTGGCTACATGTTCCTGTAACCCCAGTGTTTTGAGGGCAGAGACGAGGATCACTGGGGCTTGCTGGTTGCCAGCCTAGCTCCAGATTTAGTGAGAGTCTGTGGCTAGGGACTAAGACCGAGAACATAGAACAGGGCACCTGATGGCCTCTGGTGAGTTCACACACCTGCACACAAATGTGTACAACACACACACTAAAAGGAAACAGACAAAGTGGAGGCAATAGAGAAAAACATCTCTTGTTGACCTGGGCCTTCGCATGCATTGGCACACACCTGCCTGTGCACACACCTTTATGAACACACACAACAAAAAGATCCCCATGAGTGGTGGTGATTCGAAGGATCAGGGAGCATTGTGCACCCAGGAGACTCACGGGGTCACTGGACACTGGCCTGAGAGTACTCACCAAGTAACATTACTGGATAATAAGGGATCACTTTGAGGTCACTATTTTGTATGGTTGGGAGTTGTTTGTTCTTGTTTTGTTTTTTGAGATAGGGTCTTACTTTGTAGCTCAAGCTGGTCTGAAACTCATGTAGATCAGGCTGGCCTTGAGCTCACAGAGATCCTCTGCCTCCCAAGTGCTGGTATTAAAGGGGTATGCCATCATGTCTGGCCCAAATTCATTGTCAGTGGCTAACTCCTGTAAGCACAAGGTTGCCTGGCATGTCATTGAATCTCTCAGCAGCACCATTATCAACACCATGCTAAAAAGCACTCGTGATGCCCTCATTATCCAGCTCAGGTCCATTATTGAGGGACCACACTGAGGATAATTAGAGGAATGATATTGAGGTTCTTGTCCAGGTGTCCCTGCCTAAGAACACACAGGACTAGATAAGTGCAAATCTGACTCCAAGCTAACCAACTGCTTCGACCATCATCATCAGTCGAGGTCAGTGATCACAGTGGAGAGGTGTTGAGTTACTGCTTGTGCTCTGTAACACCTGACCACCCTTGTGATGGCTAGCTCTTTAAAATTTACTTATATGTATTTTATGTATGTGTGCTCTATCTACATGTGCACCTGCATGCCAGAAGGGGGCATGTGGATGCTGGGAATTGAACTCAGAACCTCCGTAGGAGCAGCTGGTGCTCTTAACCCCAGAGCCATCTCTCCAGTTCATGATGCTTAGCTTTAACGTCAGCTGGAAACAACCTAGGAAGCGAGTCTCAGTGAGAGATTGTCTACACTGAGTTGGCCTGTGCACATGACTGTAGGGGACTGTATTAATTAAAGTGGGAAGAGCCAACACATTGTGGGCAGCCTCACTTATTAGACAAGGAGTCCTGAACTGTATGAGAATGGAGAGGTTGAACTGACACAAACAAGCAAGATGCATGCATGCATTTCTCTCTGATCCTGACCATGATTGTGGTGTGAAGACTAGCTGTTTTAAGTTCCTACTTTGACTTCTCTACAAAGGTAGACTTTAACCTGGAATTGTAAGCTAAACAAAGCCCCTTTCTTCCCTAATTTGCTTTTTGTTAGAGTGCTTTATCAACTACAGAAATGACACAGACAGGGACCCGAGGAGGACATTGGGTGTCTACCTTCTTTGAGAGAGGGACTCTAACTGAACCTGGAGCTGGTGACCAGTTAAGCCCCAGTGAACCTCCCGTCTCTGCTCCCCACAGCACTGGTACACATGCCACTCATGACTTTTTATGTGGGTACTGAGGGTTTGAACTCAGGTCCTCATGTTTATGCAGCAAGCATTCTTGCCCACTATGCTGTCTCCCTCCATGGCCCCCTTGCCATCTTCAGCTGTGCAGGTACTCTGATGCCTGCACCACAACAAGATTGTGTAAGTGTGCAGTTCTCAGAATGTGTCCCCTTGATCTGAGCTCTCAAAAAGCAGACATGGGCAGACCTTGATCATCAGCAAACAACCATCATCTATCTGTGTGTCACTACTCAGTCACAGTCCTTCCTATGACCTTTGTGACTGGTTATAGTTTGGTGATTGTGAGCATTAATGGGCCTGGGAAGGCAGTTGTGGGGGTAAAGTGTTTGAGGTCAGCCTGCTCTACAGAGGGAGACTTTGTCTCAAAAGAAAAAGGAAAAGAAAAAAAAAGAAGCCAACAGTTAAGATTACTTACTGATCTTGCAGAGGACCTGAGTTAAACTGCCAGCACTCCTATCAGCTGGCCCACAGACACCAGTAACTCCAGCTCTAGGGAAACGCAATGCCCTTTTCTGGCTTTCAGTAGCACTGCAGTCATGCACACTACCACTCCTGCCCATATACACCCACAAATAAAATGAATAAAAATAAAACCTAAATAAGAGTCACAAGTGTGGATTCTCTGGGCACCTGTAGGCAGTCACTGGCTCTGGCCCCTGGGGACAGGATCACTCACCCGGCTGTCTGCACTGGGGGCCATTGTGTCAGTCATCCAGGAGCCGAATCGGGACCCCATGGCCCGAATGGTAATGGGGTTACTGACCCCTGTCAGCTTCCCACAGCCTGGGAGATGGGAACAGTGGGAGTGATGAGAGGATGCAGCAAGAGCTCATGGGAGACAGGACACTGTATTGGGAAGTGTTGGGGCCAAGGGTCAGGGAGGAGATATCCAGGGTATGATCTTAGGATGTCAACATGGACATAAAGGGCTGGAGATCAAGAGCCAAAACTACTCCCAGCTTTGGGGCCCGGTGTGGCCTTGGGTTGGGGATACCAAACAGGGAGGTTTAGCAGTTAGATGCCAAACCACACCTAGCTTTGGAGCACACAGGTAGCATTAAGGTTTGGTGCGGGGATCAGGGGCCAAGCTTCGGGGTCAAGGCATACCCAGCTTCTGCGCACAGGCATGGAGTCGTGCCTCCAGGGCCATGACGCGCTGCTGCAGGTCCTCGTACCCATAGGCTCCCATTTCCTCCTGGATGGCAGCCAGGTTGCCAGAAAGGTTCCTCACTTCCTCCCGCAGGCGCACAATGGTCCGCGTGTCTGCCTTGTACTGCTCCAGCACCGAGCTCAGGGGCAGCAGCTCTGTCATCCTGTCTTTCAGTTCCTGCTTACCAGGAGAAAATGACCTCTGGTCCCAAACCCTGGCCCTTGGCCCATACCTTCACCCTGTCATCTCAGATGCAATGCTCAGCCCTTGCCAAAGGATGCCTTCAGGACCCCAGAGTCTAGTCAGCTCCTCATTTCTTCCCAGACATGACCCCATACTTGGAACTCAGAGCTGAACTCAGAAGAACCCACCTGGAAGCTTTTGGCTGAGACTGACCCATCAGCTGCCCTGAGCCTTGCATCCAGGCTCCGCATGAGCGTCTCCATGCTGCGAACATACTGGAGATCCCGATATGTCCTTAACTCAAGGACCTCCATGGACTGAGACACATTCTGGACCTAGAATGAGAACCATTCTGGAGTCAAAGTCTTCCTCCCAGCCATTCACAGAAACAGAGGCAAGCAGGACCAGCAAAGATGCCTGGCAGCCCTCCTCTCCCCTGATCTCACCAGTAACCTTCCAATAGCAGGTTCCATCCAGTCCCATCCCTTCATACCTGTCACCTCCTTCTGTCTCTTGGCTTCTGCCCTCCTGACCTGCAGTAAGTTCACCACACAGCAAAGCAGAGGGTGTTTTCCAAAATGAAGATCAGAACCAAATGTAGTGGCACACATCTACTATCCCAGCACTTGGAGGTAGAGGCCAAAGAATCAGAATTTCAAGGGTAGTCTCAAAAGGAGCCAGGAGTGGTGGGCCACATTTGCAATCCCAGCTCTCAGGAAGCTAAAGCAAGAGGACTGCCTTGAGTTCCAGGTCAGCCAAGGCTACGGAATGAATCTCAGGTCAGTCTGGGTCAGAATGAAACCTTGCTTCTAATAAAAAACAAACAAACAAAAGGTAGAGGTGAGAGGGTACTGGGGCTGTGACTCAGGCTTTGCCTGCATACACAAAGCCCTGGGATGCAGCATAAATTGGGCGTAGTGGTACATTCCTGTAATACAAACCACTTAGAAATAGAGCCAGGAGGATTCGAAGTCCAAGGTCATCATTGTATACGTAGTGAGTTCAAGAGCAGCCTAGGCCGGTGGTTCTCAACCTTCCTAATGCTGTGACCCTTTAGTACAATTTCTCATGTTGTGGTGACCCCCCAACTATAAAATTATTTTCCTTGCTACTTTGTAACTATAATTTTGCTACTGTTATGATTCATAATGTAAATATCTGTGTTTTCTGTTGGTCTCAGGAGACCTCCTGTAAACCATTTACCCCCCCAGAAGCATGCAGACTCACAAGTTGATAACCACTGCCCTAAGCTATACAAGACCCTGAGGTACACACCAGTCATACCAAAAACTATTTTTTTCAGCCACTATGAACAATCAAAGGCATGGCATGAGAGTCCACAGCTTTGGGGCAGAGTAGGATTCTGGGAGTCAGTGGCAGGGGTTGCAGGTGCCCAGGTGCTCCTCTCTGCCAAATCTCAGCTCCCTCCTCTGTTCAGTGAGGGTTGCAGGCATCACAGCTGACAAATGGACAGTGACAGGGACTTTACATCCTGGGGACAGATGAAGTGGAAGCAGCCAGGGTGAAAAGGAGTCTCGTGTGTGCATGTGTGTATATATCTGTATATCTAAGCGTGTTTATGAGTGTGTATGCATATGTCCCTGCATAAGTGCATCTGGAGGACAGAGACTGATGTTGGTTATTTTCCACAATCACCCTCCACCCAATTTTTGAGACAGGGTCCCCAAGCTCATACTTCAGCCAGACTGGTTCAAGTTCCCAGCTGTGCCTGTCTCTCTACCTTCCTAGCTCCAGGGTTACAGACAAACACTGCCAGTCCTAGCTTTTATGTAGGTACTGGGTATGTGAACTCAGTCCATGTTACCCATTTGACCCACTGAGCCATATCCCTAGCCTCCCCCTCCCCTTTAAAGTATTTTAAAATTACATTTGTTTGTTTGTTTGGTGTGTGTCAGAGTACACCTTGTGGGTGAGTTCGTTCTCTCTTCTAACCATGTGGGAGGGACCTCAGGTCATCAGGCTTGGTGGCAACTTCCCTTCCCAACCTCCCACCCAGCAGGATCTTCCTAACATAAGCCCAAGCAGTCGTTGTGCCTTGGCCTACAAAGCCCCGGCATTATAGGTGTTCACTGCCACTCCCAACTGCAGTCTCTTTGCTGAGCCTTGACAGTACAGGTTAGACCCTTGCTGGAAAAGGACACCAAGTACCTTCTTAGCACGGTGACCCAAGGCTGCGTGGAACACTGGCTGCCAGGCCTGAGTGCACAAGGAACTTAATGCTGCCCATGATACTCCTGCTTCCTAAGAGCTAGACCTTTGGAAGCAGAAGCAATTGGATCTCTGAGCTGGAGGCCAGTCTGGTCTACAGAGTAAGTTCCAGGATAACCAGGACTACATAGAGAAACCCTGTCTTAAAAATAAACGAATGAAGAATATTTAATAAAAACCAAAGAAAAAAGAAAAACGAACAAATACAAAAGCTACATAGATGGGATTCCAGTCATTGGCCACTTTAGAATAATCCACCTGGCTGGTTCTGCTGTGGTTCAGCCTAGATGGAGATGCAAGAGACCATCTCAGCCTCCCCTCTCTCCCCTAGACTCCTGTCAGGTCCCTACCTTCTCCATGAGCTGCCGAAGCTCTCTGCTCCGACCATCTCGGGCGCAGGTGCTCTGTGCAGGGATCACAGCTGTGCAGATGCATTTGCCATCAGGTGCCTGGGCGGAGGTGTAGAGCTGCCAGCCCTCTTCTGGACTCTGGAAGAGAGTCTGCAGAGGAAAGGCTGTAGTCAGAGAGTAGGAACCCAAAGAGGGCCCCCTCCATCTTGCTGGGAAGGACAGAAGCCTTTTGCTGGGGAGATGGCTTTGCATGCATGAGGACCTGAGCTCAGATGAAAAAAGCCAGGAACAGAGACTGGCTGGTCCCGGGACGCTTGCTGACCATACTGGTCAACTGGACAACTTTGTAGGCCAATGGGAGGCCCTGCCTCAAACAGAAGGTGGGAAGTACCTAAGGAACATCATCAGCTGAGGTCTTCCTCTGATCTTCACACACATGTATATGTGCATATGTGCACACACACACACATGCACACATACAGACAAAGAGAGGTAGGGGAGATGGCTCAAGAAGTAAATACAACTGTGAGGACCTGGGTTTGGATCCCTACAACCCAAAGAAACTAGACACAGTAGAGCACTCTGTAATCTTAACACTACTACATCAAGGTGGGAGATGCAGACAGGAGAATCCCCAGAAGCTTTGGACCTTATACCCTGGCATATACAGTGACGAAGAAGACACTGTCTCAAACAAGGTGGGCAGCGGGGACTGAAACCCAAGATTGTCTTTGAACTGCCATGTGCGTGTTGTGTCTCAGGAAGCCCAGGCTGGCCTTGAACTACTTGGCTGAAGGTGACCTTGAACTTGTGGCTCACTTGCCTCACCCTATTGAGCACTGGGATTACAGGAATGCACCACCACCTTTGTTTAGTAGGTGCTAGGAATGGAACCCAGGGCCTTCTGCATGATACACCAGCCTTCTGCCCACTGAGCCCCAGTCCCAGAAAGGGAAACCTCAGTATGCAAAGAATAGCCACTGTTTTTAAATAGTGGTAACTTTGAACTGGATATGGTACTGCATGCCTATAGTTTCAGCACTTGGGGCTGAGGCAGGGGGATCATAAGTTGGAGGCCTGCTGCGGCTCCTTAGAGAGACCCTGCTTCAGTCTGGTGCAGTGGTGCACTCCTGTAGTCCCAGCTACTTGGGAGGCTGAAGCAAGAGGATTGCTGGAGTGCAGGAGTTCTGTGCTGGAGTAGGTCAAGCTGATCGTGTATCCACACCAAGTTTGGATCAATGCAGCGATCTCCCAGTAGTGCTTAAGGAAATCCTGTTTCAGAACTAAAAAGGTGGAGGGAGCTTCTTAGAGAGCAGACATCTGGGTCAGAGGAGATGGCTCAGTGGATAAAGAGCTTGCTGTATTAGCACGAGGATCCAGGCTTGGATCCCCAGAACCCACATAAAAAGCCACAGCTGGCGGCGCAGGTTCTGGGGGCATGGCTACAGGAGGATCTCTGTGCTATCTAGCCAACTCAGCCTCCTTGGTGAGCTCCAGGCTAGTGGAAAGACCTGTCTCAAAAACAGATGAATGGCTCCTGGTGAGGTATGCTGAGGTTGCCCTCTGGTCTCCCCATGGGCCTGTTACATATACCTGTGCACACCTGCACACATTCTAAAAATTGGAGGAAACATATAAAGATATAAATAAGCAAAGATCAAATATTTAAAATTGTATATTGCTTGCTTCTCCAGAAAACACTCATGATTCTGTAGTGTGTCTATAGGTTGGGCCGGGCTTGGTGGACAGAGCACTTGCCCAGCGGGTACAAAGCTCTGGGTTCCTTCCTTAGCGCTGCATGAAACGAGTAAGCATGGAGCACAAGGAGAAATACAAGGAAAAAGGATGTGGGGGAAGCAAGTGCCCTTCAGGGTGTGACTTCAGGTGTCATTTAAGTGCAGACTGGAAGATGGGGAGACGTCATGTATATGGAAAGTGTTCCAGGCAGGAGGGGCAGCAATGGCAAAGACCTGGGTGACTAGAGCAGAGTGAGCAAGGGCCCAAGTGAAGGGAGGCAAGGGTGGGGAGGTGACAGTGTGACAGCGAAGGAGTTTGGTTTCTGGTCTGAGTGTCATGGTAGCCATGGAGGGGTCTAAGCAGAAGAGAGATGCACTCTGACTTAGCAACTCGCTGAAGAGTCCAGCCCCGTGGCTGCTCAGGTCTAGGCAAATGGCAGTGAGTAGTGGCCATGATTTGAGAAGTGGAGGAGTCTGGTCCTAGCTAGCATGTTTGTTTTTGTTTTGAGACAGGCGCTCACGTAGCCCATGCTGGCCTTGAACTCCCTATTGTAGCCAAGGATGTAGCCACCTCCGGAGCTGCAGGCTGACAGTCATGTGCTCCATGCTTACTCGGTTTGTGCAGTGCTAAGGAAGGAACCCAGAGCTTTGTACCCGCTGGGCAAGTGCTCTGTCCACCAAGCCCGGCCCAACCTATAGACACACTACAGAATCATGAGTGTTTTCTGGAGAAGCAAGCAATATGAAACCCATCATTTGCATGACTGCTGCTGATCCCAAACAGAGGCACTGCCCAGGAGCTGAGGCAGGAGCAGTCGTGGGGACTCCTGCTGCACACTTCCTTCTCTTCCCACTCAATCAATTTTTTTATTGAAACGTGAGGAAATGAGCTAATACACAGTGAGCTCTACTCCTCACTAATTTATAAGAAAAATAGCCCATTCACAGACCATGGTAATGAGCCAAGCTGTGTGTATATACTCCCTGCCTAAATGGGGGACCGTCCTCCATAAGAGCCCACGTGACCTTCCTTGACCGGACTCGCCTCAGTTTTTTGTTTGGCTTTACAAGTCGCATTTATTTATTCATAGTGTGAGTGTGCACTGTGCATGTGTGGACAAATGTGTGCCACGGAGTGCATATGCAAGCCAGAGGGCAACTCCATATCCACATAGTTTTTATGGGAGAACTCCATATCCCAGGGATGGAACTCAGGTAGTCAGGTTTGGTGACAAGTGCCTTTACCCTCTGAGCCTGCTCACCTACAACCTTCTTCCTCTTCCTTGCCTTTAGGCTCAGGCAGCAGAAGCCATTGAAGTCACCTCCCTGAGGGTTGACAGGTAGTTAATGGCAGCTGAGGGAGAGGCTAAGGAGGCCACAACCATCTCTAAGGGTTGATAGGCAGTTAATGGTGGATGGGGGAAGGGAGCTCAACACTCTGCCTGAATTAACAGGAGAGGAGGAGCCATTCCTCAGCGGTAAGGAGCACATGGCCCTGTGAACAGCCCCTCACCCATGCTCTGTAAGCATCCCCCACGAAACTCACTGGGTCTCTCTCGCATACACACACACACACACACACACACACACACACACACACACACACACGTCATGAAAGTAGAAGTGGGTGCTGGCTGGGGGGGAGGAGTTCCAGGAATGGGAGGGGACAAGAAAGGAGATGGGATGAATATGAGTAAAGAACATTATGTGTGTTATGAAAATGTCATGACCATTATTATGTATAATATGCTAATAAAAACTTAAAGGAAGATGCAGTGCCCCAATGCCCCACCTAGGACCCCCGAGGCTGTCACAGTCCACTTTGTCTGGACTCAGAAAAGACACTCCTAAGTTCCTCACCCCATGTCCTAGTGAGTCGTGCAAGAACTCTTGTTTTGTTTTATGTGTATGGGTGTTTCGCCTGCATGTATGTGTCTTCAGTTCCCTGGAGCTGCAGTTACAGACAGTTGTGAGCTGCTGTGTGGATGCTGGGAATCGAGCCAGGGCCTTTTAGAAGAACAACAGCCAGTGCTCTTAATCACTGATCCAACCTCCAGCCCACTGTGAGAGAACTCTAAATGTTTTTGTTGTTGTTGTCTTGGTTTGGTTTTGGTTTTTCAAAACAGAATTTCTTTGTTTAATAGCCTTCTTAGCTATCCTGGAACTTGCTTTGTGCAACAGGCTGGCCTCGAACTCACAGAAATCCAACTGCCTCTGCCTCTCCTGCTAGGATTAAAGGTGTTTGGCACCACCTCCATCTACCTGTGGGAGAACTCTTGATTTTGTTTTTTTTTTTTTTTCGTTTTGTTTGCTTTGAGACAGGACTTTATGTAACCCAGGCTGGCCTCAAGTGCACTACATAGCCAAGGATGACCTGGGTCTGATACTTCACCTCTGGAGTTCTGGGATGACAGGCAAGTGCCACCATGGCTAGTTTTTATGGGAGAACTGGTGGGTATTCTAGAATATCTCAGTGAGCCAGGAGGCCTGGGCTGCGGCATCTGGGGCTGCTCATCAACTGTGGGTCCATGGGCTCATTTTTCTCCCCTCCCCACAAGTGCCTCCAATAAACAAAACTATTCCATGCCAAATTAGTTTCAAGGGTGCCTGCATACTGTACCCCATAAAGCCCAGTGTGGTGGTCTGTGCTTTGCCTCCATGTGTGTCTGTGCACCACATGCATGCCTGGAGAGACCAGAAGAGGGCGCAGGACCCCATGGAACTGCTGTAGCTTTGAGCTGCTGTGTGGGTGCTGGGAATTGAACCTAGGTCCTCTGGAAGAGCAGCCAGTGCTCTTAGCTGCTGAATCTCACTAAATTGGCCCAGGCTGGTCCTCTTGTACTCTTCCTGTATCCGGGTACCGGTATCACAGGCTTAGTCCACCAGACTCGGGCCAGGAGCCCCACCTAACCCAGAAAAAACAGCCACAAAAGGCTTCCCCTGCTCTCTGAAAAAAGCACCATTGCTTAGCCTCCTTCCAGAACAATGAACAGGAGCGCAAATGTCTTTGCCTATCCTCCCACTGGCTCAGGTCCCCCAAGCAATTAGGCTAGAACTCCCCCATAGATTCTCACTTATGCACAAACAAAGCAGCTCATCCGCATAATTAGCATCTCTGGCCGGTGTCTCCAGCATGTCCTTTGAAGCAAATAAGACTTCTTCCAAAATATGAAATATTGAACTGTGAAAGAGAAGCAAGCATCACGAAGAAGGCTTCTGTGGCTTTCCTGAAATAATTGTCTGTGCATCACGTGCCTTGCTGGAGTGTTCTCTGCAGCCATGTAATTAAATGCCTGGGGTTTGGCCGCCAGGGCTCAGCACACTCAAACCCCGAGTTTTACCCTGCAGGGTTAAGTTCAAATGCTCAAGCAACTTCTCGTCTGTGGAAGGTGAGGGAATGGCCTAGAAAGTTTGATGTTGAAGAATCCGAATGTCATTTCTTCAAGGCTGCGGTCTATCTTGGTAATAAAGTCCCTAATTCCTGGAAGGTCTTATCCTGAGAGGCACACTAGTCTATCTCACTTAAGATGACAGTGTGAAGCCAGCAAGGTGGCTCAACCAGCAAAAGTGTTTGCCACTAAGCCTGACAACCTGAGTTCAACTCCTAGGGACCCACAGAGTAGGAGTGAACTGTCTCCCCAAAGTTGTCCTCTGACCTCATATATATGTCAAGGCATTCAATGCCTTCACAAGAATATACAAATATATGTAACAAAATTTAAATACAGGAAAATCTTGGGTATAGGAGAAGACAGAGGATCCATCATCTCTGTCCAGCGGAGAATCAAGAATTCCAGCACAGTCACCAGTGATAGTTCTGCAATCTTTGAGGAATCGCACCAGAAAACCCATTTACAGGAAAGGGCACATCCTAAACCCCTTGTGTAACCCCAGTGGCTGGTTTTACTCTATCCAGTTATAACTCCGTCCTAGGCATGTCCTGAGCTACTCCATAATCTCACCAAAAGATGTTTTTGTTTTTGTTTTTGTTTTTTTTGACAGGATTTTTCTGTTCAACAGCTCTGGTTGTCCTGGAACTCGCTTTGTAGACCAGGCTGGCCTTGAACTCACAGAGATCTGCCTGCCTCTGCCTCCCAAGTGCTGAGATTAAAGGTGTGAACCACCCTGCCTGGCGATAGGGGCTGGTTCTTTTCAAACACTTTATTTTAATTATGTGTGTACATGTGTGTATATGTGCACATGAGTGCAGTGCCCTTAGAGGCCAAAAGAGGGCGTTGGAGCTGCTGGAACTTGATTTACATGCACTTGTGAGCCACCTCTCATTGGTGCTAAGAACTGAACTCAGGTCCTCTGCAAGAGAGAATCATCTCTCCAGTCTCCCAGGCACTCTCTTTTGCTGAATTCTGGTTCCCATCTTAATATTCCTGCTAATGGGCTCTAAGAGGATAAGCTATGCCCTCAAGTAGCTATTCTTCAAATCACATTTTGTGAGCTTGGAGCTTTCAAATACTTTCATGGAAGCTGCTGCCCCAATTAAGCACAGGCTCCATAATAGGTTCAGGGTTAATTAAGCTTGAGACACACAGAGCAATGTAAAGACCCTGTCTAGAGTCACCCAGTGAGGGACCAGGGCATGGCTCAGTGATAAAGGACCTACCCAGAATCCCCCAGTGAGGGGCTGGGGCGTGGCTCAGTGGTAGAGCCCCTGCCTAGAGTCCCCCAGGGTATATGGTTCAGCACTAGCCTTAGTAAATATGGCAGTCTTGAGTTTTATCCCCAACTCTGCTAAAATGAAGAAAAGAAAAAAGCTTCCTGAGACAGAGGGATTGTGGCTGAATCCCGGGGGGGGGGGCAGCCACCCCGAACACTGGCTGTGGGAGGCTTAGCCAACTGGAAGAGAGCAAGCAGCTGCCTCTTAATAAAATGAGGATGGAATCGAATTTGAGACTGGGTAATTTAATCAGCAAGCTGAGGTGGCTTGGGGCTTATATATTTATTTGGACTTTTCCTCCTTCCAGAAAAGCATCTAAGTGGTTTACAAGGATATGTAAAACACCACACAATGGATCCAATTAAATTTGAGAGTGGGATCAGACACACTGGGAGGGCAGGCTGCCAATCCACCGCCAAGGTGGTCAGATGTCTGTTCCTGCACTTTATCCAGCCAATTTGAGACTGAAAATCCAGCCCACAAAAATCATATGGCCAAGTACCATGCTATTATAAGAATCTTTTAAAGAAGATTTTTAAAATTACAATTTTGTGTGTGTGTGCACAAGCGCATGTGTGCACATGCACACGCGCACACTCATGTGCATGACATGGGTGTATGTGTTAGTCAGAGGACAGCTTACAGTTCTTATTACCATATGGGCTCTGGGGATTAAACTCTGGCCAGTCAGCTTAGTGGCAAGCATCTTTACCTACTGAGTCCTCTTGCTGGCTCCTACAAAGATTTTTTTTTTTTTTTTT
>JAQHUG010000150.1:318732-330676 GCA_028555095.1 Dicrostonyx torquatus
GATGCAGCTGCCTTTGGGTCATTTCTGCTCCTGTAAGTAACCCCTCACCCACATGCCTGTAAGTAGCCCCTCACCCAAGCACAATGGTTCTCCAAGTTGGACTTTGGTCTGTCATCCGTCCTGTCTGTAGATGTTTGCTCAGGAAAAGTCTCATACAACAGACTAATGCTGGCTCATGGAATGAATCAGTGCCCACAAAAATGGATCACTTTAAAAACAGTCTAAAACAAACTAACTAAATAATAAAATAACTACAAAGGGTAAGCCTTGCCAGGCATGTTGGTTGCAAGTGCTGCAATCCCAGCACTTGGAGGCCGAGACAGAATGAGACAGAATAGTCGTGAGTTCAAGGCCAGCTGGGGTTACATATGGAAACCCTGACTCCAACGACAACTAATAGGTAAATAACAGAAGAGAGCCTGGTTCCTGAATAGCCCCGACTTTCTGTCACATCGTGTGCCCTGCTGTAGTTATTCTCAGCACTGGTCATGCCATCTATCCCTTACCAAAGGGTAAATTTATAAGAACACTCAAGCTTAGGAGTCTCAGCCCCTAAACATTTCTTCTTCATATGTGACCCAGTCCCTAGAGTTTTCTTACAGTTAAAGGAAATAGAGTAACCCAGCCTCCTCCCCCTGCTTAAATGCTCCCCCACTCACATACATATGCATACATGTAGTCACATATGCACATATATACACACTGTGACAGTGCTATGTGACAACCCCTATACAAGGACTCCTGTGGTAGTGCATCCATGGCAGCTGTATTGACAATTAATAATAAATAACAGGGGACATTTATTTCACTCCTCTGAGTGACACCCTGTGCTAAGTGCTTGGCAGCTAGTTTCTCATGAAGAACCCAGGGAGATTAAGCCATTATGAATGAAGTCCTGGATCTGCTTCTTCCTCTCGCTTGGTAGGTTGCCAAGTACATCACTTGGTCTGTGTCATCTGTAAAATGGTAGTAAAAATTGTCTCCCTCACTGCACACACACACACACACACACAATACACATACACACCACGTAATACAATACATATACACACATCACATATTCACACACACACATTCATGCATGCACAACACACACACACTCAAACCTACACACAAATAAACCACATGAAGAAAATGAAGGTGGTGCATGAGCAGGGAAGATCTTGATGTCACTCCTGATGTCACTGAGCTCTGGCCCTCACACACACTACAGACACGGCTCCATCCTTTCAATAGTGTGAACCTGGGGGCTGACCTGCACTGTATCTGAACCAGTGTGGGTGTCACGGGCATGCTTTGGGGATGTCATCACCTACTATCCACCCAGAGCTACTCACAGTCCTGAACATGCAGTCCACACAGTCCTAGGCTCTCATCACACACTACCTGCTTCCAGAATGCTTGTGGGTGCCCTGCTGACTTCTTCTCTAATAAATGTCTTCTTTGAAATAAGTTTAGATTTACAGGAAAATTCCACAAGACAGCCCAGGGAGCACCCGCCTGGTCGCCCTCCTCCTGCACTGTTAATATCTTATATAACTTCAGCACAGTGATCACAGTGGAACCCCCAACACTACTAATTGAATTCAGACTTGTCCAGTCTCTCCAGTTTTCCCACTCAAGTCCTTTTTTCAGTCCAGAATCCAATCCAAGATCCCACACTGCACTGAGTCACCTCTTCTTACTCTCTTCTGCTCTGGAACAGTGTCCCCACTCCTTCCTGTGACCTTGACAGCCTTGAAGGACACTACTCAGAGATTTTGTGGAATGCCCACTTGCTATTTGGTTATGGAAGCCCTTGATTGCCCAGTTCTCTAAATGGAGCCTCAGCCCCAGATTCTCCTACTGGTTCTCATGCTCAGGAACTTCACTGGGTCAGGGCGCAGTGGTAGAACCCCTGCCTAGAATCCCCAGTGAGGGACTGGGGGTGTGGCTCAGGGTTAGAGCCCCTGCCTAGAATCCCCAGTGAGGGGCAGGGGTGTGGCTCAGTGATAGAGCCCCTGCCTAGAATCTCCCAGTGAGGGACTGGGAGCGTGGCTCAGGGGTAGAACCTTGCCTAGAATCCCCCAGTGTGGGACTGGAGGGCGTGGCTCAGGGGTAGAACCTTGCCTAGAATCCCCCAGTGTGGGACTGGGGGATGTGGCTTAGGGGTAGAGCACTTGTGAGCCCTGGGTCCCAGAACCACCACCAAACCCCCAAAAAGTAAAATAAAGGGGGACCAGAACCCATCCCATCTGTCCGCAGGTTCCCTCAGATGCCTGCTGTCTGTCAGCAGTTGCTGCAGCTGAATTACTAAAGGAACAAATCTCAGATCCACAGTCATTAACTCTCAGTCCACAGCTCGACTTGTTCTGCCGGCCTCCCTGCCAGAGGCCAGATCTAGCGTAGTTCACAGAGACATAAAAACGCCTGTCTTCTCAGAGAGATTCTGTTTTGATCCTTTTTGTGTTGACATCAAGGACTCATTTCTTTAATACTTAGCGGCTTTTGAACCAAGGATGGGAGCAGCTAACTGCATTTGCATCAGACAGCTGGTTTTCCAGGTGAGCTGGCAATGCCTCTCCAGTGGCCCTTCCTTCCACTTCCTCCCAACATGTCACTCACCGGCTCTGCTTCTTCTTCCCTGGTTTTCTCTGGGCTTCTGGCAGTGGTGGGGCAGTCAGACTGAGGGGTTCTGGAATTATCCACAGACTCTGAGCTCTTCTTTGCCACACAGCCCAGGGAAGCTTAGTAAGAACTAGCAAAGGCCCAGGTTGCCTGCCACAGCCTACTTAAAATAAGTGTTTCCAATTTTTTAAAATGATTGGTTATTTTTAATTTGTGTGTGTAAGAGAGAGAAAGCAGGGGCAGGTACCTTTGAAGGCCAGAAGAGGGCAAGGAACTGTTGTGTGCCACCCGCTTAGCTGCTGGGATAGGAACTCAGGTCCTCGGCAAGAGGCCTTAATCACTGAGCCATCTCTCCAGCCCCTTATTTGTTTTTAAAATGGGTATTTATTAATCCATTCATTTGGGGAAGGGCTGTCATGATAAATGTTCAGAGGTCCGCACACAACTTTTGGGAGGTGGTTTTGGCCCTCTGACATGTAGGTCCCAAGGATGAACTCCATCCAATCCTCATTTTTCCTGGCAAGTGACTTTACCAGTGAGCCACCTTGCAGATCCAAAGGAGCGGTTTCAAGTCACATCATTGTGAATGTCTCCCCATATTTGCAATGGAGATCAAAAAGCCAGTCTCTGAGAGTGCCGAGCAAGTGCCCTTTCCTGGTTGGCAACCGGAATCCATCCTCTAAACGCACAGCCTGCAGATCCGGTTGCTTTCTCAGCCCTAAGAGGGTGGGAATGGAAGATAAATGGTGATTTCTCAGTCTGTAGGGTCCATGCTGTTGGAAGCCCGGCTCCGGTTTAATCTCTCACCTGAAGTTTGTCAGAAGTAAAAATGAGCCCGGATGAGCTTTTTAGACACTTCCCTCGACTTACAGGAATTCAATTTCTGGCCAGGGTATAAATCTGCAGCCCTCGGTGCCCGCGGTGGGGGCTGGGTCTGAGCTCAGGCAGGGGCTGGAGTTCGGAAATCAATCCCGCTGCGCGGAGAGGTCGGCGCGGGAGAAATTTATCTTCCGTGGCTGGCGGAGGCGTTTGTACGGATAGCCAGGGACACCCGGGCACAAAATGAAACGTTTGCTGCAAGGAGGCTCCCGGGCAGGTTGGAGACAGGCGGTGGAAGCTGCCAAGGACTGGGACGTGAGGGAGCAGAAACTATCTGCAGCCCAAGGTGCCCCAGGCCAGCAACTGCCTGCCCCTTGGGACCGCCTCCATGGGCTACTGCTGAGTGCCTGGGGGTCCCGGAGAGCAGCTGGTTTGTCACCCTTTCTCCCCCATCTCTCTTCTTTCTTTCTTTCATTCTGTGCTGTTCATTGAACACAGAGCTTGAGCATGCTAGGCCAGAGCTCTGACACTGAGTCCCTGTCCCTCATTGGAAGATTCTAGGCAGGAATCTACCACTGAACCACATCTCCAAGGTGGCTACTTCGTTTGGGTGTCCTGAGCATTCAGCACTTGGGTGTACCTCTGGACTTAGGTTCCAAGGATTCAAAACAAATGTCTAAGTGCATTTGGTCCTGTCAGCTGACTCTGGATCCGAGTTATCTGTGTTCAAATCTTAGTTCTGCTGTGCGATGTTGGGCTAGCGACTTAACCATTCTGTACCTCAGTTGCCCTCCTGCAGCTAGAGGCTAAGAGTAGCAAGAATGTCAGGGGCTCTGAAGAAGCTCCTTTATATTTAAATGGTTCACCTGCTGACATAGCAGGGCACATGGGAGGCAGAGGTGTGGCGGCCCAGGGTCCAAGGGCAGCCTGGACTCTTTGAAAAGACTCGAACTCCAAAGAGGCAAACAAAAGCTTCCCTATGCAGTGTGGCACACAGGGAATGTCATAACTGCTTTCAAAATAAAAAATAAATGGATGAGCCTGGGACTCGGGAGGCAAAGGCAGGCAGGGTCCCTATGAACTGGAGGCCAACCTGGTCTACATAGTGAGTTGCAGGCAGCCAGGGTTACAGACAAACCCCGTCTCAAATAAATAAAATTACTGGGTGGGTGTGGCCTAGAGTACAAAAAAAGAAGAGTCAAGTAGTCTGAACTTCAATGTTTTTTCCAGTTACACTTTTTTTGTTTTGTTTTTTTTTTTTGTTTTTCGAGACAAGGTTTCTCTGTGCTTTGGAGCCTGTCCTGGAACTAGCTCTTGTAGACCAGGCTGGTCTCGAACTCACAGAGATCCGCCTGCCTCTGCCTCCCAAGTGCTGGGATTAAAGGCGTGCGCCACCACCGCCCGGCAAAATATTTATTTATTATGTATACAATATTCTGTCTGTGTGTATGTCTGCAGGCCAGAAGAGGGCACCAGACCTCATTCCAGATGGCTGTGAGCCACCATGTGGTTGCTGGGAATTGAACTCAGGACCTTTGGAAGAGCAGGCAATGCTCTTAACCGCTGAGCCATCTCTCCAGCCTCCAGTTACACTTTATGCACGTGTGTGCATGTGTTTAATCTATGTGTGTTTGTGTACACGTCATGGCATGCGAGCTCGTGGAGGTCAAGGGCAACTTTCTGGAGTCAGTTCTGTCTTTCCGCCATATAGGTTCCAGGGATCAAACGTCGGTAGACCAGCCTTGGTGGCAAGGGCCTTTACCCACCGAGCCATCTCACAGACCCCTGAGTTGGCTCTGCAATACCAAAAGTGGGCCAATTGTTTACCATCTCTGAGCCTCAGGTTCTTCATTTCCCAAACAAGGAAGCTGGTTACAGTACGGTTGAGGGCTTATGGATGCAGGGAGCTAATGTATTCTGAGCGCTTAAAGCCCACAGTTCAGAGAAAGCTTACGAGATGCCTGCGGCTGTTTTCCTCACAAAGGGGGTTAGGACAGCAGTCCCCGAGCTCCCCAAATTCACACACAAGCCAAGAAGGGACAAGTGAGGAGGCAATCGTAAAATGGGTGTGACAACTGCCAGATGAGGAAATCGCAGGGCTGAATGAGCAGGGCTGGCAGAGGGCCAGCATCCTGGAAGTGGCAGTGACTAAACAGAACGGGAGAATGAGCTGTGGGTCTGGTGGGCACAGGGCATCCCTGGAACATTCACCGAGCACCCACAACACACCCAGTACAGTCCCAGGCTCCAGGAATGCAGCTATGAATGAGGTTCTGCCTTCCTTAGGGTTCTGCCCTAGTACAGCAATTCAGACGACACCTAATGAGGGGCTGAAGATTAAACTAGGGTTGAGGGTGGCGGTGAGGTCTGGAAGGTGAGCTAGGATGTTTTCCTTTTCCCCCCAAATCTAATTTCTCATCTGTTCCAGTCTCTGTACAGGTGGCCTGTGTAGCCATCAGTTTTATTACTGTAACAGAATGTCTGAGGTTGGCTAATTTATAAAGAATAGGTGTTTATTTCATTCTACAGTTGGGGAAGATGAAAGACAAAGACCTGTTGGGTTCTTGGGTTAGCCACAAGGTCCCCATCACCACCACACTAACCCTGAACTCGTTGCATAGCCCAGACTGGTCTTTACTCATGGCAATCCTCCTGTCTCAGCCTCCCAAGCACTGGGGTTACAGTCACACACCACAATACCCAGCACTTTATGTTATTTTGGGGCTGCTGTTGTGTTGACTGGCTCTGGAGCCCGCATCCATTCCTTTTCACAGGCCCTGTCTCCACCCACAGCCACGCTGGGTGTTAAGACGTGTGCTTCTGGGAGGAGACACAGTTTATCCCTAACTGAGCCAAAGCAGCCACAGCAACCCAGTTCACACATTCTCTGCACTTTCCCAGCTCTTTCAAAGAAATCTGTGTCCAAGGCAGAAAGCTGTGGCCCAGCATTTGCCTGGCATGCACGAAGCCTTTGGGTCTGTCCCCAGGACCCAAAGAGAACTACACAAAGACAGAATGCACTTGCAGGAGAATGGGCGGTGATGGCCATCTGGGTCACCCGAGCCTTTTGTTAGTAAGAATAGGCCACTTGAAGGGAAAATCGATCCTGGCAGAGCTGGGGAGCAGTAGCTCCCAGGCAGAGAGGCCCTGTGCCTCTCTGCTCCTTTGAGGATGACAGCCAGCGGGAGCTTGTCATTGTTCTGCCAGGTGGCTGAGCCCAGAAGGGCCCTCAATCAGCAGGCATTGTGGCCAGCTGCACCTGTGTCCTGCCCGCTGAAGGAGCCCTGGCAGGCACCTCCAGCCTCAGCGTTCTGGAGACCAGCTCTGCAAGTGGTCATTGCATTATCACCCATGTGCATGCCAGGCACATGGCATGCAAGACTCAGGCACACAGCCTTGCCCAGTGCGTGGACAAAGAACTTCGCATAGCGCCTTCTCCTAGCCCTGTCACTTGAACCTTACTGTGTGCCTCAGTTTCCCTGTTTGTAAAAACAGAGCTTTTGGTATGTCTTAGGTGACCAGTCTCCATTGCCAGGGGATGCTAGTGGCAGAGGCTTCTGTGTCCTCCCAGACTGGAAAAGGAACCACCAAAGCTAGATGGCTCCAAGGAGGGACTTGAAGATGAGGTGATGGGTGACTGAAGAGCTATGGAAGCAGTGAAGGTTGGCCACTGTCAGGTGTCACCAGGGGCTAGAGTAGTGGCTTGGCAGTTAAGAGCACTTACTTGAAGAGAACCGGAGCTGAGTTCCCAACTCCCACATCCAAAGCCTCACAACCTCCTGCAACTGCAGCTCCAGGGAATACAACGCCCTCTTCTGGCCTCCATGAGCACTGCACTCACATGACATTCCCACACAGACACACACCCATACACATAAAATAAAAATGATTAATCTTTAAAACAAACAAACAAAAAAAAGTGCTGCCACCCCGAAGTTGGGCAGGGAAAAGATGATGTGCTAACTAGTTTTATGTCAACTTGACGCAAGTCAAAGTCATCTGAGAGGAGGGAGCCTCACTTAAGAAAGTGTCTCCATAAGATCTGTCTGTAGGTGAGCTGGGTGGTGGTGGCGCACACTTTTAATCCCAGCACTTGAGAGGCAGAGGCAAGAGGATCTCTGTGAGTTCAAGGCCAGCCTGGTCTACAGAGAAAGTTCCAGGACAAGCTCCAAAGCTACAGAGAAACCCTGTCTTGAAGGAGAGGAGGATATCTGTCTGTAGGCAAACCTGTAAGACCTTATTTAATTAGTGATTGATGGGGAGGGCCCAGCCCACTGTGGCTGGTGCCATCCCTGGGCTGGTGGTGCTGGGTTCAAGAAAGCAAGTTAGTAAGCAGCTCCCCTCCATGGCCTCTGCATCAGCTCCTGCCTCCAGCTCCTGCCTTGCTTGAGTTCCTGTCCTGACTTCCAGTGACAGCGATGTGAAGCCTAACAAACCCTTTCCTCCCCAACTTGCTTCGGGCATGGTGCTTTGTCATAGCAATAGTAAGCCTAAGATGGTATAGCCAGAGTCCAAAAATTGGAGCCACTGTTCAGGACACTTGGAAGTGGGAGACTGCACTGGAGAGGGAAGAGAGGACATAACAGCCCCTCCTGGTTCCCCTTTCTCCAGCCTGCAAACTCCCTCCGCAGCCTTCCCTTGCCAGAAGCAAGCAGAAAGCCAGGGAGCAAGGGCACTTGGGAAATGGTCTACCCTACAGAGCTGCACACGGAAGGGTCTGGCATGGATGCCAGGTACGCAACCCACACTCGGGACTGACAACGCAAATTCCTGCCCTCCACAGTTGTCCCAGGCAAGTCACCCCTTGTGGGACATTCACCCTTGTTTAGACAACCCAAACAAGACTCAAGACTTGGAAGGAAGGAGGATAGTGTTCTATGTTTTTGTTCTTTTGTTTATTGCTGTTGTTTTTGAGACAGAGTCTTTTGTTTTTGTCTTTTGGTTTTTTTGAGGGTTTTTTTTTTTTCAAGACAAGGTTTCTCTGTGTAACAGCCCTGGCTGTCCTGGAACTCACTCTTGTAGACCAGGCTGTCCTTGAACTCACAGAGAACCACCTGCCTCTGCCTCCTGAGTGTTGGGATTAAAAGCATGCGCCATCACCACCTGACTGAGACAAGGCCTTTCTCTGTAGCCCTGGCTGTCCTGGAACTCACTATGTCGATCAGACTGGCCTCAAACTCAGAGATCTGCCTTCCTTTGCCTCCTGAGTGCTAGGATTAAAGGTGTGCGCCACCACACCCCGCAGTTCAATATATCAGTTAAAAATATTTATTTTCTTTTTATTTATATGTCTGTGTCTGTGTAAGTGTATGCCACATGAACGCAGGTGCCTGTGGAGGCCAGAAAAGGGCATTGGATACATTAGAACTGGAGTTATAGACAGTTGTAGATGCTGGAAACCAAACTTGGGTCCTCAGCAAGATCAGCAAGCAGTCTTAGCTGCTGACCCATCTCTGCAGGCACCATCCTTCTTGTCCATAGTGAAGAATGAAGCTGAAAAGCCACCACCTCTGAGAAGCCCTCCTTAATTGCTCCCTAAAAGCAGACCTTTGAAAAAAATGTATTTTATTGTGATTTAATTGCAATTATTTGGTTGTTTGGTTTGTGCGTGAACAGACACACTGCCTCTGGGTGTCATCACACATGCCACAACTTGCCTGTGAAGGTCAGAAGACAATTTACAGACCTGGTTCTCTCCTCCCACCATCGTAGCAGCCCCAGATCTTCTTAGTGTCCTTCTTGCCGGCCCTTGTCATGATGGAATCTTTATCATCACACTTGGTGAGTGTGGGAGATGCTCTAGCTTAGACGTGGCTTCTTCCCCAAAAGTTTCTGGGTTCCGAGTATAGCAACATAAGAGCTGGGGGGGTTCCTTAAGAGATGGGGGATAGTAAGAGGTCACCACCCAGGAAATTATGGTAATTCTGGGGAGGGGTGCCCCTCCTGTTTAGTCTCCCCAGAAGGTTCTGGTAACAGGTGATCTTAGAAGAGGGGGTGTGGTGGTCGAGCCCTCTACCTTAGGCTTCCCCGTGAGGGACTGGGAGAAGGGCTCCATGGTGGCACATCTGCGTAGAGGAGCGTTCACCTCGGAGTCCTCATCCGAGCTCATCTGATACCAACCCGCACCCTTGAACTTCTTGCATTGTGACCTTTCTGTTTTATGAAGTCATTCAACCTCAGGCATTTCGTTACAGCCATGAAAGAGTAACACAGTTAATCAGGACGGAAGTAGCCAAGGACAGGAACATCCTGTCCCTGTCATTTTCCCCACGTCTAAAACACCTCTTAGCACCTGGTAGTGATACATAATTATCTGCACAGTATTTCCAGAAAGAGAGAACCCTGGGGCAGTGCTGATTCCTTCTATGCCAACTGGCAGAGCACCAAGCTGGGGAACTATAGAGAGGCTGGTCTCCCCTTGCTGCCCTCCTCCCATCCAGCCTAGTTCACTGAATCCTTCCAAGTTTAAGGAAAACGTCAGCACCTCCAGGAACCCCCTCTCATTTCCAAGGACAGATGAGGGCATGCACCCGGGTAGCTGGCCATACGTGTCCAGGAATTCTCCTGCCTCTATACCCCACCTCCACACAAGAGCCCTCGGATTGCAGGTGTTTGCTAGCGCATTGGTCTTTATGTGAGTCCGGGGATCTGAGCTCAGGACCTTCCCTGCTGAGCCACCCCTTTGCCTTGCCTTCCCGCTTCCTCTCAGCCTTCATTATCTCTCTCTACCTTCCTTTATTCCTTCTCTCCTTTCTCCATCCCTCCGTCCTCCCTCACACGCTGGACAGAGCCAGCAGGTCACAGGAGCACAAAAGAACTGAAGGCATGTCTGCTTTCTAAGGTTGTCAGGGAGCTTTTCTGCTCTCCTTCCACCTGCCTGCCCTGCTCTGACAACTTCCTCTTTCCTCTCAGAGTGGACACACAAACTACCCCGCCCCTGTGCTTTTTGAGATAGGATCTCACTATTTATATAGCTTGGGCTGCCCTCAAACTCTCAGCAATGTGTCTGCTTCAGCCTCCAGAGTATTCAAGGCATGAGTTGCCATGCCCAGTTTTGAAAGGGTCGCTAGCTCTAAGTTAGTGCAACTTAGAAACCCAAACCCCAGAGTCAGCTTACTTGAGTTCAGAACCTGACTCCCCCACTTTCTGCTGTGTGACCTTGGGCAAGTGATTTAACCTCTCTGGGCCACACTTTTCCCACCAGCAAAGCAAGAGCAGTGGCAATGCCTCCCACTAGGGGCTAGAGAACTGAGAGAACTCTCCGTGGCTTTGTTCAAGGCTCTGTCTTCTTCAGGGCTCCCCTTTGAAATTCCCAGGCAGATCAGGGAGGCAGAAGTCGATCTCCTGCAGTGAGTTAATGAATCCAAAAGGGCCCCCAGCTGTGTCATGAGACACTCAGAGCAAGCTGGCCTGATTTTCAGCTCCAGGGAACTGAGAACAGGGACTAGTGCATGCTGGGGTTGCACAAATGCTTAGTGGCCCTATGACTCTCGTTGGTAGGGCCCAGGAAGTATAGGAGCTGTTCTCGGGTTTCTGCCTGAACCCCACACAGCTGTGACCTCCATATTCATGGCCTTGGCTTGGGGAGCATCACTCTGGAGACGACTGGAAGACACCCCCAGCTCCCAGCAGCAGGTGACTGGTGGTCAGTGAGTGCCCAGATCGTCCAGACCAGTGGTTCTCACCCTTCCTGCTGTTGCGACCTTTAATACAGAGCCTCATGTCGTGGTGACCCCAACCAAAAGTTATTTTTGCTGCTGCTGTTATGCAAATATCTGTGTTTTCTTAGGCCGCTGTGAAAGGCTGTGAAAAGGTTGACCGAGCAAAGGAGTCACAACCCACAGGTTGAGAACCACTGGTCCAGACGGAGACCCCTGTAATGCAGCTTGTATTCGGAAGTGCTCCACCCACCCAGTTGTGTGTGTGTGAGAGAGAGAGAGACAGAGAGAGAGAGAGAGAGAGACAGAGAGAGACAGAGAGAAAGAGACAGAGACAGAGACAGCGCCTGTGTGCATGGAGGCCAGAGGCTGACATCAGATGTCTTCCTCAATTGCTTCTCTGCCTTAGGAATTTATTTTGAGGCAGGGTCTCTCACAGAACTTGGAGCTCACTGATTGACCCTCTTGTCTCTGCCTCCCCAGCCCTGGTCCTAGGAAGGCTCTGTGAGTAGATTCCAGGAGATTAAGCTCACAGACTATCATGAAAAGCACTCTACCAAGTGAGCCCTCTACCCACCCATGGACTTTATTTTATTCATTTATTTTGGAACAGGGTCTCAAGATGACCTCCGACTCTGTGAAGCTAAGACTGACCTCGAATGTCTGATCCTCCTGCCTCCACCTCTCCTGAGATTACAGGTGTGTAACACCATGCCTTGTTTTTTGTTTTGTTTGTAGTGGTGGAGATGAAACTCAAGACCTTGAGCAAAGTAGGCCAGAGCTCTGCCACTGAGCCACACTGCAGCCCCTCACTGGGGAATTCAAGGCAGGGGCTCTACCACTGAGCCACACCCCAGCCC
>JAQHUG010000150.1:334045-345684 GCA_028555095.1 Dicrostonyx torquatus
CCTTCACTGTTAGCCTGACCCAGCCTCCAGTCATCGGAGGGGTCTCACCTGGCCTGTGGGAATGCCTATGGGTGACTCTCTGATTGATGACTGATGTAAGAGGCCCAGCCCACTGTGGGCAGCGTCATCCCTGGGCATGTGGGGCCTGGGCACCCAGCCCACTATGGGTGGTGTCATCCCTGGGAAGGTGGGCCTGGGCACCCAGCCCACTGTGGGTGGTGTCATCCCTGGGAAGGTGGGCCTGGGCACCCAGCCCACTGTGGGTGGTGCTGCCCTGGGCAGGTGGGCCTGGGCACCCAGCCCACTCTGGGCGGTGTCATCCCTGGGAAGGTGGGCCTGGGCACCCAGCCCACTATGGGTGGTGTCATCCCTGGGAAGGTGGGCCTGGGCACCCAGCCCACTGTGGGTGGTGCTGCCCTGGGAAGGTGGGCCTGGGCAACAGCTTTTCCCATTGGTTTCTACCTCAAATTCCTGCTTAAATCCCTGCCCTAAGGTCTCTCAATGATGAACTGTGACCTGGAACTGTCAAGTCAAACAGACACCCACCCACACCCACTGCACCCAGTTCATTTGTCCAGAGTTATCACAGCATCAGATGGGCAGCTAACTAGAAAGCCAACACTCAACTCCCACCCAGTCTGTGGCAAAACTTACTTCAAATACAGTCTATCTCAAGCCCCAGGTCCACCCTGATATACGCCAGCACTCAGTTACACCCTGGTGCATCCCAGGATCTGGGTTGCCTTGTTACAGCACTGCTGTGATCTGTGGAAACTTGGGTATGTTTCTGGTCTAAGTTCCAAGGATCTGGGGTCTACCTCTAGATGCATGCTTAGCCCTTATCTACCTGTCCAGGGGTTGTGCTTGATCGGAATCTGGCAGAATCAACTTTGGAGCACCTTAAGACCTGAGGGTTGCTGTCTTTCAGGACCTGCAGTCTGATCTGAGCTTGGTCTGTCTCACTACAGGGGTCCATCAGGTGACTCCACCATCACAGTGTCATAGTCTCTGGGCACCTTGTCACACACAGACCCCACCTGCACAAGCCCAGGACCTCTCAGGTGAGCATCCACCACAAATGACTTCTGTGCTCCGGGATGAGTGAAGGCAAGGCCATTTCATTTTCCAACATGATTATCTGAACTTCCTTCTTTCCTTCAAAAGTATGACCCCCCCCTTACTATGTATCCCAGGATGGATTCCAACCCTCCTGCTCCATTCTGTGCTGTGACAACAGGTGCTTACCTCCATACCTTGATCTTACCCCCCAACCTCTTTCTCCTTGCTTTATGTTTATTATTTTTAATGTATTATTTATTTTTATGATGTGTACAATGTCTCCCTGTGTGCATGTGTTGTCTATGTGTGTTTGCACACGCATGTGTGTGAATATATGCACAACTGCTGTGGCATGTGTGTGGAGGGCAGAAAACAACTTGAAAGTCAGTTCTTTCCTTCCACAATGTGCATTTCAGAGATCAAATTCAGGTCATCAGGCTAGGCAGCAGGTGCCTTCCAACTGAACCATCTTGCTGGCCCCATGTCTTGGCTTCGATTCCATTTTTATTTATTTATTGTGTATATATGTTCATACATGGGCATGCACCATGGTGAGCGTGTGGTCAGAGGACAACATTCAGGAGTCAGTTTTTTCCCTCCACCCTGTGGATCCCAGAGATCAAACCCAGCTTGCCAGCACCTCTCTCCACGGAGCCATCCTGCTGGCCCTGCATCGGGGCTTCTTTAGCAGTCCGTGATCTAGGCTATCAGTGAGTCTGTTCACAGAACACAGGAATGAGTGTTTGAGTGAGTGGCCATGTCTGTCATCACCTCTATCTCAGCACCACTCCCAAGGGGATGCTCTGACCTATGAACCCACCCTGAGCAGGACACCTTTGGAATGAGGCACTCCTAGATCCACAGAGGTCCAGTCTCTGTAGCTGGTATGAGCAGCCCATTGTGGTTTTGGTGTGAAACATCTCCCATAGGATCACACATTTGAATCTTTGGTCCCCAGGTAATAGTGCTGTTTGGGAAGGTTGTGGAGGTGCAGCCTCAGTGGAGGAAGTGGGTGACTGGGAACAGGCCTTGCAATTGTTTTCATGTGTATACATGCGTGCACATGAGTACATGTGTATATATGTATATTGTAGAGATCAGAGGTCAACCTCAGGTGTTGTTCCTCAGGTGCCATCTACCTTGATTTTCAGGAACAGTGTCTCTCACAAAACAGGCTAGGCTGACTGGCTAGCAAGCCCCCAGGGATCCGCCTTGCTTTCCCAGCATGGGGACTACAAGCACAAGCTACCACCGCTGACATTTTACATGGGTTGTGGGGACAGAACTCAGGTCCTCGTGCATGTCTATGAAGCTCTGGACTAAGTGAGCTACCTCCCCAGCCCAGACTTCAAGATTTTATAATGAACGTGTCCCCCCTTACTTCAGGGATTCAGCGTGACCACACCTCACTCTCCTACAGCCATGTCGACCCACCATACTGAGCTTTAGCCCCTCAAACGTGGAGCCAAAATAAGTCTTTGGGATACCTCGTGGGAACTGCCAGTGACACAATCTAGGACCTTCTGGAGAAAAGCCTCTGGGCATATCTATGCGGGATTATTCTGATTGCATTAATTGTGGTGGGAAGCCCCCCATCCACTGTGTGGGGTCTCTTCCAGGCTGGGAGTTGAGATGTGAGCATGGGGAGAGTAGGAAGAGCTGCAACACACCCCCTCATGACTCTCTGCCTCTTGACCGTGGACACGTGACCAGCTGCTTCCAGCCCCACTGTTGCCGTGACTTCCCTGTTATGATGGATTGTTTACAGGAACCGTGCATCAAAAGAAACCCTTTCTCCATGAAGTTGCTTTTGTTATCACATTTTATCACAGAACAGAAAAGCAAAACAAGCACCTATTTCCCCAAAATTGCTTTTTGTCAGGAATGTAGTTCCTGCAAGAAGGAAAGTAACTAATGTATGTGGTAATGTGCCAGGGTGAGGAGATGGACTTGCACAGAGTGGCGACTGTTAAAGCTTCAGGCTCAGGGGAAAGGGCTTGCCGTGAAAACCTGAGGCGCTGAGGTCAAATCCCCAGCACCCGTGGAAAAGCCAGATGTGGAGGTGTGCATTTATAACCTCAGTGACGGCGAGGCAGAGACAAGAGGATCCTGGGGCTCGCTAGCTGCTCAGTCTACTCAAAAGATGAACTCTAAGGGGCTGGAGAGATGGCTCAGTGGTTAAGAGCATTGCTTGCTCTTCCAAAGGTCCTGAGTTCAATTCCCAGCAACCACATGGTGGCTCACAACCATCTATAATGGTGCCCTCTTCTAGCCTTTGAGCATACATACAGACAGAATATTGTATACATAATAAAATAAATAAACATTAAAAAAAAAAAAGATGAGCTCTAAGTTCAGTGAGAAACTGCCTCAAAGAATAAGGTGGGTCTGTCCATGGTGGCACACAACTTTTATCCCAGCACTCAAAAGGCAGAAACAGATGCACTCAAGACCAGCCTGGTCTACACAGTGAGTTCCAGGCCAGCCAGGGCCACATAGTAAAACCTTGTCTCCATGATGATGATGATGGTGGTGGTGGTGATGATGATGATGATGACAGCATGACGATGTTGATGATGTAATGATATGATATGATGGTAGCAGTGGTAGTGGTGGTGGTGATGATGATGTGGTGTGATATGATATGATGGTCACATGATGACATGATGATGATATGTAATGATGATATGCATGATGATGAGAATGGTGTGATGATGGTAATATGATGTGATGATGATGATGATGATGATGATTAGGATGATGTGGAGACTGATAGAGGAAGACACCTGAAGTTGACCTCTGGATTTTACATGTGTGCCCCACATATCCTAGAACACACATGTAAGCTACAGGGCTGTGAAGCTGAAGATCCATATGAATTGGATCTGCAGAAATCCAGAGCTGTGGGTAGGCAACAAAAGAGGCATGTAGATGAGGGACCTGCAGAAGACAGTCGGGGAAAAGGACGGGAGGAGTTGCATGGCTCCGTATCCCTCCAGCCACAGCTTGGATACACCATGACTCATTTCAGACATATCTACAACAGTTGGACACATCTGTGAGCAGTCATGGGCATGTGTACAGAGCAGTGTGACTCCATAGTGGGTGTATATGAGGATACTTGAAGCTGTGTGTAGTTCTCTGTGGCCACAAACTTTTATTTTGTTCATGAGCCTTCTATTCTCAACAGACACTCCTTGACATATGATGGCGCTGCTGTCAGATAAACACACTGCTAATAGAAAATGCATTGGGAAAGGTTGAGACTTGGCCTTGAGTAACTCTGACTGGCCTCAAATTTATTACATAGTAGAGGCTGATCTTGACCCCCTGATCCTCCAACATGCTTCTGTCACAGGCATGTGCTACCAGTCAGTTTATCCCATGGTGAGAATGGAACTCAGAGCCACATCACCAGCCCCAGCCTTTGGAACTTGCTGTGTAGCTGAGGCTAGACTTAAATTCTTTACCTTCCTTCCACCACCTCCTGATGCTAAGATTTAAAGGCCATGGTGTGCCACCCCACACTCTCCATGCTCATGACCAGTGTTAACCAACTGACCAAGTGAACTTGGGGAGAAAGGATTTATTTGGTCTATACTTCCAAGTCATAGGCCATCATTGAAAGACGGTTTTCACATCTCACACTGGGAAATGACATCTGTAGATACAGTGTCACCTGACCTCTCGGGTTGCTAACTAGCTCATTAGCAGTGCAGTCACTCCTGGAACAGGCAGAGAGCACTCTCTCAGACATCAGCTCCGTGACCATATGCCTCAGCAGAAGCTGATGGGTAGACATGATACACAACAAGAGATGTTCATGAGGAGGCTCAGCTGTTAAAGGCTCAACAGCAAGTGTTAGGGCTGGAGCCAGAACCCCAGAATGCACCTAAACACTGCGTGGGTGTCAGCCCACCTATAATTCCAAACTTGGAAGCCAGAGGCAAGGGATCCCCAAAGCAGGCTGGCTAGTGAGACTAGCCATACTAGTGAACTCTGGGTTTGATTAAGAGACCCTGCCTCAGTAGATGGAGTGGAATAGGGATGGAGGATGATTCTGACATCAACTCTAGGCCTCTTCATGCACCTGCACCCAGGTGTACTCACACACACACACACACACACACACACACACACACACACACACACGAAAAATAAAATAGGGGTTTAAAAAAGAATGTTTATGGTTCCCAAACTAACCAGTTATTGTGCTAATTGACACATCTTGGGATCCCTGATGGCGCCACACTGAGCTCCTGGGCCCTGTTTATTATAGTGATGGCTGAGTGGCATCTTTGGTCCTCACGTGAAGAATGTGTCATCAGGTCTGACTTACCTGAAAACACAATCATTTCTATAATCTAATCCCAAGAGCCCTGGTCCTGAATTGGGTATTCTAAAGGCTTTATAGCTAGAAATTAAAACCAAGAAGGAGTATTTACTCTCTGTTCTGGTAAGTCTTGTGTGTGCAGTACAAAGCCATAGGCAGATACTGTGTTAAGAAGTTACCTAAAGCCGGGCGGTGGTGGCGCACGCCTTTAATCCCAGCACTTGGGAGGCAGAGGCAGGTGGATCTCTGTGAGTTCGAGACCAGCCTGGTCTACAGAGCTAGTTCCAGGACAGGCTCCAAAGCCACAGAGAAACCCTGTCTCGAAAAAAAACCAAAAAAAGAAAAAAAAAAAGAAAAAAAAAAAGAAGTTACCTAAAACAGGCCGGCAGGATAACTCAGTGAGTAAAGGCACCTTCTGCCAAGCCTGATGACCTGCGTTCACTCTACATGGTTGAAGAAGAGAACCTGATTCCTGCAAGTCGTCCTCTGTCCTCTACATATGCAAGTGTTCATGCATATGACATGTGGGCGTGTGTGCATGCACACACATACACACACACACAAACACATGCATATACACCACACACAAGAAACAAGAAAAACAACTGTCGCTCAACTCTCTTGGCTCCCAGTGAGGGGAGGGCAGAGCACATGCTGTGGGATTTATCTAATGTGTTTAGTTGGCACCGCTTGCTGGATCTTCTGGAAGCTGTTGATGGTGCCATATCTCTGCCTGCCCTGCTATGCCCTTGATGGGAGATACTTTACCTGCAAGCACAGAAATTTGCAGCAAACTGGCAATACACCTCAGTGGAGAGAGGATTGACCTCGCACACCAGAAGCTCTGGGTTCTGCCAACACGGGAAGGTGGGCACATAACCTACTACCCAGCCACTCCAGAGGCAGACGCTGAATTCAAGCACCTCTTTGTTGCAGTCGCAGACCCTCCCCCGCCCCAGGGCTACATGTGACTCTTGCCTCAGAACAACACGGAATCCACAGGGCATGGCCCACATCCTCAGGGAGGCTCCCTACACCGGCTGCATCCCAGCACACAAAAACATGCCTGGTTGTGTACAGACATTCCCCAAATGAGTGACAAATTCTGAACACTTGGGCTTGTCCCAGAGCCTCTCACATAGCACATGATATCATAGTTCACTTCTGTATACTCTGCGGGGCGGGTGGGTCAGGCATCCTCCCATGACCTCTTGGCCTTTCTGTTTTGTGTTTCTGTTTTTAATTTTTAGACAGGGTCTCACTGTGTAGCTCTGTCTGACTTAGAACTCACTATGTAGACCACGCTAGCCTGGAACTCACTGAGATCCCTCCTGCCTCTGCCTTCTGGCTGGGGGACTAAAGACCTGTGCCTCCATGTCTTTCTGGATGGATTGATGAGGTAGCTAGGAGCAGGCTGTGATAGATCAGACATCTAGGCAGTCAGAGCTGGACTCTCTGCCAAGCACTCACTGGTTGGTTCCTCCCAGGAGGCTGCAAGGACTGCAGGGTTGGGGAGAGGGCAGGCCAAGTGGCTCGCTTAATTAATTAGTCCTAATTGAGATATCTCTGCAAATATCCCTCTATTGAAGGTCATGGTTCATCGGTTTCCTGGGAAATTGTGCTGTCTATGTGCCTGGAGTGCTGGAATATGGCAGAATAGGAAAGAGGCCGCCTTGCACCTTGGCCATGCTTCTGGTTAGTTCAGTGGTGTCCAGAACAAGGCGGGGGTCAGGCTCAGAGATATGCAGAAATCCAGACAGAGGGGTAGCACCAGGAAGGTGGGGACCAGTAGGGACAGAGGCAGAGACAGATTCCTCTTTGAATCACAGGGAGAGACACAGGCAGAGAAACTACACAAGAGGGAGGACCAGAAGTGGGGACAGATGGACCAGCGGGCTGGGCAGACAAATGTCCCGCTGCCTTTTCCTGCCTTGCTCTCCTGGCCTCCTCATCTCCTGGGCACACGCCACCCCACCTGCTACCCAGCCTCCTGCAGCGGCAGCAGTGACAATCAAGCCTGATTCCTCTTTGGCCCAGTCACCCTCCCCTCTCCTCTCCCTCCCATCATTCCCTGCAATCATCTCGCTTGTTCAAAATGAGCCTCAGCGGCTGGAGCCAGACAGCTGTTCCATCCTGGAGCTTGTGCTGGGTGGCAGTGGGAACAATGGCAGTCAAGGGTGAGGGGCACAGGGTGGAGGGGAAATTGGAGGCTCAGCTTCCACCAGGCCAAGCTACCATTGCCACGATCCTCAGGGGTCTAGATACCCTGAACCCTCGCTAGTCTTTCTTGGCTCAGGTCTGTCTTCTGCTGCAGTCTTTCCCAGCACCACATTCCATCTGCTGCTTAGGAGGCCTGGAGGCTGTGAGTTCTAATCTAATCCCACATCCTCCATTGCTATCAAGGTCCTATGGTTCTAGAGAGACACAGTCACAGACAGACAGACAGATGGCCACTGGAGAGATACAAAGGGACTAAGGAGGTAGAGACAGGTGGATACCTGGGGCTCACTAGCCAGCCAGGCTAGTCAAATCAGCAAGTTTAAGGTAAAAGATGGGAGACCCTGTCTCAAAAAAAAAAAAAAAAAAGCGAGTTATCAAGATGACTCAGTGGGTAGAGGCCCTTGTCATCAAGCCTAGAAACCCGAGTTTGATCCCTGGTCCCTCCCGGTAGAAAGAGAGAACCAAGAACCATCTCCTACAAGTTGTCCTCTGACTTTCATGCGTGCATTGTAGCATGAGCTCACCCTACTCCCAGTAAATAAATAAATGTCATTTTTCAAAAAGCAAACCTGAATGTTGTTCTGTGGAATGATAGTGGAGATTGAACTCAGGCCTAACACACACACACACACACACACACACACACACGCATGCACGCGTGTGCACAACTCATTTGGAGGCTGAAGCAGGAAGTCCATGGTGTATCATTTGCCCAGCATGGAAATCAGCAAGGCAAGAACAAGAAAAACTTAATTTAGGCATTGCCACCTCCAGAAAACCCCTGTCACTCCAGGTCTGGTTTCATTACCTCTCCTCTGCCACACAACGTTCCAGAAATAGTTCTGTCACCACACATGCCTTGTCATGTCATGAGGACTGCAGATCTAATTGATAGTAGAGCCCCAGGAGAATGTGCAAACCTGTCCTCCCCTTTCCCTTCCCTTCTTTCCTCCTTTCTTCCTCTCTTGAGACAGTCTTGCTGTGTAGCCAGGCTGAGTCTAAACTTACTATGCTCCACTCTCAGCTTCTCAAGAGCTAGAATTACAGGGGTGCATCATCATATGTTCATCGTATGTGACATTATATATATAGTATTGGGAATGGAACCCAGGCCCTCCAGCAACCTGTTTCTTTGCTCTGCTGCTGAGCCACCCCCCACAGCCCTTCCCTGGGGGATTCTAGCCAGGGGCTCTACCACTGAGTCATGTCCCAGCTCCTCACTGGGTATGCTGGTTTGAATAACAAGGCCCCCCGACAGGCTCATATATTTGAATATTTGATCCCCAGTTGCTAGAACTTTTGGGGAAGGATTAGGAGGTCTTCTCTCTGCCTGCAACTTGTGGATCAGATGTGAGCTCTGAGCTATTGCTCCAGTGTCAGGCCCACTTGCCACCAAGCCTCTCATCATGATGCTCATGGACTAACTCGCTGAAACTGTAAGTAAGCCCCTAGTCAAAAGTTTTCTCTTAAAAGTTGCTTTGGTTACAGTGTCTCTTCACAGCAACAGTATAGTTGAGTAAGACACAGAGGGATTCTAGTCAGGGGCTCTATCACTGAGCCATGCTCCTCACTGAGGGAAACAGGCAGGGCTCTACTTCCTCTTCTCTCTGGCAGTCCCAGCCCTTTCTGCAAAGCCTCTGGTCCCCATACTCTCTCACATCTCAGGTATCTGAGCAGAATCAAGCAGCCCAGAACCAACTTATGCTTAAAGTAGATCAACTCCACCATTTCCCTGTCTCTCCACCTCTTTGGTATTTACATTGGCTCAACTCCCATCATCCCCCACTAGGACAGTGTAATCCCCTTTGTCCTAGTCTCATGATTCCCAGCCTTGTGTCTGCAAAAGCCTCAAGAGGACACCACTAACCCCGGGTAAAGTCTCATTCCTCCCCTGCTCAGAACCCTCCACAGTCCGTCCATCTCCCCCACCACCACCAATTCGGTCACCCATGTAGTTGCCTATCAAGTGTTTATTGAACACTTACTATGTGCTGCTAGGTCAGTTCTGGGGCTACACAGTCAACAAAAAATCGTTTAAATGCCAAAAGGGTTCAGCACTTAAAAGCCCTTGCTGCCAAGCTTGACAANTCCTCACTGAGGGAAACAGGCAGGGCTCTACTTCCTCTTCTCTCTGGCAGTCCCAGCCCTTTCTGCAAAGCCTCTGGTCCCCATACTCTCTCACATCTCAGGTATCTGAGCAGAATCAAGCAGCCCAGAACCAACTTATGCTTAAAGTAGATCAACTCCACCATTTCCCTGTCTCTCCACCTCTTTGGTATTTACATTGGCTCAACTCCCATCATCCCCCACTAGGACAGTGTAATCCCCTTTGTCCTAGTCTCATGATTCCCAGCCTTGTGTCTGCAAAAGCCTCAAGAGGACACCACTAACCCCGGGTAAAGTCTCATTCCTCCCCTGCTCAGAACCCTCCACAGTCCGTCCATCTCCCCCACCACCACCAATTCGGTCACCCATGTAGTTGCCTATCAACTGTTTATTGAACACTTACTATGTGCTGCTAGGTCAGTTCTGGGGCTACACAGTCAACAAAAAATCGTTTAAATGCCAAAAGGGTTCAGCACTTAAAAGCCCTTGCTGCCAAGCTTGACAACTCGAGTTTAATCCTCAGGACCCACATGGTAGAAGGAGAGAACCAACTCTCAAGTTATCATCCAACTCTATAGACAAATTGTGGCACACACATACACTCATACACAATAAATAAAATGTTTAAGAGATGTGATGTAGCTTCTACCCCCGCCCATGCTCATTTCCTCTCACCCTCTCTGCCATTTACTTGGCTCAAGTCATAGTGGCCTGCTCAGGGTCTTCCCAACATTGCAAGCATATTCCTGCCTCAGGACCTTCTTGCTGCTCCTACCCTTAATGCTTTTCCTCTCAATATTCTGCCCCCAGTCCCTCCAGATTTCTGCACAATGTCATCTAATCAGAGAGGCTCCTCAAACCAAAAATATTATGTGCACATCATGGTGCTCGTGTGGAGGTCAAAGGACAACTTGCAGGAATAGGTTCCCTACTTCTACCGTGAGGTCCTGGGGGGTCATCAGGCTTGGTGGCTATGTCGTTGGCTATGCTCTATGTTTCTTTATATAACACTTCCAGCCACCTACCACAGAGCTATCAAAATATTTTTTACCAGTCTGTTTAGGATGTCAGTCTGGCACAGGAAAAGTGCATTGTTGTGTGAATGTGTGTATGTATTGTACTGGGATGGAATCGGAGGTTTTGTGCATGGTGAGAAAGTGCTCTACCGTTAAACCACATCCTCAGCCCTGAGATGCTCAGAACTATAGTGCCAGGCTCTCTTGCCTCATCCATCGTCCTTCCTGAGATGCTCAGAACTATAGTGCCGGGCTGTCTTGCAGCTACACTTCTCTCTACTTGCCTTTCTCTTCATCTCCTTCCTTCTTTTCGTCCCTCCTTCCTTTTGAACAGGGTCTCATGTAGGTCAGGCTAGTCTTAAACTCGCTATATAGCGCCGAGTGGTGGTGGTGCACATCTTTAATCCCAGCACTCGGGAGGCAGAGGCAGGTGGATCTCTGTGAGTTCAAGGACAGCCTGGTCTACCAAGTCAGTTCCAGAACAGCCAGGACTGTTTCACAGAGAAACCTTGTCTCAAAAAAGAAAAAAAAATCAAAATAAACAAACAAAAAAAGCTGTATAGCTGAGAGTGATCTTGAACTTCTGATCATCTTGCCTCTACCTCTGGGTGCTGGGATTCCAGTCATGTGCTATCATGCCCAGCTTAATCAGTGTGGGAGGTGAAACCTGGAGTTTTGTGCGGATGAGACAAGCATGCTACCAACTGAGTTCCAGGTCCAACTCCAGTCCTTACTCCTAAGTACTCTTACTGGGTTGAGCAAGTGAGGCAGCAGCCAAGCCTGGATACCCCTTTGTTTCTCCCAGTCATGAGCCCTGAGACTCTCTTGAACCAGGGGACTGTGAGCAACAGCAGTCTATGCCATATGAGGAAAACGCTTTAGGGGCTGTCGGAAGTCTTGCTGTG
>JAQHUG010000150.1:377749-391076 GCA_028555095.1 Dicrostonyx torquatus
CTCCACACCGCTGGGCCTGCAGCAGGCTCCACACTGCTCCCTGGACCTCAGGGCCTTTGCACACGTTGGCTGTTCCTCCTGCCTTAGATGCCCTTCACCTGAAAGCCTTTCTCACTCACCCCCTTCACGTGTTTACCTCTAGTTCCACTCCTTAGAGACACCTCCCAGACCACACCAGCTCAGACTCCCTACCTGTCCCCATCCTCACTCTCTTTTGTTTAAGACGTAGTTTTATGTACCGAACATGGGAGATCACACCTTTAAACCCAGCACTTGGGAGGCAGAGGCAGATAGAATGCTGTGAGTTCGAGTCCACCCTGGTCTACAGAGTTCCAGGACCACACAGAGAGACCCTGTCTTGCAGGGGGAGGGGGTACTTTTTTAATTCATGTGCGTATTTCTGGGGTCAGACAGTAGGTTGGATCCCCTGGACTGGTGATTGTGGGTGCTGAAAGTCAGACTCCAGTCCTCTGCAAGAGCAGCACCCTGGTTGTGAGACAGGGACCCTCAGTGAGGGATTGGTCAGATCAGCTTAGTCTGTGGCCATACCCGTGAGAGATGGTCTTGACTGACAGGAAGGCCCAGCTGGGTGTGGGCAGCGCCATCTCTAGGCAGGTGGGCCTGGGCTGCATAAGAAATCTGGCTCAGTGTGAGGCAGGGAGTGAGCCCCCACCTGAGTGCCTGACTCCCCTCAGCGATGGACTGCCACCTGGAAGTGCGAGTCCAAGAAACCCTGTCCTCTTCAGTGCCCATGGCTGAGCCATCTCTCCAGATCCTCTTTAATCTTTATTTTGGGGTGGGTGGGGGGAGGCCAGGCTGGCCTTGAACTCACGATGTAATGGAGAATGACCTTGAATTCTGATTCTCGCCACCCCGGGTTACAGGTGTAACCTGTTTGCGATTTTCCCTGTTTGCATAGGATTATATATGGATTCAGTTCTTGGCGCTGTTATATACATTTCTGTGGTTTCATCTGTCTGCTGCGCCTGAAGGTCAGCTCTGGGAGGGCAGGGCTTCACTGTTTAATCAAATTGAATGGCTGGGGAAATGACTTCCAAGAAAGGACTCCGCTGGGACTGGGGAGGGGTGTCTGGGACTAGACGGAGAAATAAGAGAAGGGCATGGCCGCCTCCCTCGGAGCCCCACCTCTCCCTCTTCTCTTCTCCTGCCCTCTCCTCCCTTCCTCTCGCCTTTGTGGAGCCAGGCCGTGTTAACCACTAGCTATTTTTTAGCCGTCACGTGGTGCCTCCTAGTGGCCACCTGGAGCACTGCAGCCAGTGACTGATGCCCTCACGACTGGACTCAAATTTCCCCACTTCAGCCACAGCGTGCTCTGACATGTGGCCCCGCCCTCGCTCTCTGAGTAGCCCCACCCCCAGTCAGCCCCGCCCCAAGCCCCTCCCTCCAGTCTTGGGGTCTCTCAGCAAAGGGGCCGTGGAATTAGAAACCTAAGGGTGACTGGATCATCCTCAGGCAAGTAGACGTGTTTTTTTTTTTTTCTTTTTGTCTTTTTTCACATGTGGTGTACCTAGTTTCTTTTGAGCTCAAATCCTGAGTGCCTACTGTGTGCAACCTACTGCACCTTCCCCACCCCGCGTGTTTGTACTGACAGCCTCTTCTTGTGGAAATCCTACATGGACCCTAACCTCCATCTCTTCCAGCGCCCCGCAGTGGGGTGTACCTGCAGCTCATTCCCCTCTTGTCTAAGTCAGAAAAGAGGTGACCAGATCCTTGTTATTCTGAGTTCCTACCTGGAAACTCCGCTAGTCATGTCTCCCCAGGCAGTGCAGACCGGTGAGGTGGATCATTTAACAGTGTGTAGCTTCAGGAGAGACTTGCCTCAGCTTTTCCTCTCTGTGCTACTCCTGAGCTACCTGGACTCAAGCAAGTGACTTAACTTTGCTTTGCCTCAGTTTCCCTATCTCTTAAATGAGGATACCCTGCCAGGGTACCATTCACAAAGAGGGCACTCAGGATTAAGCCACTTAGTTCTGGCCATTTGTGATATAACACCGAGCAACAGACTTTCTCCAGCGTTTGCTGATATGTTACTGTTTTTATCGATACCAGCTTCCTTCCTGACTCCCCCACCCAACACACACACACACACACACACACACACACACACACACACACACATGAGATCTTGGGGTATTCCCACCCCCAAGATGGAGGAGGAATGAGATTTCTTAACAGTAAAAGAAAGCTTGGACCCTCCCTGTTTTGTAAAGCTCTCCAAGCTTACCCAAAAGATGGGGTACCACAGGGAGCCACCTGCTTCTGCCATACCAGGAATGGGGTATGCATAGAGCCAACACACACCGGGTCTGAATGTCGCGCTTGCACACACAGCCCGTCACCCTGAACACCCAGTTTTAGAGTGATGTATTCAACCAAAGGCACAGAGTGCCCTCACATGGCCACACACCTGACTGTCACTTGAGTTTTGAACAACCCAGGCATCTGGGCACAGCCATGAGGACAACTGTCACACCCCGTTATTGACATACAGCAGGAGCTGAACACAGGAGATTCACAAGTCCTCATGCTGGGTCACACAGCCAGTCACAGACCCACAACTCCTACCTATCATCCCACCCTCAGGTCACCCCACCCCCACTCCACTCGCATACACTTCCACACGTACATTCACCCTCTACCAGTCACACCCCGATTCACTCACATTTGGACACACACACACAAACTCCCCTGGGTCACACCCAGCCACAACACAAAGACACACGTTTCCCCAGCACTCAGGAGCAGCAAGCACCTGGAGCACATCCCTGTCAGTCATTCACACGTGAGTCCCGCCCCCTTCCCCACTATAGGGGTGCAGGCAATGGATGGGGGGAATCTTTAGAAGCTAAAGCCACCCTAACCATAGCGGGCAAGTGACAGGCGACACCCCAAAGCCCCCCTGAAGTTTCCCTCCCCAATTTCACAGCCCGATGGTGGGATGTGAGCTGTGGTTCATCGAGGTGGTCGGAACCCCAAAACTAGATTCCCCCCAGTCTCCCCGCCTTGAGGTTGCATTGGGTGTCCCCAGGGTTTCCCCAAACGAGGGTGGATGTTTCCAACCCCTCCTTCGCTGCGACCTTCCCCATAAGCCCCTCGCCATCCTGCAGCTTTTGGAAAGGGAGACTGGTGGGACCCCAAAGCTCTTGTTTGCGGGATCCCTCCGAGCCTACGTCCCCTCTAGGGCTCCCCGGCTTCCGCACCTGCCTGCGGGGCCCCTACCTGTCCGGCGAGGCCTGGGCAGAGCAGCCACAGCAGCAGCGACAGCCGCGGGACCGTGAGCGGCCACATGACGCGCCCCCCGCCCGATAGGCGCCTGGGTAATGGGGACCCGCCGCCTGGCGCGACCCCGCCCGCCCGCCCGGGCGACCCGAGCGCCTCCACCCGGCCTCGCCCGCGGCCGGGATTCCACCCCACCCCCGCCCCGCGCCCAGCCTTTGTCGCGGACTCCGCCCCCAGCCCCGCCCCCAGCCCGGCTTTGGGCGACAGCCCCGCAGAGTGGGGCCCCTGCCAGCAGGTGGGGAGCTGTCACGGGTGAGCGAGGGAAGCCGGGGTCCAGACCCGGCAACCCTCAACTCACCATCCCCCTTAAACCTAGATGTGAAAGGTCAGGAGATGGGGGAGGGGGAGCTACCACGTTCTTGTCGATTTCACCGTCCTAGGATTTTCCCACGATGAAGATGGGGTTGGAGGAGGGATGGGGGACAAAGCAGGAGACCTAGTAGGAAAAGAGATTTAATAATCAACAGGGAAACTGAGGCACAGACTGGGAAATTAGGAGTTGGGGAAGGGGTGAATGACAGGAGGGAAGATGAGGCAAAGGTGGGCACTGGGAGTCATGGGTCGCAAAGTCGAAGAGCAAAGCCGGTGGCGTGGTTCACACCTGTTACCTAGTACTAGGGAGGCAGAGGCACCGGGACTGGAAGTTTGAGGCCCCCTGGGTTGTATGGTGAGTCTCCACCCAACCAAGACTGCAGAGTAAGAACCTGTTTCCAAACAACACACACACACACACACACACACACACACACACAGAGCCCAGTCCTAGTGGCACACATCTGTCATCTCAGCATTTGGAAGTTGGGAGGTAAAGGCAGGCTCTGGAGTCGGAGGTCATCTGGGCATGGTGGCACACACCTTTAATGCCAGCACTAAGGGACCTGAGGGATCTCTGTGCGTTCAAGGTCAGCGAGTTCTGCCTAGCCAGTTCCAAGCAGTGGTTCTCAACCTTCCTAATTCTTCAATCATATGATACTATACCTCATGTTGGGGTGATCCCCAACCATAAAATAATTTTCTTTGCTATTTCATAACTTTAATTTGGTTACTGTTATGAATAATAATGCAAATATCTGTATTATCCGATGGTCTTGTTCGACCCTCAGTGAGATGGCTCAGTGAATAAAGGTGCTTGCCACCAACCCTGATGACCTGAGCTCAATCCCCAGGACCCACATGGACGCTGTCCTTTGACCTCCACACACATACGCACATATGTAGAAATATAAGAAAAAAATTAAAAATGAAGAGATTCCCATGGGGGGATGAACAGAAGAGACACTGAGACAAGTCAGTGGGTGAGCAGATGATGACCAGTCTTTCAGCAAGAGGCATCTCGCATCCCCTCTCTCACAGGTCCTCAGCGTGGAAGTTCTCTCTCTCCCCAAATGGTCCTGCCTCTTTCCTGCTTTAATGGTGCAAGATGACAGGCTGGATGCTCAAGACAGTCAAAATATTAGCAAGGCCTCGTGTCTCATTTGCATATGAATAGTGTCCCTGTCCTACCTTCTTCTGGGAGACTCTGCAGTCTTTGTCTGCTTCTCAGTGAGAGCCAGGAGTGTTCCCAGTCCCCCTTCCTTCCTGAAGCCTCTCAGTGGCATCTATCAATCTATCTTTCTTTCTTTTTGTATCCTTTTTCTTGTGTGTGTATGCTGGGGGGGGGGAGAACGTTCAGGTAGAATGAGGGATGTGGTTAGATTACAGGGAAATTGGCCATGAAAGACGGAGGGAGAACAAAGACAAGCAGACCAGGCAGACCCTGAGGGCTCACTGGTCGGCCAGCCTCGCTGAAAACCAAAGTCTTGGCTTCCATGAGAGACCGTTTCTTAGGCAATCAGATAGAAAGAGACAGAGGAAGGAACCAGTGTCCTGCTCTGGTGTCTGCATGCACACCTGTGCACACACGCCTGTGCACACCCTCCCATATACTTAGGTCCATGCACCACACTAGAAGGTGGAGAAGGGTTGAGGAACACACACCTGAGGTTGATCCCTGGTCCCCAAACACACATGTGCATGCACAAACACATACATAACACATGCACCACACACGAATCCACAAAAAAAATAATGCTAGGTGAAGAAGGCCCCCATCTTGCAGATCCTACTGGGTTGCAGTTAACACACTGGTGTTAACAGTTAACAGTTCTGCACAGGCGAGGAGGCCAGCAGTTCTGGTGCCAACACCTCTCCAGGCGAACTAGCCTGGGCAGGAGAGAGGACTTGGAGGATTTGTCATCTGAGCATGAGGACCTGAGTTTAAATTCTAGGTACCCACGTGAACACCAAGCCTGGCTTCGTGTGCCTGTAACCCTGGAGCTGAAGGCAGAGACAAGTTGATGCTGAATGCGTGCTGGCCAGCTAACCTAGTGGAGATGGTGAGCCTTGGGATCACTAAGCCACCCTGTTCCCAGGCCGTAAGCTGGCAAGTGATAAAGATCTGCTGTTCTCCTCTGCCCCCCTTGTGTGCACCCCAACATTACCATACACACAAAGACACCTGTTTCTTCACCCATGTTGTCTGTCAAGGAACATCTGACACATAAGTAGATGATTGGTTCTTGGACCCCAGAGCCTGTTACCAGAGAACTCTAGAGACAGGATCTGGTCTCCAGGCAGAGTCTTAGCCTCAGAAGGTATCTCCATCAATCCTGTAGCCTTTGCCCCCCAAAGGGGACAGTCCTCTGAGGGTTCTTTAGGCTGGGAGGGCAGTTGCTATACTGTAAATGAGGATGGATGTGGTCTGGGAGGGGGGCCTTTGTTCAGTTTGGATTTCAGGACTATGAGCCCTGCCAGGTGTCTCAACAATAGGAGAACGTACCAAAAGCAACTCAGTTTATCTCAGCTCACTAGCCCTGGAGCTCACTGACCGTTAGTCTAGGCTGGTCAGTACCCTGCAGGGGCCCTTCTGTCTGCTTCCCTGGCACTGGGACTGTAGACTCATGCTGTTCTCATTTGCTTCTGCTGCTGTACTAAACACTGACCAAAACCAGCACAGGCGAAGAAAGGTTTATTGGCTTGCAGGTTACAGCCCATCCCTGAAGGAGCCAAGGCTATGGAGAAATGCTGCACTGGCTTGCTTTCCGTGACATGACTTCCTTCTCCATCACAGGACGACCCGCAGGAAACTGGGTCCTCCCGTGTCAATCAACAATTAGGAAAACGTCCTAGAGAAATGAGGAAGGCAATTCCTTTAGTGAAATTTCCTCTTACCGGGCAAGCTAGGTTTGTGTCAAGTAGGCAAAAACTAACAAGCACATCATTGGGCTTGCTTTTGTTAGTGAGACAGAGTCTCAGTATATAGCCCTGGCTGGCCCAGAATTCTCTATGAAGAACAGGATGGCCTCAAACTCACAGAGATCTACCAGTCTCTGCCCACCCTGGGATAAAGGCATGGCGTGTGTGTGTGTGTGTGTGTGTGTGTGTGTGTGTGTGTGTACATGTCTGTGTGTATATATGTGTATCTGTGTTCCCATGAAAGCTAGGCAAGAGGGTGACAGAGCTGGAGGGAGTCACAGGGAGTTGCTGGGAATGGAACTCCTGCCTTTTGAAAGAATAGTCAGAGTTCTTAACCGCTGAGCCGTCTCTCTGGCCCTGTACCTGGCGATTTATGTGGGTACTGAGAACCCAAACTCAGGTCCCAAGGTTTGCTTAGCAAGCATCTGAGCTATCTGTCCAGTCCCCTGGCTTACAGTTACATCACACTCCATCATGGTGGGAACGCATGGCGGCCAGAGAGTGTGGTAGAGGCTCCTGGCATTTTTCAAATGAGGAAGAGGTCAAGCAGATACCAGTTTCTAGGTCCAGCCCCAGCCATCCAGTTCTACTATATAGTTATCAGTTTTTCTTAAAGCACCACCAGGAAAAGGACCAAGCTCTCAAACATACCAGCCTATCAGAAGCCATTTTATCCAGACCATAATAAGTGTCCTTCTAAACAGTGTCAGGGAAGTGGTCACTACCACAGACAATCTATGGCTTCTGTGGCACGGTTAACCTTTGGTCCTTAAGTCCTCAGTTTCCTCCTCTCCAACTTGTTTCCGCATCAAATCCTGTAAACTACATTTCCCAGGCACCCTTTGCACCCTATAAACTACATCTCCCAGATTCCCTTGCTTGCAGCTAGAACCAGATGCTAGGAGATGGAAGGAGAATAGAGGGCAGGAAGGAAGGTAAAACCAGATTATCTCTATTCCCACCCCACCACCCCCGGTTTCTTCCCCACTCCCTGTCTCTCCCTGTTTCTTCTCTCTCCTCCTCCCTCCCTCTCTTCCTTCCTCCCTTTCCATTCCCCCTCCTGCAGATGTGTCAAGATGTGGTTGTCACCTCTGTAATCTCAGTCACTTTATGAAGTCCCTACTGTGGCTCAGCTCCTACCCTTGAAACTTTGAAGACTATTGTTCCCCGATTCCTGTCTTTAGGAAGATGGAGACTTGGGGGCTGGAGAGATGGCTCAGAGGTTAAGAGCACTGGCTGTTCTTCTAGAGGTCCTGAATTCAATTCCCAGCAACCACATGGTGGCTCACAACCATTTATAATGAGATCTGGTGCCCTCTTCTGGCCTGCAGGCACACATGCAAGCAGAACACTATGTACATAATAAATAAATAAAATATAAAAAAAAAAAAGATGGAGACTTGACCCTACAGAGCCTATTGGTCTCTCAAAGCACTCTTCAAACCTTCCTCATACCCATGAAAGTCCCTGTAGCACATGTCGTAGATCTGTTTTATCTATTTTACTTTTTACAAGCTGTATCCCAAGTTGGCCTCAACTCCATATGTAGCCAAGGCTGACATTGATCCTCCTGCCTCTGCCTCTTTAGTTGTGGGATGACAGGCGTGTGTCCTTGGACCCCGTTCAGAGCTGGGATAGTACCCAACACTTTGGGCATGCTAGACTAGCATCCTACCATGTTGTATTGGGGGGAGAGGGGTGCGTGTTGTTTGTTCCCCGCACCCGGCTTCCAAGCCCCCAGCCGCTGGCCCGCTCAGCGGCTGGCTGGCCGCCTGCACCCGAAATAACCACGTGAGGATGGTATTCATTTAAACTCTGCCTGGCTTATTATCACTAGCCTTTTCTTGGCTAGCTCTCATAATTAAACTAACCCATTATAAAAGTCTGTAAGTCACCATGTGGTGACGTACTGGAAAGGTCTAACCTGCATCCATCTGCGACGGTGGCTCGTGGCGTCTGGCCCACTTCCTTTCTTCTCCTCCCAGAACTTCCATTCTGTCTACTCCGCCCACCTAAGGGCTGAACTGTCTATAAGCCAGGCAGCTCTTTATTTAACCAATCAAAGCACAGAAATACAGGTGGACCCTCCCACACTACCATCCGAGACATGCCCAGCCCTGGGCTTCTGCTGTTGATCATGGAACCAAGTTGGATATATTCAATGTCATAGCTGCAACCACATCTGTGATCAGTGCTGATGTCAGGGTCCCCATCACACTGTGGCTAGTATCCCCCTTAACAGGTAACCCGTGCCGCCACCAGTACACTCGCTAGCCTGAGGCCACACTATGCTCTCTGTTGTCCTTCTTGGTTGTGTAAAGGTTCTCATAGTCAAGTTTTGTTTTATTTTGCTTGAGACAGTCTTGGCATGTAGCCCAGGCTGGCCTGGAACTCAAAACTGACCTTGCCTTACCTTTCTGAGCTCTGCAATTGAGATAGACTAGAAAGAGAGGGAAACTTTATTGAAGCTTGTCTGGCAGAGAAACAAGAATTCCAGCACAGGCATCAATCCTAAGCCTGTAATCTTTTAGGAATCTCACCAGAAACCCCATTTACAGGGAAGGACAGACAGGTCCTAAGCCCTTCGTGCAACCCCAGTGGCTTCTGGTTAGTAGGTATTTCTGATTCCCCATAGTGGGTTTCTCTGCCAACACAATAAGCCAGATCAAGCTGAATTAAAAGTCAGGTTTAATGAGTAAAGCACTCCCAGGCAACTCTCAAGCCCCCCATAAGTGAGGCGGGAAGGGGGAGAGGAAATCACATGGCAGGTCTAGGGACCAGAGCTCAAATAGGTGCGGTCTTGATCTTTGGGGGAGGAGCCTGGACTTTTGGTGGTCTTTCTGAGGGGTTCAGGGTTTGGAGAGGGGAGGAGTGGGATTGAGGCAGAGCTTCCAACTGAACACTGGTCTCACCCTATCCAATTATAATTCCATCTAAGGCATATCCTGAACTACCCATAATTTCAGGTATATGAGAGAAAGGAGGAGGAGTGTCTTGGTGACCTTTCGAGATGCAGTTTGAGACACTAAAATACGGCTAATGCTGGACCATTCACTGTGCCCTCTCGTGCTCACTTGGGAGAGTTTCTCTTTGTGACTCTTCTTTGCGAAGCCCATAGTCAAACTTCCAGGCATAGCTTCCTTTCCCTGCATGCCTCTTAGTTTCTTTCTTTTTTAAAAAAAATATTTTTATAGTTTATTTAACTTTATTTTATGTGCATTGGTGTGAAGGTGTCAGATCCCTTGCAACTGGATCTTCAGACAGTTGTGAGCTGCCATGTGGGTGCTGGGAATTGAACCTGGGTCCTCTGGAAGAGCAGTCAGTGCTCTTAACCACTGAGCCATCTCTCCAGCCCGCCTCTTAGTTTCTTAAACCTTGTGCTTTGGGCTATATTAAAATATCTTGAGGGCTACTGGACAAATGGCTTGGAGGTTAAGAGCAAGGGCTGCTCTTTCAAAGGACCCAGGTTAAATTCCCCAGAACCCACATGGTGGCTCACAGTCATTTATAGATGACCTGTAGAACTCCAACTCTAAGAACAAGATGACCTCTTCTGGCCTCCACAGGCACCAGGCACACATATGGTGCACAGACATGCAATACAGGCAGGCAAAACCATACACACACACAGTAATAAAATATTAACACATTTTTTTCAAAAAATATATTGAGACAGGTGGTGGTGGCTCACACCTTTAATCCCAGCTCTTGGAACACAGAGGTGGGTGGATCTCTGAGTTCAAGGCCAGCCTGGTCTAGCAGGTTCTAGCAAGCCAGGGATAGACAGAGAAACCCCGTCTCAAAAACAAAAAAACAAACAAAAAATTATGCGTAAGGATGCTTTGCCCCACATGTGTGCTTGGAATCCCAGAAGGCCGGAAGATGGGATCCCCTGGGACGGGGGCTACAGATGATCGTGAGCCACCATGTGCATGCTGGGGGGGCTGAACTCTGGAAGAGCAACCAGTGCTCTTAACCACTGAGCCATCTCTCCAGCCCCCCAAAACAAATATATATAAAATGAAAGCCGGGTAGTGGTGGCTCACAACTCCCAGTGCCACGTTTCTGAAAAGTTTTTGAGCCCCAATAAACCTCTTTGCCGATGCAGTAATCCAAATCAAACCAAGTTAAACCAAATTAGAAAAAGCCCAGGTTGAACAAATATCAATGCTCCCAGGTGGCCTCCAGCCCCCCGAGAGGAGTCCAGGAAGGAAGACCAGAAAAACCACGTGTTTGTTCTCTATGATACTGTTTAAATAGCCTGTGGGAGTGGTCTTGAACATCCCTAGGTAGGGGTCATCATTTGGTGAGCTTTCTCAGAGGTGGAGTCTGGACTGAGGCAACTCCCAGGGAAGGGAGCTTGGGATGGAACTTTCCCCCACACATTCCAGACTCTTTGGATATAAGGATGTCAGGGGCTGGGGTGAAGCCTTAACCCAAACATTCCAGACTCTTTGGTATACTGATGCCAGGGGCTGGGGTGACGCTTCCATCCAGTTTCCACCTCCCTGGAGGTGGAACAAAAAGGGAAACAGCTCGTTGGCGACAGCAAGACAGCCACCATCTCTGGTCCCATCCTCCCAGCCTTCTGCCGATTTGTACTACCAAGTTCCCTGGGGCCTCTCTCCACTTTATGTTGCTGTAACACAAAGCCCAAGGCTGTCCTTCGCCTGTCTTTACAGAGATGAAAATCAAAACTGTGCTGGCGTCCCACCTTACCTAGTCAGAATGGCAGCCATTAGAGAAAGAAATAAGAAGCCAGCATGCTGCCACACAACTTTAGTCCCAACACTCAGAAGGCAGAAGCAAGCGGATCTCTGTGAGTTCAAGGCCAGCCTTGTCTACAGAGGGAGTTCTAGGACAGCCATGGCTATTAAACAAAGAAACCCTGCCTTGAAAATAAATTTTTTAAAAAACTAATTTAAAATAAAGAAAAGAAATAAGAGCAATTGAGGATTTGCTGCCAACCCTGACAATCCAAGTTTGACCCCCAGAACCCACATGGCAGAGAGAAAGAACCAACTCTGCAAGTTGTCCTCTGACCTCTGCATGTGTACCATGACATGTGTAAATACACACACACACCACACACACAGTTTCTAAAACTTTAAAGTACAAAGCCAGCATGGTGGCACACAGCTTTAATCCCAGCACATGGGCAGCAGAGGCATGAGGATCTCTTTGAGTCCAAAGCCAGCCTGGTCTACAAAATGGGTTCCAGGACTGTTATATAGAGAAATCTTGTGAAGAAGAAGAAGAAGAAGAAGAAGAAGAAGAAGAAGAAGAAGAAGAAGAAGAAGAAGAAGAAGAAGAAGAAGAAGAGAAAAGAGGTCTATTTGTCTCAGATCTGGAGGCTAAAGGGCATAGCACCTGCATCTGTTAGACTCTAGCCAGACCCTCATGGTGGTGGCCGCAGGAGCGGGTGCTTGAAGTGGGTGTGTGGGGAACAGAGCTCAGGGTAAGATAAGGAGTCCCAGGATGCAGAAGCCAAACCTGCTTTTTACATAACACACTTGAAGGGTGAAATGGTGCAGGCTTTTAGTCCCAGGACTCCGGAGGCAGAGGCTAGCAGAATTCTTGTGTGTTCAGGACCAGCCTGGTCTACATAGTAAGCTCTAGGCTAGCTGGAGGTATATAATAAGAGCCTGTCTCAAAATAAACACACACACACACACACACACACTCAGAACAACCAAAATCCTAACCATACCTTAGTGGGAAGTAAGCAGGATCCCATAACTTCACTCATGTCATCCTCAATGAGTAGCGGGTGCTCATTACTGAGCTGCCTCTCAGCGTCCACTAAGCCCTGCCTTTTTAAAGGTTCCACTACCTCTTGACCAAGCTTCCAACATTTAAACTTTACTTAGGGGAGCAGAGAAAGATACATCAAATTTAGATCCTGGTGTGGTTTTTGATTCCCAGAGCTAAACCCTGAAGATGTGTTTTTGAGGGGTTAGTGGGGGGCTAGTGAGATGCTTCACTTGACGAAGAGACTGCTTCTTAAACACGAGGACCTGAATTCAGATCCCAGCACCAGAAGAAAGCTTGAGTGTGGTAGAGACAGGCAGATTCCCTAGCCAAATTGAGCCTCTAATCTCTGTTGATTTGGATTTTGAGCATAGTGAGAGACACTGCCTCAAATACAGTGAAAACATTCAGTATCAGCCTCTGTCAACATGCATGTTGACATAAGCACACACCTACACGAACAAGTATTCACAACACACAACTTACCATACACCACACATACAACACAATGCACACACAATACAACACACAGAACGGACAACACAGCACTACACAAAGCACATCGCATGTACCACAGCACCGAGCATAGCACACACAATAGAATATACTGCACACATCACACAAAACACACCACGTACAGGACACAACCCAACATACCACGCACACAAAACTCACTACACATGCAAAGCCCCACGTGCACACAGCTTTTTTAATCTGCACTTTTGTTATTCGGTTTTGAGACAGGGTAGCCTGTAGCCCAGACTGTATTGGGGCTTGCTATGTAATCAAATATGACCTTGAACTCCAGATCCTCCTGCTTCTGCCTCCCAGAAAATATTTAGGATACTTCCAGCTGACAAGAGCCTCCTCCATTGTGTAGCCTGTAACCCATCTGCCCCTGCCCCACACCAGAAACACCCTTTAATTTAAACTACCTTCTGGCTTGAGCTCTGGATAAACTCAACACTGAGCTAAGTTCTTTGACACCTTTCTTCCTTGAATGCTCTCTCTCTCTCTCTCTCTCTCTCTCTCTCTCTCTCTC
>JAQHUG010000150.1:440040-450808 GCA_028555095.1 Dicrostonyx torquatus
GGGTGTGGCTCAGGGGTAGAGTCCCTGCCTAGAGTCCCCCAGTGAGGGGCTGGGGTATGGCTCAGGGGTAGAGCCCCTGCCTAGAGTCCCCAGCAAGGGGCTAGGGTGTGGCTCAGGGGTAGAGCCCCTGCCTAGAGTCCCCAAGTGAGGGCTGCTGGGGTATGGCTCAGGGGTAGAGCCCCTGCCTAGAATCCCCCAGTGAGGGGCTGGGGTGTGGCTCAGGGGTAGAGCCCCTGCCTAGAGTCCCCAGCAAGGGGCTGGGGTGTGGCTCTACACAGCACAACTGCTTTCTAACATGTGAAAATCCCTGGTTCCATCTCCATATTGGGGGGTGGGGCAGCAGCAAGGTGCAGAGATGGGCAGTGAGCAATTTAAGTAAGTCCTGTCTAATCACCTTCTCCCCTGCTGCTCCTGGGGGACCCTCATCCCCAGGCAGTCCCTCAGGTCCCTTTTGTCCTTCTGGACCATCCTCTCCTCTGGGACCCGGGAGTCCTGGGTTTCCCTGAAATTAAAAAGAAAAGGAAAGGATTGAAATAGTCATGGGTTCCTCCTCTGTCCATCCTCTGCTTAACTCCAGCTCATTCACCCTGCATCTTCCCCAAACCACCCTAGACCCACACAACCCCTCAACTGGGAGCTGGTCTTACCCGGTCACCTTTTGGTCCCCCATCACCCTTGAAGCCAGGAAAGCCATCCTCTCCCTGGGGAAGAGATAGAAATTGAGATGGAGAAGGAGAAGAGAGGAAAAGGGAGAAACGGGTAGTAGAAGAGAAAGAGGCTTTGGGGAAAGAGAAATCAGGGCTTTAGGGAAGGGCCACAGCCAGGGCCTCTTTATGGGAGCGCCCTCTCCCTCCCCTCTATGAACCCCCTTCCTTCTCACCCTTTCTCCTTTCTCTCCTTGGAGACCTCGTTTGCCAGAAGTACCCTAAAAAAAATTGTAAAAGAGCTCTGTCTTCTTCCCTGCTTAAGGAAGGTTCTAGACATCCTCCCTTAACCTAAAATTGTTAAAACAGTTGCAAGACGTCTAGTGTGTGAGGAGCCATGGAGGAAATGGGCCTGTCTCCCCAGAGCCCCTCAGTGCTTGCTCAGCTTCCCCTACCCACTGCATGCCTGGTAGCCACCACCCACCCCAAGTTCATGTGCGTAGGGGGAACAAGGAAAGCTGAATCTCCATGCCATTCGTTTCTACTTCCTGAGGACACAGTGTCCACAGTTCCTTCTGGCAGCAGAAAGAACATTCCAGAGTCCAGCCTCGTTCTGAAGGCAGGGGAGAGTTTCCCCATTGTGCTGGCCACAAGGAGACTCTGTGCCTGGTGACAGCACTGTGCCGTGCATGCCCTGGACTGACTTCCTGCCTGTACCACACTGACAAACTGCTCTTGGCTCAAATGGGACTGGGCTCAGCTGAAGAATGAACTAGCGCTTGGAGCTGATGCAACTATGCGCTTGGAAACCGCAGAGCTTTCTGGGGCCCCACACTAATTCACTGGACCGCAGCAAAGAAAGCTGTTGGCTGCCACTGGCCCCTCCCTTGGTTACAAAGTAACTAGATTCAGATACAGCACAGGCTGCTGCCACAGTCCTCCACTTATCTGCAAAATAAACTAGGAAACCTCCAGGGATTGCTTGAAGGTCATAAGACCCAGCTCTTATCAGTGTTGCCTCTTCCGTGCACGTGTCAAACTATGATAAAGTCCAGTTTACAAATTAAGCAAAGAAAAAGATGATCAAAAGAAACTAACACTAAAACAGAACCATCAGTATACTATTTTTTCATTTGTTTGTTTATTTTGTGGGTTCTTTGTGGGTTTTTTGTTTTGTTTTGTTTTGTTTTAAGAGAGGGACTCTTGTTTTGTTTTGGAGACAGTAGTGTGCCCCCACCCCAGCCTGAAGTGGAATTCGCTGTGTAGACCAGGGTAGCTGAGAAAGCACAGAGGTCTTCCAGTTTCTGTCTCCCAAGTGCTGGTTGTTTTTTGTTTGTTTGTTTTTTCATTTTGCTTTTGAGTCAGAGTCTCATTTAGCCCCAGGCTGATTTCAAACTCACTAATAGCTAAGAGGATGACACTGAACCCCCAAATCTTCTGTCTCCACTGCCTCAACACTAAGACAGCAGGCATGCACCACCACACTGAGAGTCGAGGGTGCCGGAGATGGAACCTGGGGTTCCACACACTGCTAGGCAAGCATTCTACCACCAACTGAGCTGCAGCCCCAGCCTTCTTTTTAATTCATATTTTGAGGCAAAATGGCTTCAGACTTGTACAGCTGAGACTGATCTTAAAATCCTGATCCTCACCAAGATCAGGTGAGGGCTAAATGAGACTCTGACTCAAAAACAAAATGAAAAAGGTGCCTTTAATCCCAGCACTCCAGAGGCAGAGGTAAGCGGATCTCTGTGAGTTCAAGGCCAGCCTGGTCTACAAAGCGAGTTCCAGGACAACCAGAGTGGAATAGTGAAACCCTGTCACACACAAAAAAAACCACAAACCTTATCCTCCTCCCTCAAGTACTGCAATTACAGTGTGTGTGTGTGTGTGTGTGTGTGTGTGTGTGGTGTGTGTGTGTGAGAGAGAGAGTATGTGTTTTGTTAGTGTTTGGCTTATGAGACAAGGTCTCAAAATACAACAATGCAATTCAGCCCTGGCTGGCCTAGAACTTTCTGTATAGCCCAGGCTAGCCTCAATCTGGTAGCAATCTTCTTGCCTCTGCCTCCCAAATACTGGGTCCACCGACAGGCGCTACTACGCCTGGCACTAAATCGGTTTTCTAACACCCACACTAACGAGCTATTTATCCTACCTTCAAGTCCTCCAGCGTTACCTACCTTCACACCCCGAGGTCCAGGATAGCCCAGAGGACCTGCTGACCCTGGTGGACCCTGAAAGGAAAATAAGGCCGATGCTATCCAGTTCCACATCATCCCTGTTCCAGTATCCTCTGTCTCCTCACTGGCCCATGGCTACTTACTACTCCTCATCCCCAGCCCAGCCACCCTCCCGGTCACTCACCTGGGCCCCCTTTTCTCCTGTGGGACCCTCAGGGCCTGGGTGACCCTGGTAGAAAAACACATCAATTCATCAAAGGTCAAAATTTGCCATAAAAATTCCCAAACCTTCCCCTTGTCCCAGTTCCTGGTTCTTACCGGGGGGCCCTCAGCTCCTGGGACACCTGGAATTCCGGGATTTCCAGGGGGACCCTGAAAGAGGAAGAACAGGAAGTGTAGCCTGAGAATCTCTGAGCCTGGACTGGAGGGATCTACCCCAGCAACACAGGCATCTGTACCAGCTCTGCTCATGCCACTCATGACTCGGGTAAACCAGCTCGTCCTCCCTGAAATTCTGATATAAAACTATGAGAAGGCTGAGGGTGTGGCTCGGAGGCAGGTCTCCGTCATCCCCCTGGTGAGGAGCTGGGGAACAGCTCCCTGGTAGAGAGCTTGCCTATCCGCGCACAAGGCCAGGGTCCCAAGCCTAGAACCACAAAGGGACAAAGTGTAAGATGTGCTAGGGTCAGTCAGGAGCTTCTCATCTACAACCTTTTGTTTCTTTGCTTTATTTTATTTCATTCATTTTTTTACTTATTTAATGAGGCAAAGTCCTGCAGCCTTGCCCAGGCTAGTTTGCACTCTCAATTGCTGGGACTGCAGGGGTCTACACCTTTAAGATGCCTTTCTTTGAAAGTGGCCTCTGCTTCAATTCCTGCCTCCAGATTCCTGCCTTGACTTCCCACAAGCCAAGGAGGCGTAAGTCAAATGATCCCGCTGCTCCTCGAGTCATTGTTTCAGTGCAGCAACAGAGAAGCAAGCTAGGACGGACACGGGGACACACACACACACACACACACACACAGAGGTACACTCGCGCACATCACAAACACACACTTGCCAGGGAAGCAAGCCACAGATGTGCAGAGAGACAAAGACAGAGCACTCCGGTCCCTAGGAAGGGCTGTCCTGTCTTGGCATCTTGGGAGTCCCTTCTGTGAGGGCTTCTGTGCTAACAGTGGCTCCTCTGTCTGCCAGCCTTGGTGAGATCTTCCTGGAAACCCTCCCCCAACAATGCCACTCTGTCACTCTGGGCTGGCTTCTGGAATGTGACTATTTACCAGCAGGAAGTCCCTCAAAGGGGCCCTTGAGAGAAGCTTCTCCTGATGACCTGAGAAAAGCCACTTACCTTTTCCCCAGGAGTGCCAATGGGCCCCTGAGGGCCTGGAATCCCCTGGGATAAAAAGAGGATGAGGAAATCATGAGAAGAGAGATGGGTAGCAAAACTGGGCAGAGGAGAACTGTGGCTTAACCGACCACCACACCCCCATTGTCAGGACAGAGGTCTTGAACCTGGGAGCCATGGTTTCCTTGCTGTCCTGGGGGACCTGGTTCTCCAGGAGGACCCTGTGGGGAAAGGGGTGAGTTCAGTGAAGCCAGGAGGGGTCAGGGTGTGGAGGATCACACAAGTAGATGATCATGGGTTTGGACTATTGGAAGAGCGAGGGACGCTTACCACATTGCCTTTGGCACCTGGTGCACCATCACTTCCGGTCACACCCTGTGAGGACAGAGAATACAAGGATGGATCAGGATCTGGGTACAAGCAACTAAGAAACAGTCAGAAAGGAAACAGCAGGCAACAGAAAGACTATTCCGGCTAGGGAGATGGCTCGGTGGGTAAAGGCACTTGCGGTACGAGCATGAAGGGTCTGAGTTCAAATTCCCAGACCCATGTAAAAGCCTGACAGGTAGCATTAGCTTTTGTAATCCCCTACAGGGAGATGAGAAACTTGCAGGCCAGCTAGCCCCAAGGACACAGTAGAAAAACCACAGAAAAGCCCTTAGACAGGTGAAAAAACTGTCCTCAGACACTCACATTTCATTTGCATTGTGGTGCAGGCAATCACACTCATGCACAGAAAGGAAAAGAGGGAGAGAGGGAAAGAGATCATCCAGTGGGTGGAGGCACTTGCTGCCAAGTCTGATGACCTGGGTTTGATTCCAGGGACCCACACGGTGAAGGAAGAGAACCTGACCTGCACATGTGGGCCATGCGAACACACATGCGCACACACTCACACACACCACAGATATGGGTGGTGGTGCAAAGGGAAGATGGGTAAGTATAAAACAGACAGGGAGCAGAGAGCCAGCAAGATTCTCACCGGGCGTCCCAGGGGTCCAGGGAGGCCTCTGGGGCCAATCAGACCTCGGGGACCCTGCAAGGAAGGGGTCACATAATCCCAGCATGAGAGGTATATACTCTTAAAACTTTCATGGCCCAAAGGAATTCCTCCCTTTCCCTCCACAAGCAAAGGAGTCTGGGGCCTCCCAATACTCACTGGCTCTCCGGCCTGGCCAGTGGGCCCTGGAGGTCCTTGCAGGCCCTGTGGAAAATGTCATCATTATTCGGAGTGGGGAAGTACAGACCCTTTCAGAGTCAGTCTGATGTCTCCATATTTCTGCTGACTGAACTCACAGACTCCAGGCCTCAACTTACCATCTCACATCCTAACCCTAAAGCGAGCTCTCAGTTCAAAACTGTCCTGCAGAGATCCCTGGGGCTCCCTGCTCCTCCAACAGGCCCCAGTCAGTCCCCAGATACCATTTAGTCTGTTTCTGTTTAATTGTTTTGTTTTGTTTTGTTTTTAATGATAAGGATAGCAGCTAGCGCGTCATATATGGTAGGCAGGCAAATGCTCCACCACTGAGCCATGGCCCCAGCCCCTCACCGGGGGATTCTAGGCAGGTGCTCCAACACTGAACCACACACTCCCAGCATCTCACGGAGGATTCTATGCTGGGGTCCTACCAATGAGCCACTCTCCCAGCATGCTGAGGGATTCTAGGCAAGAGCTCTCCTGCTGAGCCATCACCCAAGCCCTTGTTCCTCGGATTTCTGAACCTCCAAACCAGCCTTATTCCTAAACCTTCCTCCAACTTTACCTTCTCACCGTCCTCTCCTGGGGGACCAGGTTGCCCTACATGTCCAAAGTCACCCTAGAGCAGAGGAGGGGGAGGACATTGGAATGGGTTAGCATATGCAGGAACCACTTACTCCAGTGTGGGGACAGGGTGTGAAGCTCTGATGTGGGACAAGGGCATGGATATGGGAACTTCACATACTCACCCTCTGGCCCTTCTCACCAGGCAGCCCTGGAAGGCCATCAAAACCCCGGTCACCCTGTTGGAAGAGACAGCAGCTGCCTTGAATCCTTGATCTTGACACTCTCCACCCCCAAGCTGGCCCCATCATCCACCTTAGGTCCTGTATCTCCTGGAAGACCCCGAGCTCCATCTGCTCCAGCTCGGCCCTATGAAGAAAGTGAGGCCAAAGTCAAGGACAAATTTCCCAGGGCCCTCCCCTCTGCATGCTTTGTCATCCATTGTGACAGGTGTGTACTGCCTTTTACTGACCCCTTTCCCAGGGGCTGCTTTCCCTTTTTGGTTTGGTTTTGTTTTTATTGAGGTAGGCTCTCGCTGTGTAGGCCTGGTTGGCCTGGTACTCACTATGCTGGGATAAAGTCGTGTGCCACCACACCCGGCTAGTGTTTTCATTTAAAAGCACTTATTATTTGTTTGCGTTTGTTTAGCATCTGTGTGTGAGCGAGCACACACTCACAAGTGGCTCACATGTGGAGGCCAGAGGACAACTTTCAGAAGCCGGTTCTCTCCTCCCATCAGGTGAGTCTCAGGACTGAACTCTGGTCACTAGACCTGGCAGTAACTCCGGTGACCTTGAACTTCTGACCCTCCTGCCTCGCATCCCCAGTCCTGGGGCTACAGGTGTGCACTGGCAAGCACAGCTTCAGGTGTCTTTTTATATGCTGTGCTCCTCAAGCTGCTCCTGCCTACACCTCAGATCCCAGACCAAGCATTTCGCCTGCTCTCAGGTCCACAAGAAGCTATGGCCTGCCAGATCGTTCACCGTACACTGCCTGCCTTCAATGCTCAGGTCCCTCTGATAACAGAAGACTCAGAGGGTGAGAAAACATAATTTAAGAATTTAGAAGTTACTCACTGTCTTGCCTTCCCGGCCAGGAGGCCCAGGAGGGCCCTGTAATCCTCGGGGACCCTATGGTGGGAAATAAGAAAAAAAGATTAAAAAGGAAGGCTTATGATTGATTTTTTTTTTGAGACAGTGTCTCACATCATGTGACTCTGGTGGGCCTAGAACTCACTATATAGACCAGGCTGGCCTTGAATTCACAGAGATTTGCCTGCTTCTGCCTACTGAATGCTGGGATTAAAGGTATATACAACCATACCCAGTTTGTTTTATTTATTCTTGAGACAGGGTCTCAGAAAGCCCAGTCTGGCCTCCAACTGTCTAAATAACTGAGGTTGACCTTGACCACCTGATCCTCCAGCCTCTACCCCACCCAGCCCACCCTCACCCCAGCCCACCCCACCCCGTCCTGGGGCTGGGGTGACAGCTGCACACCTCCATACCTGGTTTATGTGGTACAGAGGCTGTAATCCAGGGTTTCATGTATGCTAGGCAAGTGTTTTACCAGCTGAGCTCCAACCTCTAGCCCAGGACCTATTCTAAATCTTTCGCTAGGAGGGGCAATAATTTCTATATAAATAGGGGTATATTTCTACTCCTTTTGTTATTTTCTTCAACCAGTATTTTATCCTATATCCTTAGGAGGAAGTTTCCTCTCTAATCTACCCCCCTGCCCCTCACATCCCTTCAATCTCACCTGTGGCCCTACTTCTCCTGATTCTCCTTTCAGACCTGGATATCCAGGAAGGCCCTTGGAGGACAAGAGATGGAGGAACAGGGCTTGAGCAATGTGGCTGTCTGGCATGGGTGCATCCCTCTTCCCAATGCAGACCCCTTACTCACCACAGGGCCTGGGCGCCCAGTGAGTCCCACTGGACCAGGGGGTCCTTTCATGGAGAGCTGGAAAGACAGACAGAAACAAGAGTCCCCCACGAGACCACAGAATCACTGCTATCGTTAGAGTGAGCCTTCCCCATGCACAGATTGCAAATTTGTTCCCCAGTTTGTATGTTGATAACACTTTGAGGGGGGCCTTTTGGAAGATTGAAATTGGATGAAATCAGAAGGGTGGGGTCCCCATAATGGCAATCAGTCTCATCCTAGAACATTTACTATCTTGCCGTGGTCTGCCCTCCACCAGTTACAAGGCACTCAACCAGGAGGCAGCGTTCTGCTCTGGGAATCATGAGCCTGAATGAGCTGTTCTTTATAAACCACCCAGGCTCAGGATTTCACCATAACAACAGAAACTCACAGCAAGCATCTTCGGGAGAGAGGTCCTCTGTATCCTGACCAGGCCTGCATGAACTCACCTGAGCCTGCTGCAGTATTGCCTGCGCCTGGGCCTGCTGGAAGGAGACTTGGGGGCCTTTCGACGAGCTGCTTGCAAAATGGAACTGAGGAGCAACTAGTGACAGTGAGTTGAGGTCCAGAGAAAGGCACCCGGTCAGAACTCCACTCCCCAAGTACGGGACACTCCCCTCCTTACCGGCATCATAATTACAGTGCCAGGTAGACCTCGGATTCCATCAACACCTGGAATTCCTGGGAGGCCAGCAGGACCCTGAGAGAGGGAGGGAGACAGAGGGATGAACGGAACTGAGGTGGGGGTGGGAGACAAAGGGACCAAGGTGACATGAGAGAGATGGGAGGAGAACGGCAGAAATGGATGAAGAAGGGAGACAGAGATGCAGACTCATGGAGGCTGGAGGGACGGATGACTCAGCACTTAGGAACCCTTGACGTATGATCCTGAGGATCGGAGTTCGGATCCTAGTACCCAAGTGACAATCCAAGCATCCCACAAAAGAATGCAACACAGTTTTCAGAGATCCAAAGCCCCCTCTGGTCTCTGGATGTGCACAGGTATGGATACACATGCACACACATATACATAGACACTCACTCACTTGCACGTGCACACACATACATGCACACATACAGACATAAATAAATAAATAAACAAATACATCTTTTTAAAGGAAGCTTCAGCAAGACAGCTCAGCAGGTGAGGGCACATGCTGTGAAGCCTGATGACCTGATTTGATCCCCTGGGATCCACATAATAGAAGGAGAGAACTGACTCCTGCAACATGTCCTCTGACTTCCACTCAGGTGCCGGGGTACATGCCACCACCCGACTTATGTGCACACACACACACACCACACACACAAAGATAAATTAAAACGTCATAAAATATTTAAAGACAGACAAAACAGGCATGAGGAGAAAAGTGGGATAGTTCCCCAGTAACCAGTGGAAGGTGAGCGAGAAGGTTCACAGATGGGGTCAGAGTCACTTCAGGGAATCACTCCTGATTCCAGCCCCCACATTCACACATTCAAATCTTCACACTCCCAACCTGAAATCCCACCCTCACAGAGGGACACAATTCACACCCCTGCAGAGGGGTGCACTCAGTGGGGAGTCTCTTACCGGTAGTCCTCGGTCCCCAGGGAATCCTGGAGGGCCAGGAGGACCTGAAGGACCAGATATTCCCTGTGAAGACAGAGAAAAAAGAAGTCTCAGGAGATACAAAATTTGAGGTTGGGCTGGCTTCTTACCCACCTTCTTTTTTTTTTTTTTCTTACCCACCTTCTAACTTTGACTTCAGGCAGACTTCCCTGCTCTTTTAGCCAGCTCCCCCATGGTCTGTGACCTGTACCACCCTCAACTTCACACCCTAGACCTCTTTCAGACATATCTTTTGGTGCTGACTATCAGTGACCTCCAGGCAACACTATAATCCAGGTCCTCTCTGTGCACACCTATAATCCCAGCACAGGAGGCTGAGGCAGGAGGATCAAGAGATGGATTACAGTCAGGCAATGATGGCACATGCCTATAATCCCAGAACTCAGGAGGCAGAGGCAGGAGGATCTCTGTGAGTTCGAGGCCAGCCTGGTCTACAGAGTGAGTTCCAAGATAGGCTCAAAAGCTACAAAGAAACCCTGTCTTAAAACCCAAAAGGGGAGGCGGGGGCGGGAATGCAGTCTGGGCTACATAGTGAGATTGAGCTCAGCCTGGGCTTTATAAAGAAAAGGACAGAAGAGAGTGAGGGCAGCTACATGAGCATCTAGCAGCACTGCTGATTTGTATGTGGGCTCTAGAAGAAAGGGTGTGGGACTAGGACCAGCACTTACCCGGGGTCCTGGGGCTCCTGCAGGTCCCTCAAACTGCTGTCCCTGGAGGAAAAAAGAAGTGTGACCCCTGTTCTCATGAGGCCCCTCAACCTCCTCCTACCCCCATCCTCTTACCTGCTCTATTCTCGCAGGCTCTCCTTTTTCTCCCTTTTCTCCAGCACCCTGGGGACAGTGGGCAGAGAGGAGATGTGATGACAAGGAGACAGACACATGTTTGTGAAAGTGCTGGGGACCAGAATTCAATCCCTGACTCCAGTGTGGAAGGAGACAACTGACTTCTGAAAGTCACCCAAGGTGAAGGGCACCAACTCCAAAGATCCTTGTCACATGACTCTGCCTCTTCCCCCACTGATGCTGGCACCTTACTCAACCCTGGGGCCATTCGCATGTTTGGGTGCATGGGTGTGTCCGGGTGTTTCCAGAGAGAATACACTGGGGGAGGCATCCAGGGGGAAGAAGAAAGCCAGCAGAAAATCAGCACTCCCCAGTTACTGCATCCCCTTCTCCAGGAACTGAACCCCTCCACTGCATCCTCCCATCTCTATGATGCTCCCCTCCACCGCATCCTCCCATCTCTATGATGCTCCCCTCCACCTCATCCTCCCATCTCTATGATGCTCCCCTCCACC
>JAQHUG010000150.1:451589-483274 GCA_028555095.1 Dicrostonyx torquatus
CATCCTCCCATCTCTATGATGCTCCCCTCAAGTGCATGAGACCCAGCAACTGTGGACCGATCCCTCTGAAATGTGAGCCAAACAGTCCTCTCCTCCCACCAGTTGTTTCTATCATGTAATTTGTCACTGTACCAAGCAGAGTAAGAAACAGAACAAGAAGTCAGCATTGGTCTCAGCTCCAACTCCTACTCAGCCAGCATGAAGGAGAACCGGCCTGCCCCTCTAGACACTTCCACCCAAAGCTTTGACTTGGACACTGTCTCTCTGCTCAGGAGTCATCCCAAGCCTTTCTCCCCAGCCTAAATGGGCTCCCCTGAGTTATAGAATCTTCTATCATCCCTGGTTTGAAATCTTACTTGAATGTCAAGCATTACAAATTCAAGACCCCCAGGGGTACTCGGCTTTCTACTTTGTCCTGAAGTTCACTTGATGTCCCACCACACGTGTGCCTTTCTCCGCTGTCCGCACTACTTTCCTTGCTGAGTCAAAAAACTAGACGAGAAGCAATTTAATGGTGGGAGGGCTTGCTTCAGTTTACCCTTTGAGGGGAAATATCATCATGGCATGGAAGGCGTCATGAGGCAGCTGGTCATGTTGTAGCCACAGCCATGAAGCAGGGCAAGAACATGAGTACTGACTGGTACTCCGCTCCCTTTCTCCTTTTAATTCAGTAGGGGACCCAGAGCTGGCGCCACCCACATGTAGGGTGGGTCTTCCCTCATTTAATCTAGTCTAGATAATGCCTCACAGACCTTCCCAGAGGCTTGTGTCTTCGATGATTCTAGAGCCTGTTGAGGTGACAATGTTAACCAACACAACAAGAGCAACCTCCAGCAACAAGAGCCAAGTATTCTCTCTCCTCTGCTTGCTAACACTGTTTCCCCGCTGACTCTCTGGCTCCCTCTACCGTCCACTCAGCAGGCAGGGCACTCAGGGAGCTAGAAGCAGGGTTCCACTGGAAGTCAAGTGGCTTCTCACCCTGTTTAGACTAAAAAAGCCAGTTGCATCACTGGTCTCTGTCACACTGTTAAGTGCTTGGTAAACATTTTCAATTGCAACTGCACCAGGGTCACACAAAAGCAGCTGACACAAGACAGACACAGTCAAGAGAAAGCTGGTATTCGCATCCATCTCCTGACCCAACCCCTGTAGACTCACAGGAAAGATCTGGAACTCAGTGTGTAAAGACTGCTCTGCCGCCCGGAACTTGGGGCCCATGGTGGGGTCACCTCCTTCTTCATCCTCCTCAGCAGCCTCGATCTCTGCAGTCCACAGCTCAGTTTCAGCACCAGAGTCAAAGCCCTGCTAAGGATATTGAGAACTGTCATCACCTTCACCACCCTGCCCCCTGGACCAGCACCATCAACTCCCCACCAACCTGCAAGACAGTGGCATTTTGTCCAGTAGTCACAGTGGTGGTGATGGCCAAGGGAGTGGGAGTCAGAGGCAGATGAGTAACTGGCTTCTCTGTCTCGAGAGTATGGAGAAGGGTCTGCAGCAGGCATGGAAGGAGTGTCAGAGGTGGGGCATGGCCAGTCACAACAAAGAGGAGACAAAAGAAAAGCAAGGTCTCTCCCTCGGAGTTGCTTCCCACTGATGAGGGGTGGGAGAGGCAAGTGCCCTGTATAACTGGTCCAAGGCAGCCAGAGGAGGAACTAGCTACAGAGGAGCAGAACAGGGCCAAGTCTCTCAGGCCTGGGAGCTGAACTGGATTGGCTCCAGGGCCCAGCAATTAAAGTCAAGAGCCAGCACTCAGGGCCAGACTCCCGGAAGCCCAGCCCCACATGTCCTCTCCCAGGACAGCTCAGCAGTCAACCAGCCAGGCTGCAGCTCCTCCAGCCTGGACAGCTGCAGAAGAACTGGGTCAAGGCAGAGAAAGAAAGCCATGGGGTGTAGGTCAGAATCAGGGGCTGACGAGGGCATGTTACTCTTGGAATTCATATGGAATAGAAAGATCTGGAACCAACACTAACAGTCAGTGACCAACCCCTCCAACCAAGGACTTCAAGCAATGACTTTGAACCCATCTGTCAATAACCTACAAAATTAACCCAAATTATTCCGAGGACCAGTGACTGTTAAGTGAGCCCCACCTTCATGATTCCCGCCAAAGGCTCCAAAAACATCCAGGGATACGACTGTGACTCCAACCAGTGGAATCATCCAACAAAAATCACTATTTAGTGATCCCCGAGATAATGAATCTTGTCTGGGATCCCCAATCAATTATTCCACTAACAGTGACTCACTTCATCATGTCTTCTAGCAATCTCCCTAACAAATAACCCTTAACCTTTAATCTTTAACTAGTATGTTGATTCGTTCTAAGTCAACTTGAGCCAACCTAAAACCACCTGGGAAAGAGCGTCTGTGAGTGACTGTCTAGATCAGGTGGGTCAGTGGCATGTCCCTGGGAAACTGCCTTGATTGTTAACTGATATGGAAAGACCCAGCCCACTGTGGTTGGCACCTCCTAGGCAGGGGGTTCTGAACAGTATAAGAAAAGCTGAATTCATGGGTTTATTCTCTCTCAGCTGTCACTGTGGATGTGACACTTGAAGCTGCTGCTCTGACTTCCCAAAAATAACAGACTGAGATTGTAAAATGAAATAATCCCCTCTCTCCTCCAAGTTGCTTTGGGCCAGGATATGGATGTGGGGCTTTTGTTTTTGTTTTCAAGTGTGTGTGTGTGTGTGTGTGTGTGTGTGTGTGTGTGTGTGAACTCACTGGAGCACCATGAGTGCAGATCACTGACGGGGGCATCGGATCCCTTGGAACTGGAGCTACAGGCTGTCAGGATCCAGGTAAATGGGTGCTTGGGACTGAACCCAGTCTCCTCTGCAAGAGCAGCAAGAGCTCCTAACCGCTGCACCATCTCCCCAGCCCCTCGCTCAGGATACTTGAGCTCCTAATTGCTGCACCATCTCCCCAGCCCCTCGCTCAGGATATTTGAGCTCCTAACCACTGCACCATCTCCCCAGCTCCTCGGCTCAGGATATTTGAGAGCAGCAATAGGAATGAGGCTGCATAGAATGCTGTTCTCCAGGGCTATCCTTAATAGCTATTGCCATCTTCATGGAAAGCAACTGTGACTATGAAAGACCCTCAAGACCCAGCCTGTGGCCATTCTCTTACAGAAGGAGGTTGTGGGGAGGCCATTGGCCCCTCATCAGAGATTCTAGCCATTCTCTCCCATAACCATCTCCCAGCTGTCTGTAACTCTACCCAGGCTGCACATGGTCTCCTGATCTCTGGAGGTGTAAGGAAGGGGACTCCAGCTGTGCAGCTAAGGAGAAAGTAAGCATCCACACTTAGGGTGACCGCTTAAGGGTCAGCCACACCCCTGTGTGTACCCTCACCTTAGCTCTGTAAGTACACCCCACCAACTCACTGGTTCCCCAAACTAGATCAGAGTGGAATTGTGCCTTAGTTGGTCATTAGTTCCCTATCTGTTGTCCATGTCTTCCCAGGAAAGTTCATGAACAAAGACCTCCAAAACACCAACAGCAGCCCTTACCAACAGCCTCCTAGTGAGACCTCCCGCTAGGAGCTCCCTTCCATTTCCTCAGTGAACAACTTCCTCAACCAGCAATACTAAACAGGAAGTGAGGGTGATCAGGATGTGACGTGTGTCATCCCATTGACCTCCAGGCTGACTGGACTGTTGTGGTTGGCGAGGCAGGTGTCCCCTTCCTCCCTCCCTGCTCTACGTGTGTATCTCCTGAAATTAAAGCTCAAAGTGGATGACCCTCCCTGATGGGGTATTGGAGTCTGCCCTTCCCTGCTAGAACCTCAGGATGAGTTCCCAGATGGAGCCCTCATAACCAATGCAGCTGTAACCAGTTACCCCACTGTTAAGAATACATCATGAACCTCATCATCATCAGGTCCTCTTGTGTTCAGAGGTGCCTCCTCCAGCTCCTCCAGACTGGAGATTGGTGAAATAGACATGGGGGAGCCCCTGACATCACCCTTGGCTGAGAGAACCAGACCTCAGGTGTCAGGCCCTGAGGACCAACACAAAGATGGAGATCAGGGGGCTGGAGAGATGGCTCAGCGGTTAAGAGCATTGCTTGCTCTTCCAAAGGTCCTGAGTTCAATTCCCAGCAACCACATGGTGGCTCACAACCATCTATAATGAGGTCTGGTGCCCTCTTCTGGCCTTCAGGGATACACACAGACAGAATATTGTATACATAATAAATTTAAAAAAAAAAAACAAAAAAACAAAGATGGAGATCAGGCAGCAAAGAGCAAAGAGAGAAGTCTCAGATTCTTACCTGGTTCTCGGGGGCACCAGGGGTTCGGCTCAGCTTTGAGGCCTCCTTGTTCTTCTTCTTTCTTCCCTTCCCCTTTCGACCCCGCCCTTTTTTCTTTCCTTTGCCCTTGCGACGAGGGGTAGTTGTTTCCGGTTCATCCTTGGGGACCTGAGGAAAGGGTTCTAGTCAGGACTAGAGAATCTCCCCTCATTGGAAATGCCATCACTTGACTCCTTGAGGGCCATGACATGGGCTACATGTGTGTGTACGTGTGTGTGAATGTGTGTGTGTGGAGCGTGTTCAAGTGTGTGCACATGCACACAGAGGCCAGAGGTCAGCTTTGGGTGTCATTCCTCAGGCACCAGCACCTTTGTTATTGCTGCGGAAAGAGCTTTTCACTGGCCTGGAGCTCACCAGTTAAGCCAGGCTGACAGGCCAGTGAGCCCCAGGGATCTGCCTGCCTTTGCCTTCCCAGCATGAGGGTTACAAGTGCCACCATGTTCAGCTTTTCCACGCAGGCTCTAAGGACTAGTTGCTCGAAAGTGAGCCAGGTTTCCTGCTGAACCATCTTCCCCATCCCAGACTGATTTTGTTGTTGTTATTTTGGAGACAGGGTTCTGTTACCTAGCCTATGTTGCCCTCCAAGTCCTCTGGCATCAGCCTCCTGAGTACCGAGGCGACGTGTGTACCTCACCACACCTGGCTTAAGGTTAAAGTCATCTTCTGGGGTTAGTCCTGCGTTCAGGGTCTAAAGTTGCTCAGCTCTTTGTTTCTGGGTCGTAGTCCACTCTTTCTTGATACCTAGAGCCGGGATGACTCACCTGCCACCTGGAGCCCCTCACTCACCTCTGTGGCTGTGGGATCTGGGGTTTCACAGCCAGGGAGGTAGTGTTCACAGGCCTGGAAGGCAGCCTGGGGGTCTGCAATTAACAGCAGCTCCTGGATGTCTCCCTGCGCAGGAAGAAAAGGAGCCATAGGATGATCCTGGCCCATGCTCCCCAGCATTTCTCTGCCCCTTCCTGCCATGGAGCCTCAGCTTCCCACCCAGGGCACCCTAAGGAGGGGAAGCCTGTGGCACCTCCACCTGTAACTCACCAAATCCATGACACCACAGGACAAAACATGCCCAGTGTGACAGTTAAGCTTGCCAAGTTTTTAAAATTACGCTGATTTATTTAAAGTATGTATGTGTACACGCACAAGCGTGCCAGGAAGCTCGCGTGTGGAGGTGAGAGGACAGCCTTCAGGACTGAGTTCTCCCCTTCCACCACACACATTTCGGGTTTGAACTCAGGCCAACAGGCTTGGCGGCAAGCACCTTTACTGACTGAGCCATCCCCTGGATCCACAAGCCCTTGAATAGTCCACTTGAATTAATTACCTACAATGCAAGCCTCTGGGCACACCTAAGAGGGATTACTGCATCAGGGTAATAAAGGAGGGGAGACCCATCTTAAATATGGGCTGGGGTCCCAGATAGATAAAAAGAAAAAAAGTGAGCTAAGTGTCAGCATCCATCTCCTCTGTTTCCTGACTCCAGGTGCAGTGGGACCTGCCACCTCACCCTGCTTGCCGTGATGGACCTCAAACTGTGACCTCAAACTGTGAGCCCATGTAAACCTTTTTGGAGGAGCTTTTGTCTTGTATATTGTCATAGGAGTAAAAGAAGTGACTGACACACCCAACACCTGCCCCCTGAAGCTCCATGTCCCTTTCCCCTCAAGACACCTCCGTGTGCCAGGTTCTAGATACCAGATGGCTCACTGGAGAGATAAGGTTGCTGGGCCTCCTAGAAGGTTCACGCCTCAAAATCGCATGGCATAATCCCACACCACACCAATCAGAGAAATCTGTCCCACTTTGTAGACACCCTCACCTGCTCACCATTGGCCTCCTGCACTGCACCACGTGGTGGTCTCAGCGACCTGTCACAGCGCTTATCCAGCAGGGACCAAGTATGCGCCACATAGTGACCTGATTTCTTGTTGATTTTTACTAATGGTCTGTTGTGTGGCGCTGCCTTCCTTCAGCTCTGTGGGGCACTTTCCTTCTCTGTTCTCTTCTAGTTTAGGCTGAAGACAAAGCTCCCCAGCCTCTGCCTCAGTTTCCCCTGCCACTGAACTCCATACCTCAAAAGTCTCCTCCCTGCTGTCCTGGGTTCCCATCATGGTAAGTCCATCTGTGCTGATAAGCCGAGGTCCCTGACCAAACACGGGCGGCTGAGGTTCACAGTCAGTCACCAGGGTCACTCTGTCACCACTCATGCTGACCGCCACACGGTGCCACCTGCAAGGGGAATGAGTCTCAGTGCACGGATTCCCACAGGGTACCCTTTCCCCTTTCCCCTTTCCCATACTCACCTGCCATCCATGAGGTTGACCTGCTTGGGAAAGGGCCTGAAGGAGTCGCCAAGGAGACCCAGAGCTGGCCCCAGTTCCAGCCCCAGCTGCCGGATGCCCTTCTCATCGTAAATAGACAGAAGGACAGACCGATTGACTGGCTGGCCCCGCACAGTGAACAACACAGAAAAGTCCTCAGGAAATTGCCCATCTTTGCCGGCAGAGGAGAAGGGGGCAGTTAGACCACCAGGGAGACTTCACCCTTCCAGGATGGCCCCACCCCAGCCTTCCTGCCCTGACTCACCTGGAAAGAGCTGCCATGTGGGGACACTGAGCAGGCTGGACTTGTCCACCCGGAATGCTCGGTCGCCATGTGGCGTTCTCTGGGGACACATGCCAGGCCCCTCAGCAACCCCAGCTTGGTTCCTGTGCACCCCCAAGGCTTTCAGAACATCCACAGGCTCCACTGTAGAGAGATGTCAGCGTGAGGAGGCGTGGTCAGAACTGGCCCAGGAGTCAGACCTGATGGGCACAGCCCCCAGTCCTGAGAGCTACTCAGAAGGCTGAGGCAGGAGGACCTCCACCTGGTCTGCCAGAGTGTTCAAGGTCACACTGAGCAACTTAATGAGACTTTGTCTGAAAGTTGGGATGAAAACAAGCAAACAAAACTCTCAACTCCAAAAGACTTGGTCAGAGTTTGGGGGCTCCCTTCTCCCACAAGTCCAGGGAGAAGCAGGCAGCCCGGGACCAGCAGCACTTCCCCCACTATCCCACAGATGTTACTGCTACATCAGTCTATTGACTCTGGTTTTTTTGTTTTTTTTTTTCTCCTAAGTTTTTGGTGAGAAAAAAAAAGCTGACCTAGTTCTAGGATGAATCAAAGGTTCCTGGCTGAAGCCCCAGAACCAAGCCTTCCCCTTCTCCCTTCGCCCCCACACTGGCTTCTTGGGCAGTTTCCCAGCATGGAGCCCCCTTGCTAGGGAAAACCCACAAGAGGAAAAAGGATGTGTTTGTGGGGGTGCACTCTTCTTAGACTCCATAGCCTCCTCCGTTGGATCCCCAGCCCATGGCCCTCTCCCTCTGACTCCCAGTCCCACAGCCTTCTCCCTCCTATTCTCCCATCTAACTCCCCCTGGCATCCTCCATCCGGCTCCCGCATCGAACTTCTGCTCTGACCTCTTCCTTTATCCTCTGTCTCACCTGGGACCGGTTTTATCATCTTCCCATCTCCTCCTTCTGACTTCTATTTCTGATAACCTCTCGGACCCTCCCCCCCATCCCAAGAAAGAAAGAATTGGTCTGGCCCAAGAGGCCCCTAATCCAAGCCATCCTTGCAGCCCCGCCCAGGCAGTTTGAGCAGTGTTAACTGGATCCACATGGTTTGGGTAGGGCGGGTGAGGGCTTCCCCTGGGCCCAAAGCCCCTGGCCTGTCCCCTCCCCTAGCAAACTGTCCCACTAACCCCCTGACCCAGACTCTTGGCAGGAGCCAGGTTCTGCGGAATCTGCCATGACCTCACTCCAGGGTGGCTCAGCTGACTTCATCACTGAGAACTGGGTTGGGGGACCAGACCTGGGGAGGAAGGGACCTGGATGAAGACCTCCATCCCAGTTCCTCCCCTCCAACTTTGCCTCCCAAACTCTGTGGAGTTCTATTCCCATCCCTGCATCCTTGTCCCTGCCCATTCTACCTTCTCTTTGTCCCACTTTCCCTGGCTCAATTCGGAACCAATCAAAAATCAATCTTGCTTTCTTGGTACTCTCTCCTCTCTTTCTCTCTCTCTCTCTTCCTCTCTCCCTCTCCCATCTGTAACTGTCTTCAGTGGCCAGGCTGTCATTAAGAGGTATTTGGATTATAGCCCCCCTGGGGCTGACTTTGGGCTCTCAGGCTCTGCTAACCACAAGGGTCATCCCCCAGTGGACCATTCCAGCTGCCCCTCTAGACTGGGAGCCCCTGGGAAGATTTAGATCCACAATGTCCTCCAGTAGAGCACTCCGCCCAGCTCAGTCTGTTTTTGTTTTTGAGATAAGATCTACCATAAACCAGGCTGACCTTGAACTCCTGGTCCTCTGTCGCCCACCTCCACAGTGCTAAGATGACAGACACACACTGCCATGCCCATTTATACAGCACGGGGATGGAACACAGGGATTTGTCCATGCTAGATGAATACTTTATCAGCTGAGCCGTGATCTAGCACAGACTCCAATTTCTATGCAGTGGGAAAAGGGGATCTCCCCTTGGTCACTGGCGAACTCCCATTTCAAGTCCTTACTGCCATCTAACCCAAATCACTCTTGCTTCAATCTCCAGTCCTCGCTGCAATGACCTTTCAGCAGCTAACTGCCCTTTCCCTCGCATGGCTCCATGACAAGGAGGCACACAAGAGCCATTGAGCCTGCGGGGCCAGCAGGAGGGGTCAGAAGCCTTCCAGCCCTCCCCCACATACACACCCCTCTCCCTGCCTTGGTCAAGGCATCTAGGGAAATGCCTGGTAGAGTGTAAGATGTGGAGGGGGCAGAGAGGGAGCAGGCTGGATCATGGATGGAATTCCCCAAAAATTCATGCATGAAAATTTTGCAAGCATGGGACTTGCGACTGGTTGAGGTATAAGCAGTTAATTAGATGAAAAGGTTTAAGGACTTGACAAGCTGGCTTAGCAGGGAAAGGTACTTGCTGCCAGGCCTGATGACCTGAATTTGATCCCAGAAACCTACATGGTAGAAGGAGAGACAGTTCTCTCCTTCAGGTTGTCTGACCTCCACATGTGTACTGTGGCATGCATGCACACACATAGACACACACACACATGAAATTAATGTCAAAAAGAAAAATTCTAAACCTGATGCCATTGTTCAGCATGAGTGGGGGCCCTGGCAGCAAGATTTCCGCACCATATACCCCACAAGCCAGACTTGCAACAGGAGATGGAGCCATTAACCCCAAAGAGATTTCTCCCACGCCATGCAAGGGAAAATATGACCAAATTACTGAGTGGGCGACTGGTTGTGGAAGATGACAGCATTCGCCTGTGGACCATGGTGAAGCATGTGTAAGAATCTGAAAACATAGGAGTGATCTTCTGTCCGGGTGGCAGATGGGGTTGCCTGGGTGTGGCCTGCATTGCACATTCCTGGAGTCCCAGGGGTCTTGTATTCTGAGGTCACATGACCCTGAGGTTGTGTGAGCGTGAGAATGGGGCATAGGCCAACACGGGGTTCTCCACTTGGGCCGGAACTTCCCGAGCAGAAGTTAGGAACGTGGGGTCTGTGTATGCCGGTGGCCTCTGAGGGACAGAATGCATCTTCCTTTACTTCAGGGAGATGATCTAGATCATAGAAGCCCTGGTCATCCATCACTTGGAAAGTCATCGTGTCCTCTGACCATTGCCACACGCAGAACCCTAAGAGGCGTGGTTGGGGCACCAGGCCAGATGCTCACAGCTGGGCATGCGTCAGCGATGACTCACCCGTCCCTTAGCCCTGGGGACCCCTTTGGGGACCCTGAGAAATTCTTCAGGAAAAATCACCCCAGGATCTTGCAGCTGGGGTGCGATGCAACTTCCACTTGACCACCCCCGCAGGCGCTCCATCCCTCGCCGCACCCGCCTCGCCCCTCGCTGCCGACCTCCCTAGGGCCCTGTCCATGGTGCTGATACTGTGGCTCTAGGGAGAAGAGGTGGGGGGAGGGGAGGTGGGGGAGGGGAGCCAATTTCGGGCAAAGACGTGCAAAAGGGAATTGTGTGGGTCAGAGAGATGGCTGAGGTGGGGTGCTTGCCGCCAAGCCTAATGACCTGAGTTCGATACCGGAGACCCACATGGTGGAAGGTGACCTGACCCTCGAAAGTTGTCATCTCACCTATACACACTCTGTGGCACACATACACACACAGAGATAGATAGATAGATAGATAGATAGATAGATAGATAGATAGATAGATAGATAGATAGATAGATAGATAGATAGATAGATAGATAGATATAATTTTAAAGAGTTCCTGATATACCTACTCCATTCACCGCCGCCGAATCAGTCACTCATGTTCCTACGTGCAATCATATAAACCCCAAAATCCCAACTACAGCCAACCAAAGACAAATAAACACAATGATAATACACACGATTGCTCTAAAATTCATCCCCGTGGTTTAGGGGTGAAACTTGGTAGAGAGAATGCTTGCCTAGCATGCTGGCAACCCTGGAGTCCATCCCCAGCACTACATAACCTGCCATCCCAGCACTTGGAGGATAGAGGCAGAACTGGAAGTTCAAGGCTACAGCCTGAACTACATGAGACCCTATTTCATGTAACTGGGGGGGGGTGCGGTTACAGCACCATAGCCACGCTGAACTCTCACATCTGACTACACACTCTTCCAGGGACTGCCCTGTTACCCACATTTACACAATCCCAGTCAACCCTCACCCCCAAGCGCACACAAACCTCTGTAAACTACAGTTTTTTGTTTTTTTTTTTTTAAAGGCAAGCTCTCATATAGTTCGACTTGGCCTCAACTTCACTATGTAGTTCAAACTGGCTCTCAACTCTTTGAGTTCCCGCCTCCACGGTCCTAGTCCTGGGGTACAATATGTACCATTATGCTCGATTTTATATGGTACTGAGGATGGAACCCAGAACTTAGTACGTGCTAGAAAAGCTGTCTAGCAACTGAGCTACAGCCCTATGCTCCCCGACCCACCCCGTTCCTCTGTAGGGACAGGGTCTGCTTATGCAGCCAAAGATGCCCTTGAATTCAGGTAGCCCAGACTAGTCTTGAACCAGCAATCCATCTGACTTTTCCTCTGGAGTGTCGGGATTGCACCACGCCCGCAGCATTCATCTTCACACGCCAGCTCGTAAACACAGACAGACACACGTTTCCTGGCAACAACCCCCTCCCCAGTGTCACATAACACACATCAGCGAGAACTAGACCCTAGAGTCTCCATATCACCATGGCACCCGTTACAAACGATCTTTCCCTTGCACACACGTCTTGGGGTCTCCCTTGCACCCCCAAATGCTATCCCAGCCCTTCTTCCCGCCTCACCAGCCAGCGTCCAGGACACGAGCTGCAGGGAGGCCAGGAGCAGGCCGAGGCCGGCCCGAAGCTGGTTCAGTCTCCCGCCGTTTCTCATCTCAGCGGGACCCCAGGGCGCCAAGGCCAAGGGGGACGTGGACTGGGCTGCGAAGGAGCAGCCACTCTGGGAACCCTGAGGCTGTGAGGATCTGCAGGAGACTGCCTGAGACCCCGCCCTGGCCGCGCCCTGCACTCTAGCGCCCTGGCCGGGCGGGGCCCGGGCGGCAGGCGGGGAGACCCACAGCCGCACGGAAAAAGTTTGCGAAGTGGGCGCCACGCGCTGATTGGCTGGCTAATGTCTGTGGCCCTTCTTGCCGGACTCCACTACTTGGAAGATGGGTCACGCCCACCAGCCCTAGACTCCCGGAGTGGGGGCGGGAGAGTCCCAGCGTGATGCTAAATCGTCGCCTTAGGCGGGCTCTTTGCCTAGCTCTCTCAAAGGCTGTTTTACCCGATCAAACCTTCTTCCTCAGAGCTAGCAAGTTAGCTCAGTAGGGAGCAGCACTTGCCACTAAGACTAATGATCTCTGTCCGGGAATCCACATAAATGGAGAGAACTGACTCTCAAGAGTTGTCCTCTGACTTCCACACTCTCACACCCTGGACACAAAAAATTAAAGCACCTAAACTAAAGACGTAGTGGCGCACGCTTTTAATCCCAACACTTGGGAGGCAGAAGGCAGGTGGAGCTCTGTGAGTTTGAGGTCAGCCTGGTCTACAGAGTGAGTACCAAGACAGCCAGAGCTACATAATGAGGCACTGTCTCAGAAAATAAATAATAATAAGTAAAAAATAATAAATAAAAGCAAGCCTTCAGCCTCCCCTCAGACATGGAATCAGATACCTAACTCTTTCTGTCTCAAGGCCCGCAAAGGAAGGGAGAACTCCCAGCATCACCCCAAAGCCTGCCCTTCGGGACCCCACTTCTTCCATAATCCTCACCTCAGATCCCCAAACTGTCCTAGCTGTTCTCTACCCCTCCATTAGTCCACATGCACCTTGGAATTTGGACTTGGATGCCTGGTACCATCCTTAAACTCTCACCATGGATTCAAATACATGTCTAGCCTTCCACACAACTTCCATGTACATCCATGTGTTTGTGTGTGTGCATGGGGTGGAGGTGTGCACACGTATACACCAGTATCTGGAGAATGGACAGACGTTGGCCGTCTTTCTCTAGCACTCTTCCATCTTACTTTTTGTGGCAAGGTCTCTCATCAACCCTGGAGTTCTCCAGTTTGGCTAGGCTGGCTGGCCACTGACTCCCATGGGTCCTCCTGTCTTTCCCTCCACAGGGATTGCCTTCCAGGCATGGGCTGATGCACTCCGGTTTTTCTGTGGGTGCTGGGGATCTGAACTCAGGTCCTTGGATTCAGGTCCTCACGCTTATACATCAAACACTTGAGACTGAGCCATCTCCCCCTCAAACTCTATTTTTCTTTCCATTTCATGGAGTGGGGATGGAACCCGGTGCTTCTGCCACTGAGCGAGCCCCACCCCAGGCTGTCCCGCAAGCTTTTAATTCCCAAAGAAAGAAATTGGCTTCCATCCCTCCATTCCTTCTGCCTCACCCTGAGATCATTCAAGGAAGACACCCACCCCAATTCTAAACCTTCATCAAACGAGACTTCCCAGGGTGCCCAACCCCAGGGAGCCAGGGAGCATTCTGCTCTGCGCTGACTGGCACAGACAGGCAGGAGTCAGGGGAATTTGCCCAGGGAAAAAATCTAAGAGATGAGCCTGTTTTCAAGTGCCACTCACAGGGAACTGGGAGGTGCCAGACCAGCGAGCTCACTCCCAGCCTTGGTTCCTCAGACAAAGAGTCTCTGTCCCTGGGGAGAGGGGGGTGGGGCCCTGTGTGGCTGGAAGAGATGGGGTTCCTTACTGTAGAGGGAGAAGAGAGAATCTCCTCTCCCCAGAGACAGCATTTTCCAAATAAAAGGTCATCACAAGGCCCTAGCCCTGGCCACCTGGCTAGGAAGTTCTGCAGGTAGTCTAACTTTTTTCAACATTTATTTATTCATCGTGTGTGCACGTGCATGCATGTTCTATGTCACAACTCTCCAGGATAGTTAAGACAGTTTGGGGGAGTCAGGTGTCCCTTCTCCTTCCACCATGCAAGTCCCTGGAATTGAACTCAGTCACTGGGCTTAGCAGCAGAAACCTTTATCCACTGAGACATCTGGCTACCCCTTGTCTCACTTCTTCACATCTAACTGACTTTTTGAGGGGAGGGGATGCTGGGACAAAGCCAGGCCTTGAGCACAAGCTGTGTCTGCACTTGCCCTGACTGACTTCTGTCAGTGAAGACTTCTGGGAACTCTTTCTCTTCCCCTGAGCAAGGAGACCTTGGCTGTGCTGAGACAGTGAGAGAGAGAGAGCAGTCACTCACTCCGTGAGCTCACTGACACGCCATAAGAAAACTTCTAGACTCACTTATAAGCCAAGCAGCGGGGGTATGGTCTGTGATCCCAGCACCTGAGAGGCTGAGAGTCTCAATTTCAAATTGCCTGGGCTACAGAGGGGGACCATGTCCCCAAAACCACAAAAAGTTGGAGAGCTGGTGAGAGGACCACAGGGTGAAGATGCTTATTGTCAAGCAGACAACCTGAGCTGGATCCTTGGAACCCACAAGGTAGAGGAAGAGTGCCCCCACACCTGCCCACTGACCTCTAAGTGCCTGCCATGGCATGTGGGCACACACACTCACAAATAGATAAATGTAGTTTTTAAAAAGGAAAATGACTGGGTATAGTGGCTGAAGAATGAATGTGTGTGCACTGTTAGAGCTGGGCCTTGAGCTGCATCTCCATTATGTATGTATATACATACGTATGTACGTATTTATAGTTGAGACAGGTTTGGACTAAATTGCCCAGCCCAAAACAATCACTGCGCATGGTGATTAAAGGTACACACCTTTCTTTCTTTCTTTCTTTCTTTCTTTATTTATTTATTTATTTATTTATTTATTTATTTATTTTTCTGTCTTTGTTTTGTTTTTCGAGACAGGGTTTCTCTGTAGCTTTTGGAGCCTGTCCTGGCACTAACTCTTGTTGACCAGGCTGGCCTCAAATTCACAGAGATCCGCCTGCCTCTACCTCCCAAGTGCTGGGATTAAAGGCATGCACCACCCCGGCCCGGAAAGGTGCACACCTTTAATCCCAGGACACAGGAGACAGAGGCTGGTGGATCTCTGAGAGTTTGAGACCAGACAGTCTAATATCAATTCCAGGACAGCCAGGGCTAGCTATATAGATCCTGTCTCAAAGAAAGAAAGAAAAGAAGAAAGGAAGGAAGGTAGAAAGGAAGGAAGGAAGGAAAGAAAAGAAAACAACTAGTCTATACTCTATGTCTTAAGAAATTTCCTTTCACGGGGCAGTGGTGGCACACACCTTTAATGCTAGCACTCAGGAGGCAGAGGCAGGCGATCTCTAAATTCAAGGCCAGCCAGGTCTACAGGGTATGTTTTTAGGACAGGTAAGACTACACAGAGAAACCCTGTTTTGAACAACAAAATGTTTTTTTAAAAAAAATTAAAAAACAATGCCGGGCGGTGGTGGCACATGCCTTTAATCCCAGCACTCGGGAGACAGAGGCAGGAGGATCTCTGTGAGTTCAAGACCAGCCTGGTCTACAAGAGCTAGTTCCAGCGCAGGCTCCAAAGCCACAGAGAAACCCTGTCTTGAAAAACCAAAAAAAAAAAAAAATTAAAAAACAAACAAGTAAATAAACAAAAATCTCAGACTGTCCATCCTCTTGCCTCAGTTTCCCAAGCCAGTGCTGGAACTACAGACCCTTTAAGAGGAAGCATTTGCTAGATGGGAGTTTGGAGCTCCTGAGTTTGACAGGACTGCAGCTGCCTGTCCAGGGCCAACCTCAGCCAGGACCTCTGGGCTCTGAGGGGATCAGGTGACTGGGGCTTAGGAGAGAGAGGAGCTGAAGCAGTAGTGGGGATGGGGGAGGGACCGTGCAGGTGACATCACAGGTTCCTGAGAGGATCAGCATGGCCTCCCAGCCTCGGAGCGTGCTCATCTCCGGCTGTTCTTCAGGAATTGGCCTTGAACTCGCTGTTCAGCTGGCTCACGACCCCAGACAACGTTACCAGGGTAAGCACTCGCTCCCTAGGGGTCCACAGTTTCTAGTACTATTTCTATTATCCCATCCTCCCGGGTGTAGGCTGATCCATGGGCCTGGGGAAGACCTCTATTACACTCGCTTATGTAACTCTGTCATCTCATATATGTTTCTTTATTCTTTAAGATTTATTTATTTATATTTTATGTGTATGGGTGTTTTGCCTGCATGTATATCTGTGCACCACATGTGCACCTGGTGCCCAAGGAGGCCAGAGAGGGTGCTAAATACCCTGGAACTGGAGTTAGAGACAGCTATGAGCCACCCTGTGGGTGTTGAGAACTGAACCCCCGGTACTCTGGAAGAGCAGCCGGAGCTCATAACCTCTGAGCCATCTCCCCAGCCCCTCACATGTATTTCTTGAGTACTGGATAACAGACAGGAAATGTTATGAAGAAATTGTGTGTGTGTGTGCGCATGTGTGTGTGCATGTGTATGACGTGTGTGTGCGTGCATATGTGTGTGCATGTGTGTTTGCATAAGACGTAGACCAACTGGTAGTGTGTTGGCCAAGAATGCACAAAGTCCTGGGTTCTATGCCCAGCTGTAGTAGCGCATGCCTGTAGTCACAGCACTCAAGAGATGAATAGGAAGTCGGGAGGTGGTGGCGCACGCCTTTAATCCCAGCACTCGGGAGGCAGAGGCAGGCAGATCTTTGTGAGTTCGAGACCAGCCTGGTCTACAAGAGCTTATTCCAGTGCTGGCTCCAAAGCCAAAGAGATGAACAGGAAGATCAGGAGTTCAAGGTCAGCCTCAGCTACACAGCAAATTCAAGACTAGCCTGAGTTTCAGGAGACCCTGTCTTGAAAGGAGAAATTTAAAAAACAAACAAACAAGAAAACAAATCAAACTCAAGCCAGGCCCAGACAGGGCACACCTGAAATTCTACTACTCAAGGAGTTGAGAGTGGAGGATTCTGTGTTCAAGGTCAGCCTAGTTCACTTAGTGATACCTATCTCAAAATAAAATAAGCATGCAAACAAAAAAACCCTCAACTCTAGATAATGTGCATTAGGAGAGGGGAGAAGAGAGAGGCAATAAGATTTAGAAAGAAAGAAAGAGAGAGAGAGAGAGAGAGGGAGGTTGGGAATGGTGGTGGAGGTCTACTGTAATCTTAGCATTCCAGAGCAGAGGCAGGAGGATTGGCCAACTAAACCATATAACAAGAGCTTGCAAAAGAGAGAGAGAGAGAGAGAGAGAGAGAGAGAGAGAGAGACTGCAGCATGCCCAGTGCATGCCCAGTGGTAATAGAGCCAGGTACGGTGGCATGGCGGCACAAGCCTGTAATGCCAGCACTCAGGAGGCAGAAACAGAGATCTGTGAGACTGAGGCCAGCCAGGGTACAGAGCAAGCATTGACTGCTCTTGCAGGGTATCCAAGTTCTACTCCCAGCACTGACATTGGGCTCTCAACCATCCAGGACCCCAGTTTCACAGCATCCAACAGGCACAATACCGACAAAAATATTCATACACATAAAGTAAAAAAATAAATCTTGAGGGGGGGCTGTTGGGGAGAAGCTGTCCCAGAAGACATCTCAAAGGAAGCAGGCTTCAGCAACCAAGAATGGTCACCGACAATGTCCCCACTAAGCCGGATTACAGTTCCAGGATGAAACTCTTATTGTCTTAGAGTAAATCTGACCTTGGGGCCTTAAAGGAGCCTTTAACTACTGCAGCTGTGCAGTTCACGACTGCGCCATGCAGGCCATCCCTGGGTCATCCGGCCCACAGTATGTGGGAGAGGAGAGCCAGCTGCCAGGGTGAGGACATCACCCCAGTTGGCAGAGTTGATTCTCCCAGCCTTCTGGGTTAGAGGTGGGCACAGTGTGAGAGCATGAATTTCCCCTGTGAGCAAAGCTGCATCCCTGTAGGTGGGTAGACATCTCCTAAGGGGCCTACGACAGGGCTCAGCGGGTGAAAAGGTGCTTGTCACAGAGCCAACGATCTGAGTTCAATCCCTGGGATTGAATGTGTATGGTGAAAGAAGAAAACCAATTACTAAAATTGTCCTTTGAGCTATGCGCGCACGCACACACACACACACACACACACACAAATAAATAATCCACAAAAATAAAACCTTTTTTTTCTGGTTTTGTGAGGACAGGATTTCTCTGTGTAGTTCTGGCTGTTCTGAAACTCCCTCTGTAGACCAGCTGGCCTCAAACTCAGAGATCCACCTGCCTCTACCTTGCTGAGTGCTGGGGTTAAAGGCATGCGCCACCACCGCCCAGCTAAGTACATTTTTTTAAAGAATAATATTGCTAAAGAGGGTTCAGTTTGTTTTGTTGTTGGTTGCACTTCTGTGTGTGTGTGTGTGTGTGTGTGTGTGGTGTGTGTACATGTGTGTGTATGCTGGAGACAGACCGCAGGGCCAGTTGCTTGCTAGACAATTGCACTACCCTCAGCTACATCCCTAGTCTTTTGTTTTGTTTTGGAGACACCACCACACTATGCAGCCCATGTTGACCTTGAACTCAAGACCCTCCTAACTCAGACTTCTGACTGTTGGGAGGCAGGCATGTGTCCAGCTAAATGGAGTGCTAACTACCTAAGACCATTCTAAGTGTCTAGTCTGTCAAGTAATCCTACCCAGGGGAGACCTCATTCATTCTCTTCTTCCTCATTTTAGAAATGAGACACTAAGGCTCTGAGGCTGGGGCCCAGTTAGCACAAAAGTCCTAGAGATAGCCTGACAGTTGTGGCTCAAACCCTTAGTCCCGGCACTCAGGAGTCAGAGGCAGGTAGATCTCTGAGTTCCAGGCCAGCCTGGTCTACAGAGAGAGTTCCAGGACACCCAGGACTACAGAGAGAAACACTGTCTTAAAAACAAAAATCAATCAATAAAATAAATCCAACAATAATAGGTCTAAGAGACAGCTCACTCAACAAAGTGCTTTCCACACAAGCATGAAGACGTGAGTTCTATCCCCACACCTGGGTAAAAAGGCCAGGCTCAGCACTGGAGAGGCAGAAGGAGGTGGAGCCCCTGCGGCTCAGCGGATAGTGAAGCTAGCCTAGTTGATGAGTTCCAACTCAGAAAGAGACTGAGATGGCGAGATGCTCATAGGTAAAAACATCTGCCTCTCTTCACTCCCCAGAGCCCACAGTGTAAGAAGAAAACTGACTCCTCAGTTGTCCTCTGGCATCTATGCATGTGTGATGGCCCCCACACATGCGTGCGCGCACACACACACACACACACACACACACACACACACACATACACACATTTAATTTGGGGAGGGGGTAGTTGTCTTCTAAGGAATGACACCCAGGATTATCCTGTGGCCTGTACATACACATGAACAGACACTCACACGGACACACACATCCTACAGAAACACACAGGGTAAAGAAGCCCAGCACCTGCCCAGTTCTGCTCTCTGCCTTCAGTGGTGGCCACCATGAGGGACCTGGGGAAGAAGGAGCCATTGGAGGCAGCTGCTGGAGAGGCACTCGGGAAGACGCTCAGCGTGGCCCAGCTGGACGTGTGCAGTGATGAATCAGTGGCTAACTGTCTGAGCCACATTGAAGGAGGACGAGTGGACGTGCTGGGTGAGACTTGGAAGGTCCTGGAGTCACCCACATACACATATCAACTCAAGGATTCACCCTCAGATGACAACTTCTAGCCCTGGATAAAGGAGTAGACCAGTTGGCCAAGAGTCAGGAGTGCCAGTCTGTTAATTAGAGATGCCAGACATTGGGGGAGGGCCTCCATGGGAGAGACATCCTCACACAAAGAGAAAACCATATGTGGTTGGGAAAATTACTTCAGTGAGTCACTCAGAGACAGGAGGATGATGAAGTAGCCACTCATGTCCCTATGGAGCCTGCTAAGGCGGGTGGGTCTGGCCATCTTGGTGCAATTTTGGGGCAGACGGGAATTGCTCATGGATGGTATGACAAAGATTTGGTTTCCAGCAGATCTTTTACCCACACTCTCAGACCCAGAGGCCTGTATAAAAACCAAACCGCTTGCCAGGCAGTGGTGGTGCACGCCTTTAATCCCAGCACTCAGGAGGCAGAGGCAGGCAGATCTCTGTGGGTTCGAGGCCAGCCTGGTCTACAAGAGCTAGTTCCAGGACAGGCCCCAAAAGCTACAGAGAAACCCTGTCTCAAAACAAACAAACAAAACAAAACAAAAAACCAAACAGCTTAGTACCACCTAGTTCCACATGTCTCCTCCTAGACTTGTTCTGAGGACTCAGGTCCTGGGGGTGACCCAAGCAACACTCTCTGTGTACCCCCTTAGTGAACAACGCAGGAGTAGGCCTTGTGGGGCCCCTGGAGGAACTCAGCCTAGCTACCATGCAGAACATGTTCAACACCAATTTTTTTGGGGCTGTCCGTCTGGTCAAAGCTGTGCTTCCAGGAATGAAGAGGAGGCGACAGGGCCACATCGTGGTGGTCAGCAGTGTTATGGGGCTCCAAGGTGAGTCTGGGGCCTCCCCATCCATAGTCCAAACAAACTTGTCTTGAGAAGGATTCTTCTTTCTTTCTTTCTTTCTTTCTTTCTTTCTTTCTTTCTTTCTTTCCTTCCTTCCTTCCTTCTTTCTTTATTTCTTTATTTCTTTCTTTCTGTTTGTTTCAAGAGGATTTCTCAGTAGTTATGGTCCCAGTCCTGGAACTCGCTCTATAGAACAGACTGGCCTTGAACTCACAGAGATCCACCTGCCTCTGCCTCCTGAGTGCTGGGATTAAAGGCTTGCGCCACCACTGCCCCACTTGAGAAGGATTCTGAAGCCCAGGAAGGAAATGTTCTGGGATTGATTTACCTTGTCCTGGTGTAAGAGTAGGCAGTAATGGTATACATGTCACAGACAGTCATCCATATCCTAGAATCAACTCCACTTCTAGATACACCTGACACATCCTTCCACGCAAACCCCTGAAATCCAAAAGACAAAAGGCCCCCTCAAGCCATAGGGATGTATACAAGTGTTAGAATCCTGCGACTCAGCAGAAAAGACAGAGATCGATTTGTGATGTCTGCCATGAACCTACTCCAAAAGCCACCTACTTGCCATCTGTGCTCCTGGGATCTCCTGCCTCCTCAAAGCCTTCTTGACTCCCTCCCTTCCTCATCCTGGACACACTCTGTGTCATGACTCCTTCCCCAGCCACGCTTTAATTGCACCTGCAATGGAGAAGCAGTAACAAGTCACTGTGCCCATGGACTGTGGGGATGCCATAAGGAAAAGAACCATGCTATAGAGAGGGAAATAGGGGAGTTTCCTGGGATCAGGTAGAGCTGGAAGGTGGTGACACATCCAGAACAACCTCACCCTGATGTTATTGTGCCCACTGCACAGTTCTTTGCATCCATGATTCTGTCCCCTTAGTCAATGCTCAAATCCTCCTTGCTCTGTGCTCCAAAGACCTCATCACCCTGGGACCCACAAAGTCTCTCACTGGCACACACACCCCTGAGTCCTTGTCCCTCCTCCCCTTCCAGGTGTCATGTTCAACGATGTCTATGCAGCCTCCAAGTTTGCCCTGGAAGGATTCTTTGAGAGTCTTGCTATCCAGCTGCGTCAATTCAATATCTTGTGAGTTGGGCACCTGAGCAGCCACAGGGAAAGGGAGACAGTGAAGGGGGGTGGCAGGCCAGTTAATAGAGCCAGCACTAATGAGCCCCAGTCCACACTGAGGACGGGCAGACAGTTAATGATTGCTTGGGAGGAAGAGATGTTTCTGCAGCGATGTGGTCACTGGTAAGGAGCCCACAGCCCTGTGAACAGCCCCTCACCCACGCTCTATAAGCAACCTCCATGAAACTCACTGGGTCACAAAAAAGAGAAAAACATGAAAGTAGAAGGGGGCTGGGTAGGAGCAGGGAGGGGTTGGCAGGAGTGGGAGGGGGTGAGAGAGGGTGAAGACGATCAAAGCACATTATGTATGTAAGATACCCATTATTAGCTGGCGTGGTGGCACACACCTTTAATACCAGCACTCAGGAGGCAGAGGCAAATGGGCTTCTGTGAGTTTGAGGCCAACCTGGTCTACCCACCTAATTCCAGGACGGCCAGGGCTGTTACACAGAGAAATCCTATCTCAAAAAAAAAAAATTAAAGAAAAGAGAAAAAAATGGAAATTCATTATTATGCATAATTAATATATGCTAATAAAACCTTTTTTCAAAGTGGGAGGAAGAGAGAGGAAGGTGAGGGAAACAGGCTGGGAGGAAGACTGGGGTGAAGAAAGATGACATAATACCAAGAGGGCTGGGGCTGTGGCTGCGGCTTAGGACAGCACTTGCCTGGTGTGAGAAAGACCACCCCAGTGCTGAAAAGTAATAACAACAGCAGTAATAATAAATACGAAGAAGGGACCAGACCTTGTGGCACACAATGTCTCAGCACTCAGGAGCAGACACAGGCAGCTCTTTGTGAAGTCAAGGCCAGCCTGAGCTACATAGTAAGTTCTAGGACAGCCATGGCTACACAGTGAGAACTTGTCTCAAAATACCAATAACAATGACACCTGGAGAAAAAGAGTGAGGGGAAAAGCCAGTGAAGGAGTTTGCTGAAGCCCTGCATCCATTATCCCGGCCCTCCTCCCAGCATCTCAATGGTAGAGCCAGGCCCGGTCATCACTGACTTTGAAGGAAAACTCCTGGCTCAGATTTCCACGACAGAGTTTCCGGACACTGACCCTGACACCCTGGGCTACTTCCGGGACTTGTACCTCCCAGCCTCCAGGGAGCTCTTCCGCTCTGTGGGACAGAGCCCACGGGATGTGGCCCAGGTGAGTAGACAGGCGCTACGGCTCAGGATGTCGGACAGTGTTTTAAGTCCTAGAACTCAGGGTCCCCTCCTACAGGTCATTGCCAAAGTCATCGGTTCCACCAGACCCCCACTCCGAAGACAGACCAACACTCGCTACCTCCCGCTGACGGTGCTTAAGGCGATGGACCCCTCTGGAAGCCTGTATGTGAGCACTGCCCACAGGCTCCTTTTCCGCTGGCCTCGCCTTCTCAACCTTGGTCTTCGATGCCTGGCCTGTGGCTGCCTCCCAACACGTGTGTGGCCCGGATGAGCAGAGCCAAGCTGACCCCTTCCGCCCTGGACAACAGGGCTGTGCCCCTAGATGATACACACTGGCTTTTTCACTCACCCAGGCCCATGGGGGGAAAATGTTGACAAGGTCTCACTATGTAGTCCTGGAACTCACTATGTAGACCAGGCTGGCCTCAACTTCACAGAGATTGGGCTGACTCAGCCTCCCAAGTGTTGAAATAAAAGACATACACCACCACACCCAGATATCTTTTTTTTTTTCCCGAGACAGGGTTTCTCTGTAGCTTTGGTGCCTGTCCTGGAACTAGCAACTAGCTCTTATAAACCAGGCTGGCCTCGAACTCACAGAGATCCACCTGCCTCTGCCTCCTGAGTGCTGGGATTAAAGGCGTGCGCCACCACGGCCCGGTCAGCCCAGCTGGCTTTTTTGTTAATATGTAATCTGGCATATGTGCCAGGGGTGCCCTCAGAGGCCAGAAAAGGGCATTAGATCCCCTGGGGCTGGAGCACACAGTCTGTGCAAGCTGCCCAGCACGGGTAGTGGGAGCTGAACTTGGGTCTCAGAGGACCCTCTTAACCTCTGAGCCACCTCTCCCACCCAAGCTTTTTTTTTTTTTTGCATGTGTATGTGTGTGTATGTGTAAGTGCACATGTGTGTGACTATATGTGAATGTATGTGCATAGGCACCTGTGTACATGTGTAATGGCATCTTTCCCAATTGCTCTCCACCTCACACATTGAGGCAGGGTCTCCCAGCAGCACATGATCATGTGTAGTGGTACAGATTGACAATCACAGAACTCCAGGATGTAACTCAGGACCATCCCTTTGATCTTTAGGCTTAAAGGTGGAGGTAAGACCTCCATTTGAACATCATTATCTCCCTAAGAGCCCCTCCACACTATCCTTACTTGACTTCATGAGTCCCCACGTTACCCATTTTCAGGGTGCTGTGACCCTGAATGATATATGTATGGACGGGGCTGTCTGGGTGATCCAGGGCAAAGGCACTCATCTGTAACACAAGGGCCTGCTTGTTGGGGTTTCTGTCCTGCCCAGTTCCCCGCAGCCGTTTAGGCCCAAAGAAAATCACACAGAGGTCTCCAGAAGATTATAAACTGATTGGCCCATTAGCTCAGGCTTCTTATTAGCTCTTGTAGCTTATATTAACCCATTATTCTTATCTATGTTAGCCACATAGCTCAGTACCTTTTTCAGCAGGGCAGGTCACATCCTGCTTCTTCGGTGGTCTGGGCAGGACTGGGGAAAGAGCTTCCTTCTTCCCAGAATTCTCCTGTTCTCATTGTGCCACCTCTACTTCCTGTCTGGTTTTCTTGCCTATACTTCCTGTCTGGCTACCGACCAATCAGCGTTTATTTAAAACATAATTGACAGATATAGAATTGTTCCACTTACCACCCAACCTGACCACCTGAGCTCAATTTCTGGGACCTACATGGAAGAAGGAGACCAACTCCTGTTAATCATTCTCTGACCTCTACATATGCCCCGTGGTGTTCATACATACATGCACATGCATGCATGTACACACGTGTGCACATACACGGAAGTAAAAAAGAAAAAAGTGTAATTTAAAATTCACAGAAAAAGGATTCCTTGCAGTTGGAGTCTGGTGGGAGGCAGAGCGGGTGAGGGGGTGCAGGCTGTAGCTCTGCATCCCTCTGGATTTCCTGTGGCTGAGGCCATGGGCCCCTGGACTCGCCATACATTCCTGTGCTGCTGAAATCACACTGAGTCAGACTCAGCTGCAGAGAAGGGAGAATCCTCATCGCTAAGAGTGGTAACGATACAAACAAACACACAAGGGGAAGCTGGTGTTAAACACTGGCTGGATGCTATTGCTGACCCAACAGGGAGACTGGCCCGAGTTCAGACGGTGCTGGAAGCAGGCCCACACACTGCAGCAGCCTCCCAGACCTCCTCAGCTTAGCCAGGACAAACCCATCCTGCAGCCATTCAGGCCAAAAGTCACCTGAGTTCCTCCCTTGACACTGCAGCTATGGCTTCCTCCCTTCCTCTCCCTCCTTCCCATCCTTCCTTCCATCCTTCTTCTTCCCTTTCCTACTTTTTTTCTCCACTCTCCCCACTCCCAGGAGATTCCAGCATGCCAGTCTTATGCTCTAACACTGGGAAGCCCTCTACCAGACTTTATTACTTACTTTTAAATGTATTTATTTTATTTATTCTGTGTATGAGTGTATGTAGACATGTATGTGCACCAATTGCATGCATTGCCTGAGGAGGCCAGAAGAGGGCGCTAAATCTCCTGATACAGGGGTTACAGATGGTTACTGAGCCACTGATGTGGGCGCTGGAAACCCAACCCGGTCCTTTGCAAGCATTGCAAGTGCTTTTAACTTTAAAACTGCCACTTTTTTCTGCTGTGGCTGAATCAGGAAAACCTCTCCTAAAGGAGCCATAGCATGATGCCAGCAAACATCAAGAAGCTGTGCTAAACCATGTGTGTGTGGGGGGGTGCCTAGAATTCCTTTTCAAGCCCTCCCAGGTTCTACATGGATTCAGTTGGCCATGTAGGTGCCAATTTGTTGGGGGAGGGAGCTGCTTGTTTGTCCCAGTCACCCAGAACCAAAATAATCACATAGAAACTGTATTAATTAAATCACTGCTTGGCCCATTAGCTCTAACTTCTTATTGGCTAACTCTTACATCTTAATTTAACCCATCTCCATTAATCTGTGTATCACCATGAGGCAGTGTCTTACCAGCAAAGATTCGGCATGTCTGACTCTGGCAACTCCATGGTGTCTCTATGACTCCGCCCTTCTTTCTCCCAGCATTCAGTCCAGTCCTCCCCGCCTACCTAAGCGCTGCCCTATCAGCAGGCCAAGGCAGTTTCTTTATTTATTAATGGTAATCACAGCACACAGAGGGGACTGCCACATCACCTCCTTTTTCTGTTTAAATAAAAAGGAAGGCTTTAACTTTAACATAGTAAAATTACATATAACAAAACAGGTATCAAGCTAGAATTACAGTTACAATATTTATATCTACTTTATCTTTTATCATAAATAAGGAAAACTATAACTATTTATCTATTCTTTAACTCCATTAAAGATTCCAGAAGGATATGATATTACCTAAGTAAACAGGAAGTACATTGTAAGCAACTTCCAAAACTCTAGAATTGACAGAGACTTCTCGCTGCCTAGACAGTCACCCAAATTTCTTCTGTACCATTGGGGCATCCATCTTCAGTCCACAGGCCCATGTTATCCAGCAGACTTTTCCATGAAGCAAGAAATTTTAAAGACAGTTCAGTCACTTTCTTCTGTATCCTGCAGAATGTCTTGCAGACTCTTTCATGAAGCAGGAACCCCAAAGGATCGTCTCACCCTTAGGCAAGTTCAGCAGTCATTCTTCTGTGGGTCCTGCATGTCCAGTTAAGGAGTCCAGGCAATAGCAATTTCTTGCCCAAATGGCTAATCAACTCCATAAGGAGCGTCTTTGATGCCCATCTTCCTCTTGAAGTAGATTGGTGCTGCCAGGAGCAGACGTGTCTCATTGCCATGAAAAGTCCTAACTTCTTAAAACATTTTAAATGCCGTATTCTGAAGGTCTCTGAAAGATTTGAAGAATACCTAACTAATTGAAATATATCTCTATATATCTAGAAAATGTAACTACCATGCCTACAATCTTAACTATTATTTAGATGACTATCTATTAACCTATATTTCTTAACTATACATTACATTTTATTTATTTATTTATTTGATTTTCGAGACAGGGTTTCTCTGTAGTTTTTGGTGTGCGTCCTGGAACTAGCTCTTGTAGACCAGGCTGGCCTCAAACTCACAGAGATCCGCCTGCCTCTGCCTCCCGAGTGCTGGGATTAAAGGCGTGCGCCACCACCGCCCGGCCCTACATTACATTTTTAAATTAACTACACAAACACAATATATTAATCACAGGCAGAAATATACATATACAGCAAATAGCCTTTAAGTTAATCACCCACTGGGGCGTGGCCTCTTACACTATTTATGCCGAGGTAAAGCATGCGTCCAGCCTCTTCTGGCTGCAGGATTTGGTTGCTGTTCTCTGTTCCAGCAGAGGATATTGATTTGTGAGTCTACCCCTAAATAAATAACCATCTATGATTCTCAGTCCTGAGCTAGTGTGGGATGTCTTTTAAGCGTTCATCTTCATCTAACCTCCGAGCCAGTGGTAGTTGTTTGCATCCATGCAGAAGGCCTGTAATACTCCAGGGTGATACTCCAGGGAAGCCAGCATGAAGACAGCAGCCCTTCAGGGTCGAGGCAAGCTTCAGAATGCTCACACAGCAATAGCAAAGGCAAAAAACCAGGCCAAGTTATCTCATGAACTCTGGCACTCGTGTGAAATGATGTGTTCATTCCAATGTTTATGTAACAGCAAAAAGACACCCTGGAGACAGTCCATTGATCCATCAGTAGCAAAGCAGCCTGAGAAATGATTAGACAAGACGGAATGCACTGCAGGTTTGAAAGAGAATGAGGAAGCCTGTTCGGGCTTCTGCAGAAAATGCTCCAAGATGCATAGTCAAGAAAAGAACTCAACAGACTAGCAAGATGGCTTAGCTGGTAAAGGCGCTTTCACCGAGCCTGATAGCCTGAGCCCAGCTTCTAGGACTCACATTGCAAATGGAGACAGCCAGATCCTGCAGCTGTCCTGTGACAGCCACAGTCAAGGTGTAGCAAGCTCACACCCACCTACCCCCCACACGAATAAACACATATTTAAAAAGAAAAACAAAGAAAGAAGTTAAGTTCCAAACTTGGTGTGTGGCATGCTGCTCTCAGTGAAAGGGTTTAAAAGGATGTATTTTTTCCATTAAAACAGTCTCTCCTAATAATTTTAAAAACATGATAAAAACAATGTAAAATTTACCATCTTACTTTTCTGAGTTCAGAGTCTCACATAACTGAGGCTGGTCTCTAATTCCTGATCCCCCCACCCCTACCTATAAGTGCTAGGATTATAGGCCTGGGCCACCACACCCAGCTTCAGTCATTTTTTTAAAAAATGATTTAGTTCTGTGTGCTGGTGTTTTGCCTGCATGTATGTCTGTGTGATGGTGTCTGATCCGCTGAAACTGGAGTTACAGACAGTTGTGAGCTGCCACGTAGATGCTGGGAATTGAACCCAGGTCCTCTGGAAGAGCAGTCAGTGCTCTTAACTGGTGAGTCATCTCTCCATTCCCCAGCTTTAGTCATTCTTAAAATTAAAAACAAAAGCTCGGCGGTTAGAGCACTCATTGCTCTTACAGAAGACCAAGGTTGGTTTCCAAACACCCACGTTAGGCAACTCAGGATCTTCTGTAATTTTAGCTTCAAGGGGACAGCACCACACGTATACACACTCACACACACACTCACACACACACACACACACACACCACATACACACACCAGCCACACATACATATATACAAATAAAACAAATCTTTTCTTAAAAAAAAAAAAGTATATCACAAAGTAGAGTTACTTTCATTTATTTAGTCTTGGTTTTTGGCTGTGTGTAGTAATATTTCATTTGTAATTTAATAAATAAAGCTTGCCTTAAGATTAGAGAGTAACGGGGCTGGAGAGATGGCTCAGTGGTTAAGAGCTCTGCCTGCTCTTCCAAAGGTCCTGAGTCCAATTCCCAGCAACCACATGGTGGCTCACAACCATCTGTAATGAGATTTGGTGCCCTCTTCTGGCAGGGATACATGCAGGCAGAACACTGAATACATAATAAATAAATCTTAAAAAAAAAAAAAAAAGATTAGAGAGTAAGAGTAAAACACCCACCCTGGTCAGCCTTACAGACCAGACCAGGCAGTGGTGAGACACACCTTTAAACCCAATAGTCACACTAGTTTGCCAAAGAAACAGGGTAGTAGTAGTGCATGCTTTTAATCCCAGCCCTAGAAAGGAATATAAGATGGAGGAGACAGCTCTCACTCAGTCTCATTCTGAGATTCCTGGAGGCAGGATCACCATTTCAGACTGAGGTTGAGGTAAGAGCCGGTGTCTGACTGTTTTGCTTTTCTGAACCCTAATATCTGCCTCTGGGTTTTTATTAATCGTGTGTGTGTGTGTGTGTGTGTGTGTGTGTGTGTGTGTGTGTGTGTCCTTACGCACTGTGGAGGTCTTTGGGAACTTCTGGCACCTCTCCTCTCCTGTCTTGTTGCTGTGGTGCTCTATACTCCTCGCTAGCTGCTCCATGAGCTTCTGGGCAGTTCTCTAGTCTCCGCCTTCCACCTCACCACAGACGTGCCGAGATGACAGTGAGCACCACCGCTTCTGGCTTTTCACAGCAGTTCTGGGGACTGAACTTGTCTAGGCTTGCATGGCAAGTGCTTTTGCCCATGGAAGCATCTCCCTGGCCCAGGGTTTTGGTTTGGGTTTGGGTTTTTCTTTGGGGGGAAGTGTTTTCTGTTTTTTGTTTTTTGAGATAGTTTCTCTGTGTAACAGTCCTGGTTGTCCCAGAACTCAGTTCAAGACTAACCTTGAGTTCAGAGATCTGCTCTACCCCCAAGTGCTGGGATTAAATGTGTGCACCACAAGGCTCAGCTTTTTTTTTCTTTTGGCCTTAGGTTTGTTGGTGTTTGTTTGTCCATTTGTTTTGTAAGACAGGCTCTCAAGTAGCCTAGGATGGCCTTGAAATGACTATATAATTGAAGATGACCTGGCTCCTAATCTTCCTGTCTCCTGAGCGCCAGGACTAAGGTGGGCATGACCATGCCTGGCTTATTCAATACCATGGCTAGAACCCGTTTCTTCAGATGTGCTAAGCAAGTACTCTGCCAACTAAGCCACAGCCCCAGCTGTTCTAAGACAGAGTCTCACTACGTCTCTCAGGCTGGCCTTATTGTCATGGTGATCCACACCCAGCCTTCTCTCAGGTCTTTCCATTGGCAGTGAAATAAGACCATCTTTCTTCAGTCTCCAATGACATCGTTCCTTCACTTGACACACGTGTTAACTTTTCAGCCTTTGTATGTATAAATGTGTATTTATTGGGGGGAGCTCCCAGGCACCACAATACCCATGTGGAAGTCACTGGACAATCTCGGGTGTCAGTCCTCAGCTCCCACCTTGTTTGGGACAGTCTCTTGTTCAGCACTGCCAATACCAGGCTGGCTGACCTTTGAGCCTCAGGGTTCCCTGTCTCCAGCTCCACCTCGTGTAGGAGTACCAGCTACAGACAAGCTGGCTTCTCGTCGATTCTGAGGGTCCAAACTCAGGTCCTCACACCTGTGTAGAAGCACTTCCCCATAAGCATCTCCTCATCCCCGAGATGTCTCCCAGCCCCCCAGCCCTCCTACCTTTTTGGGGGGCGGGGGGTGACAAGGCTTGTCTTGTGCATGTTGCCTAGGTTAGCCTTGACCTCTTAGGTTCAAGTGATTTCACTGCCTCGGCCTTCCCAGAGAGCTCATGTATGTCACTTCGCCTGCGGACGACTTTTTGATGTCAGCCTAAATGCTGCTTCTTCTAAGAGGCCTCTTTTGACTACCCAAGGTGCACCGAGTGTCAGGCCCCTCCTGTTCCCACTGCTTCATATCTCACCATTGTCCAGGACCACCAGGCTGGAAGCTCAATCAAATGCAGTAAGAACCCCTGTCGTCCTGACAGGTGTTCACACCCAGAAGGACAAACGCTAGACAGACAAAGTCAGTTCTGAATCTTCCATCTCTCGCCCCAGGTCAGTGTCTGGAGAGGTGAGGCAGCCAGGCCAGCAGACAAAGCCTTGAGAAAATTAAAGACAGTGATCAGATGCCCTCTGGGAACTGTGTGCGTTCGTGTTATCTCAGCAGTGAGAGCTGAGGCAGGAGGACTGTGAATCTGAAGCCAGTCTGGGCTCCATAGTGAGTGTAAGGCCAGCCTAGGCTACAAAATACAAGAGCTGTGGGGATGGCTCAGAGAGCACTTGTTAGAATCCGGAAGGCCAGTGTTTAGACCCCTGAACTCACACAATGCGATCACAGTAGTAGCAGAAACAGCTGCAGTTCAGGAAAGAAGCAGGCGCGGGGGTCCATCCCAGCACTCAGGGAGTAAAGACAGGAGAGTCAGTTCAGGGTCATCCTCAGCTAACAGAAACAGAGGCTGACGTAGGCCTCTTGATGTCCTTGGAAACTCTTGATGGGGTCCACATGGTAGAAACCATGCTTTTCTGGCTTACCTCAGTTCCTTATCTATAAGCTCAAGGCGTTGCTAGGAAAGACTGCTCTGTGCTGGACCGGCTAGGTGTTAAACCAATTACATGGATACTGATAATATCTTCTGGCCTCCTGAAGCCTGCCTAGCCTTTTCCCGGGAAGCCCTGGGCTGAGTGCCCTGGAGGAGGCGGGCGGCCCCAGGTCACTCATGTCTGCTCAGATAAGTCCTTGCAAGGCCAATCCCCAGGTCCAGGGAGGGAAAGGCAGCTGCAAGGCAGTCGCAGCAAGCAGCTGCTCAGGGCAGGAGGCCAGCACCGCCTTGCTAGCCAGCAGCATTCCTGCAGGACGCAGGAGCGAGGAGCCCTGCCAGTCATCGGCTCGCTTGTGCCCCCTCGTGGCCAGATGTAGACTTGACCATTTATAACCAGACCCCACCACCAGTGGAGAGGTGGAGGCTGGAGGACTACTGAGAGTTCCAGGCCAGCTACCTAATGGGGCCTTGTCTCAAAAATCAAAACACCAGCGAGTAGGTTGTAGGGCTGTGGCTCGGTTGGTAGCCAGCCTGCCTAGCAGGCCCGAAGTCCTGGGTTCCATGTCCAATGTCACATAAACAGAGCCTGGCAGCGCCAACCTGTGTTTCCAGCATCTTCAGGTGAAGTCAGGGGGATCT
>JAQHUG010000150.1:508167-524404 GCA_028555095.1 Dicrostonyx torquatus
AGTGTACTTCCCACTTTCTCTTCTCTAAGGTTCAGTGTGGCTGGCTTTATATTGAGGTCTTTGATCCATTTGGACTTGAGTTTTGTGCATGGTGACAGATATGGGTCTATTTTCATTTTTCTACATGTTGATATCCAGTTATGCCAGCGCCACTTGTTAAATATGCTTTTTTTCCATTTGATATTTTTTGCTTCTTTATCAAAGATCAAGTATTCTCTTTTATTTTCTTTTTATCTTTTAATTTTTTTTTCCCAGACAGGGTCTCATTATGTAGATTTGACTGGAACTTTCTCTGTAGTCCACACTGGCCTCGAGCTCACAGAGATCCTCCTCCTCTGTCTCCCAAGTGCTGGGATTAAAGGTGTTTGCCACCATGCCTGGTTTTTTTTGCTCATTTTCTTTTACTTTTTAATATTTTACATATGTGTGTGTGCGTTCACACATTTAGAGGTCAGAGTACAACTTCATGGAGTTGGTTCTCTCCTTCCACTGTGTGGATTCCACAGATCAAATAGGTTTATGAGACTTGGTGGTAACACCATTATCCACTGAGCCCTGTCACTGCCCCTTTATGGGTCTTCTGGATAACAGAGACTCTTGTAAGCTAAGGCTGGGGCTTGAGAAGAGCAGACTTTGAATTCCCACACAGCTATAAACATGGGAAGTCAGGAAGGAAAGACAGTGAGCAAGGATCCTGACCCCCTTTCTGCTGGTGGATCCTGACCATGGACTGTGAATACTCAGAGGCCTGGAAGGAGATGTGTGACCTGTCCTGGCTATATGTGTCTCTGCAACATGCCCCTGACAGTGAGCTGTGGCCCCAGCATCCAGATGCTGCTTTATCAGTTAACTGCTTCCCATTAGGCATAACCACAACTTTTGCTCAGCCATTCAACCCACATTTATGAGCATTGGTTACATGTTGGGCCATTTCTTGGTCATAGGAGCATGTCCATGAGCCAGATAAATACCCCTCCTCATTGGACATGTTGTATGAGAGACTCATACACACACACATGCGTAACTCACTCTGGAAGGGAACCAATGACAGGCCTAAGTAACAATTTCACCAGGGTTATAACAGGAGTTTGGGTGAGAACAGAAATGACTCAAACCAGCTACATCACCAGCAACCCAACCCAACACAGCAACGTCTCACGGTCACTGCATCTGTGGAACTCTGCACAATGTGCATGCAGCTGCAAGGCCTGACCATCTTTTTTTCTGCAGCTTTGCTAGATGGTCTCCTCCCCCAGCAGGTGTGCACTGCTTCCATGCCTTTGGAAGGACCCTGGTAAATCATGTACGTTTAATTTTTCCTAAATATGTGGTTTGTCTGCCCATCCCCTGCCTGAAGGGGCAACTTCAAGTCAGGGGACACTGCTCTGCAGCATCACAGGGCAAATACCTGCAATCCCAGGTTGAGGCAGGAGGATCACTGGGAGTTCAGGGCCAGCCTGAGCTGCATAGTGAGAGATCCTGTTTCACTTAACAAGGGCTCTGCCATAGATCATGGCTGAGAGTCCACCCAGCTGCCATCTCACTGGCTTTCTTCTGTTGCAGAAAAGGAAAAAAGGAAAACTTTCCATCTCTGGACAGAGACCAAGTGTGACTTGGGGCTGGCAAAAGGATTTCAAGATCTGCTCCCGCCATCCTCCACCTTCCCCAGGTACTGAGAAGCAGGTGGAGTCCTGCAAATCTGCCTGCCCCACACCTGTGTCCTCACCCTGCTCTCTCCATCACAGCCGGCATGCCTCACAGCCTCACAGCTCCTGCTCCGACAGCTCTGCCCTTGCTCTCCTGCAGCAGCACATGCTCCTGTCCCTGGGCCCTTTGCCATTCTGTCTTCCAGGCTTGACCCCTCCAGATCTTCCTGACTCCCTCTCTTCCTCACTTCTCTCATGAATACCTCAGAATGATCTCCAAAATCCACTGCCCTCCCCAGTTCTTTCATCCTTAGTAGGAGTACCATTCTTTGTTGTTGTTGTTGTTTTGTTTTGTTTTTCAAGACAGGGTTTCTCTGTGGCTTTGGAGCCTGTCCTGGAACTTGCTCTGTAGATCAGGCTGGTCTCGAACTCACAAAGATCCGCCTGCCTCTGCCTCCCAAGTGCTGGGATTAAAGGCATGCGCCACCACCGCCCGGCTGGAGTGTTGTTCTTATTGTGTGCTGCAGTGCACATGTGCAGGCCAGAGGACAACTCTATGGAGTCAGTTCTCTTCCACCTTCATTGGGTTCCATCACTCAAAGCCATTTCGGCAACCTTGTAACAAGTGACTTTACCCACTGAAGTGTATTGATGGCCTCTCCATGTTCTTCCTTGTCCAAGTCTGATCCCAAAAGATGCATATGTTAAGCACCTACTGAATACCAGGCTCTGTCCTGTTCTAAGCGAGGCTCACTGCATATCAGGGGCTCAGTTGGCAGAGCACTTGTCTAGCATGCAGAAAGCCATGGGTTATACCCCAGCATCAAATAAGCAGGGCATGATAGGCAGTGCACCCTTGACACTTGTGAGGTAGAGGCAGAAAGATCAGAAACTCAAGGTCACCCTCAGCTACATAGTGAGTTCAAAGCCAGCCTATGCTACATGAGGTCAAAAAGAAAAACGGGAGTGAGCCTTGCACAGCAATGGCCAAACCGAAGATCTGAGAAGCAAAGTGACTGGAAATGTGGAAAGAAGATGCAGAGGTGTGGAAGGATGCCCTCCAGCCTCCCTAGCATCAGAGCAGCCTCCCTGAGGAAGGATGACAGCAATGTTTGGAGGAGCTCCAGGTGGCTACACGTGAGGCAAGAACACACTTTGGTGAGTGTGGGTGGGCAGTATGACACAGACAGGCTCCCACCAGGCTCCCGTCTGCTGGCCAGATAGCAAACCATTCCCCACTCTGTGCCTTTCCCTAGAGCAAAGTTAAAGGCTATGGAGATCCCTGCCTTGAACCCCTGCATCTCTACATAGTACAGCTCCAAGCCGTCCTCAAGGCAGGTAGATCCCACGTGATCCCTGTGTGGAGAGGACCATGCCAGCACTGTGTCCTGTCCAGGAGCAGACCTTGTCATGCTACACCACCGGGAGAAATTCATCACTCCCGCCACCTGCAGGGGCTCCCTAGGATTGCAGGAACAGGGCCTGCAACCACATCCAGTGTGTAAAGGGCTTCCCTTCCCCAGCCCAATCCTCAGTTCCATCTGTCAACCACTGGACTGGGGTGCCAGTTCTGCCTGGAGTGGAGGCAAGGCTGTGCACTGGACAGCTCCAGGGGATCTCATGCTGGAGGAGATGGTGTGTGGGTTAGGACGCAGTTTTTCCAGTAGAGAACAATGAACAGGCAAAAGGGGGCATTTCCCCCAAATCTCCAGTCATAGGGGCTAGTAGCTGGGAGACCAAAGAGACCTTGTAGTGGACATACTCCATGGGTGAGCTTCTTGTGTGCATGTGTGTTTACACGTGTGTGGATCCATGGAGTGGAGGCCAGAGGTCTATTCCTCTCCACTTGTACTCAGAGGTGGGACCTTTCTCTTAACCCAGAGCTCACTGGTCCTGGCTAGTCCAGCTGGCCAACTTGTCCCCAGGATCCTACCTCTGCCTCCTGAGTTCTGAGATCCAAGGCAGCTGCCATGCCTATTTCACTTTTGTGTGGTTTGTGGGGATCCAGCCCGACAGTTTCCATGCCTACTTGACAAGTGGACAAACCACTCCAGCCCTCACACTGATATTCCCAGTCAGAGGAGCAGGACAGATTATCAGGGTGGGGAGGGCCATCAGACTCTCCTTGCCTGTTTCCCATCTCCCTGACTCCCATCCACAGGTACATTTACTTCTTGGGCAAGAAGATAATTCCTCATGCACTGGCCAACAAAGGGGATGTGGGACAGAGGCACTGTGGACCATCCCAGAATATGTGACCACCATGACAGAGGAAAATGGGGTCCCTCTTTGAGGCTCTTAGTCTCATTAATAAAAGAAAATTAAGAGCTGGGCAGTGGTAGTGTACACCTTTAATCTCAGCACTAGGGAGGCAGAGGCAGGCAGATCTCAGTGAGTTTGAGGTCAGCCTGGTCTACAGAGTGAGCTCTGGGACAACCAGGACTGTGACACAGAGAAACCTTGTCTCAAAAAGAAAAAGCAAAAAAAGAAGGAGGAGGAGGAGAGGATTTAAGAATGGACTCAAATGGGAGCCCAGGGCAGTTTGTGGGGGAGGAACCCAGTAACGCTCAGCTGTGGCCCAGAGCAGGAGGCTGGAGGAGGAGGGAGCGTCAGAGGAAGTAAGGAAGATGCAAATGTTGAGGGAAACTCCAAGGTTCAGAAGAGCATGTTGAGAAAAGACATAGAAGAAAGGTTACATTTTTTTGGAATAATCTAGAAAAATGGTGTCTTGATCACTGTTCTCTGGCTATGAAGAGACACCATGACCACAGCATCTCTCATGAAAGAAATCATTTAACTGGGGCTGGCTTACAGCATCAGAGGTTTAGTCTCTTATCATCGTACTAACTGTCCCACGCATCTCTCGATGAGCCCACCTTCCTAGGTGTGGTCCCTCAGCTAAAGTTACTGAACCAAACCAGCTGAAGTATTAGGTCTCCACCAAGGCCAGACTCTCATACTGAGTCCTGAGACCAGGGAGGGAGGAGGAATTGGGCGGACAGTCCACTCTGCCCCAGTTTTCAATGGGTGTCAGGTATGATGTGTCTGTCACCCATCACTGTCTCACACCATCTTGACTTACCAGGCTTCCTCTGTGTCCTTTCAACACCCCTATTGATTTCAGCCACAAACCCTTGCACTCATTGTCCCTCTGCCAGGTACACTTCTCGGCCATTGCATCAGTGGGACTCTGCTCGAAGATCACCACTTCAAAGTCCTCTCTCCCTTTAAAATCTAGGGCCTCAGTAGCAGAGCTCCTGCCTAGAGTCCCCCAGTGAGGGGCTGGGATGTGACTCGGTGGTAGAGCCCCTGCCTAGAATCCCCCAGTGAGGGGCTGGGGCATGACTCACTTACAGTGTACCTATGTAGCTTTTTTGAGGTCTTGGGTTTATACCCAGCCCTTTAAAAAAAAAATGTAGGCCACACATACATGGCTTTCTTCCTCTCTGATGCTGGATGTCCTGTGTGCTTTCTGCTGCTGATAACTCACTGGCAGAGACCGCCTAAGTTAGACCACAGATTTATTTTGGCATGGAGGTTCTGGTCCAAGGTCAAAGGGCAGGTGCCCATCTGGTGATGAACTCTCTGCTGGCTGGACTCCCTGGTGGCTGGGGCATGAACACGTGAGAGACGGCAAGAGGGCTCGGCAGCCCCATGGGGTAGGAGAAAATTAACTCCCCCAAGACTTCCTGACTCTCATACCTGCCGTGGCACACTCACAACACAGTCAATGTTGAAAACAAAAACAAGAAACCTGGGTGATATGGCACATGTCTTTAATCCCAGCGCTCGGGAGGCAGAGGCAGGGGGATCTCTGTGAATTTAAGGCCAGCCTGGTTTACAGAGCAAGTTCCAGGATAGGCTCCAAAGCTACACAGAGAAAACCCTACCCAAAAAAAAAAAAATCAGAGGCCAATTGGTTCAAATACCTCACCTGCTATAAAATAACCCATTAATTCACACACTAATCCATGAAGATCATAAAAGGATTGTCCCACAGGGCCCTGATCCCTCCATCTTCCTCCTGTCCTTCCTAAAGATAAAGATTCTCACTGAGCAGGCTAGTTTTAAATGCTTCCCCCCCACATTCGGCCAGTTCAGTGCTGGGATGGCACCCAGGGCTCCATGCTACGCAAGGGCTTTCCCACTGAGCCCAGTCCCAGCCTGCAGCTTCCATGTTCACCAAATTTACCTGCGCACAGGCCTGAACAGGTTCCTCCATGTCTGCCTGGAGATGTATTCTGAGAAAAGTTCGATGGAACAGAGTTGGCAAAAACCACAGATGTGTGTGCTACCAAGGGCGTTCGGCGTGTGTCTAGTTTCCGAATCTAGTGTATTCTCTGAGGGACACAAATTAGGTCCCTCCTTGGTTACTCCTCCCTCCTAGCGTCATGGTCATAACATCACACTTGCCAATGTTTTCCTTTTTTAAAAAATTTCTTTTATTTTTCGTTATTATTTTTGTTTTTGTTTGTTTTTCAAGACAGGGTTTCTCTGTGTATCCCTGGCTGTTCTGGAGCTCACTCTGTAGACCAGGCAGGCCTCAAATTCACAGAGATTCCCCTGCCTCTGCCTCCAGAGTGCTGGGATTAAAGATGTGCACGGCTAACCACTGCCCAGCTGATAATTGCTAATTCAAAAGCCACTTGGATTTGCCTCATTGAGTTGTTCTAGCTTCAAACCGAGGAATGTCACACAGAAGTCAGCTGATAGACATGTGCAGTGTGTGACTGGCGTGGCAGTACATGTGGAGGTAGAGGCAGTAGGGATCGGGGTTCAAGGCCATCCTCAGCTACAGAGGGATTTCAAAGCCGTCCCAGCTTATGTGACACCCTGTGTCAAAGAAAAATAAAGACATAAAAATAAATTTTAAAAGATCATAAGCTCAGCTGGGCACTGGTGGCTTTAGTCCCAGCACTTGGGAGGCAGAGGCAGGTGAGTCTCTGTGAGTTCGAGGTCAACCTGGTCTACAGAGTGAGTTTCAGGACGTCCAGGGCTACACAGAGAAACTCTGTCTTGCAAAAAATAAAATAAAGTAAAGTAAAATAAAAAATAAAAGATCATAAGCTCCAAAAAGCAGAAAGAGCAACTGTTCTGAGACAAGCCCTCACTGTACAGCCTAGGGATCTCCATATAAACAACACCCCTTATCCAAAACACAGAGCTGTGACAGCCACCTTTGAGCCAATTATACTAATGTGTTGGTGGCTGCCTTGTTTATCACTTTTGGTTTTTTCAAGACAGGGTTTCTCTGTGTAGCCCTGGCTGTACTGGAACTCTCTCTATAAAGCAACATGGCCTCAAACTCACAGAGTTCCCCCTGCCTCTGCCTCCTAAGTGCTGGGATTAAAGGTGCGCACCACCACCTGACTCTGATTTTTGTTTCTGACTAGCACATGACTCACATTTCTTGGGCTACAGCATAACGTTTTACCACCTGTGAGTATGGACTAATGATAGAAATGGAGTACTAGCCTTCCTGTGAGTCTGCAGGCCTCTTAGCTATTTTGAAACAGTAGTCAGCACGCTGGAATTTACTCTAGCATGCTAAGGGCAACACTGTAACCTGTCACCAGTCGCTTCTGCCCCCCTGGCTACAGTGTCATCAGCCTTCACTGACTGAAAGTCCAAGAGTTGATTGATATACTTTGACATAATGTCCACCAGTCTTATCCTTATTACAGCAAATAATAAGGCTTCCTCTTTTTTATGGGTGAGTAATATTCTATGGTGTGCACAAACCACATTTTCTTTATTCATTTACCTGTTAATGGACATGTAGGTTGATTCCATATCATGGCTCTTGTGTTGTGAACAATGCCACAACGCATCGGACTTTTGGGGGTGGTGGTTGAGATCCAACCGCGGTACTAAAAGAGGCACATAAGATGGTTGTCAGAAGGAAGGGATTTATTTGAACCTGGGAAAAACCCAGGCCTCTCAAATCTGGGGCCCATTCTCTGCTCCAGAAGTCCATAAAGCTTGACAAAAAGTTTTGTCCTGGGATATTTTCCTTTTTTGAAACAGGGTCCACGTGGGCCAGAACAGTCTTGAACTCCTGATCCTCCTCCCCCACCTTCCAAATGCTAGGGTGACAGTTGTGTGCCACTATGCCTGGCTTGCATGCCCATTGTAGAGGAGGAAACTGAGTTTTGGGGCGACCTAGAGGGAGAGACGCTGCAGGGGTCAGAGCCTCTGAGCAGAGCATAAGGGCCCCCAAGGTCCTAAGAAGCTTCGGGTTCCGAGTGGGAGGAGCATCGTGGGAGCACCGAGACCCGCGTCCGCGCGGTGCGGCCCCGCCCCCACGGGGGACGTGAAGACGCGGACCCCGCGCAGCGTGGGGACATGTGACCGACTGCAGAGGCCGCGCGCTGCATCCCCGGCCCGGCCGCGCTGCTGCGCAGGACGCGGGGAGGCGCGCGCCGAGGCCTGGGAGCACCGCTCGGGAGCACCGCGGGGCGCGCAAGCAGACGCACAGCGGGACGGCCGGGGCGGGGTCCCCGCGGGGTCCCCAGCTTCACGCAGAAACGAAACCGAAAGAGGGGACCGAGGGAGGCGGAGCCGCGCCGGCGCCACCCAGCCCTGCGGGGCCCGGACCCGGGCGCGGCCAGGTGTGCACCGGCCACCATGGCTCAGGACGGCGTGGAGGTAGGACAGCCGCGCCACCGGCGACAGGTCGCTCGGGGAGGGCTCTGGGGACACCCCGACCCCCAGGCTGCCTCCCTCCTCCATCCCGGGCACAGCGGGGATGCAGGGTCAGAGGTCAGAAGGAAAAGGGGTAACCTGGCCTACATCCCTCCAGACCTCAGATTCGCACCCGGGAGTATGGGACGCGCTGCAGTCTCCACCATCCTCTCCCCCAATGCCTGGGGAACTTTGGCTTTTTCCAGGAAATGGCTTAAAGGGAGGGGGGGGATGGGGATGCGGAGGCCAGAAGCCTGGGTCAAGTTCAGGAGAATGAAGGGGCGGGCGCTGCTCCCCCGTCGCCCCCCACACCAGAGTTCACTCCCCTCCGTCCCAGTTGGAGAAGAGCGTCAGGCGCCTCCGGGAGAAGTTTCACGGAAAAGTGTCCCCCAAGAAGGCAGGGGCTCTTATGAGGAAGTTTGGCAGCGACCACACCGGAGTAGGGCGCTCTATCGTGTACGGTGAGTCAGCCCAGGGGAGAATACTGAGTGGGTGTGGTTTAAGAATCGCTGTAGCGACCCTGGCCCCCCTAGACGGGAAGCTCTTAACCACCTGGAACTCCTACACACTCTTCAAGAGCCCTTCCCATATTTCCCCACTAGGTGTCAAGCAGAAAGATGGACAAGAGCTGAGCAACGATTTGGACGCTCAGGTAACCTGTCCTCCCTCTCTCCCCCACAGGAAGGGAAGAATCCCTCTTCTCTCCAGCAGAAGGAACAAAACCACTGCTGTGAGAGCCCACCTCGCTATGTAGGCTCCTTCCTTTTCCCAAGCAGTAGGTGCTCATTCTGTACGAGTTATCTCAAACGGAGGAGACTGGACAGTCGGATAAGGAGGTCCTGGCTGCTGAGGAAGGCTCAAGGGAACTCTGCCTTGCTCTAGAAGAAAGGCTGGGCCGGGCTAGGGAGGAAAGAGGTCTCGATGGAGAAGGGATGAACGGACTACTGAATTCATGCAGTCGCTTCCGTGGCTGGTATTCCGTGTATTGAACTTGCTCAAAAGACATACTAGAGTTTTGTTTTGTTTGAGACAGGGTCTCACTATGAAGCCCTGGACTGTCCTGAAACTCACTTTATAGGCGAGACTGGCTTTTAACTCACAGATCCACCTGCCTCTGCCTCCCGAGTCCTGGGAATCAAAGACCTGCACCACCATGCTGGACACCTAAAAGTATCTGACAGATCATATTCTTTAAGCTTCGGTCTATAAACAATACGACAAATTAATAATGCTAGAAGGAAGTCACCTTCACGGAGAGCGCCCAAGGGGCAGACCTCCAGGCTTTGGTTCATTTCATACCTCTCTGCCGTGCAGGGTCCCTGGAGGCAGTCCTATTACACAGAACAGCTCAGGGTACTCACCAGGTTCTGGGGACCAGCATTTGGCTTCAGGGATTCAAACTCTAACCATGTGTAATGAAGTTTGGGCTCCGAGAGGCCCCTCTGTGAGGACCCACGAAGAGAGAGGGACTTGCCCACAGTCCCCATCTGGGAGCAATAGAGCAGCTATTCAGACTTGCAGCCACCTAGCTGCAAGCCCCCAACCCAGAACCTTTTAAAGCCATGTGGCCAAGGAGCTGAGAGGTGGCTCAGCTTTAGGAGCACTTGCTCTCACAGGGGACTCCGTTTATTCCCAGAACCTACATGGACTGACACCCTCTTCTGACATCCATGGGCACTGCACGTGTGTACATGTACACAGGGAGACACACATACACATTTTAAAACTTGACTCTTTAAAGCCACGTGGCATCAGAGGTCAGGTGTCATGTGTGGCCTCTGCAGATCGGGAAGTCATACAGGGCTGAGTTCCATGGGCCACGATCACTGACTGAGTTCAGATTCTGGGCCATCTCGGAAATGAGACTAGCAAAAGTATTCTTTTTTTTAAAAGATTTATTTATTTATTATGTATACAGTATTCTGCCTGTATGTATGCCTGCAGGCCAGAAGAGGGCACCAGATCTCATTGTAGATGGTTATAATCCACCATGTAGTTGCTGAGAATTGAACTCAGGACCTCTGGAAGAGCAGCCAGTGTGCTCTTAACCACTGAGCCATCTCTCCAGCCCAAGTAGTTACTTCTTAAGGATATCTGGGACATTGTTTGTGCTTTTGTCTAGGCTTCCACTTGGGCCTTCATGCATTGTAGGCAATGCTGAGCCATGCCCCAGCCTTCGATTACTTGTGGTTCTCCTTCCTTGCCCTCCCAAGAACTTGAATGACTGGATTGTGCCGCCAGACCCAGCTCTGGTGGCACAGAAAAGCTCTCAACACAGGCAATAATGTTTAATCTTGGCTGCATCTATATGGAGCCAGGATCCTGTCTCCAGTCCAGGGGCCCCATGCAGGCTCCTCCCCCATTAAACACAGGGATAGCACCCTGAGAGCCAGTTTCTGCACTCCCCTTCCGTGTCTCCCCTCAGGACCCACCCGAGGACATGAAGCAAGACCGAGATATCCAGGTGCGTTGGTGGCTGGGCCGAGGCAGGGTGTGGACAGGGAGGAGAAGCAGGATGGATACCTACCCATGGTGCAGCAGTGAGAATGTTCACAGTGGGCTCCACAGGCAGAGGTGACCCTGTTGATCCCCATTCATCCATGTTGCAGGCAGTGGCCACCTCTCTGCTGCCCCTGACAGAAGCCAATCTTCGAATGTTCCAAAGAGCCCAAGACGACCTCATCCCTGCCGTGGATCGACAGTTTGCCTGCTCCTCCTGTGACCACGTGTGGTGGCGCCGTGTGCCCCAGAGGAAGGAGGTGCTGCCCCAGACTTATTGATTCCCTCCTGTACTCCACGCCTGCTCTGTCCAGAAATGTTTCTGACTCCGTGTGTGTGTGTGTGTGTGTGTGTGTGTGTGTGTGTGTGTGTGTGTGTGTACATGTCGAGACCAGAGTTTGGTGGTGGTGTCGTGTGTGTGTGTGTGTGTGTGTGTGTACATGTCGAGACCAAAGTTTGGTGGTGGTGTCTTGTGTTTGTGTGTGTACATGTCGAGACCAGAGTTTGATGGTGGTGTCTTTCTCAGTTGCTCTCCCCTATTTTTTGAGACAGGGTCTCTCACTGAACCCTGCAGCTCACCAGTCTGTTAAGGGGTTTGCTGCACGGCCCAGGAAGCCTCATGTCTCAGCCTCCCAGCACTAGGGTTGTGTGCAGTTAGCCATGTTGCCTCTTACATGAGTGCTGTGGGTTTGAACTCATGGGTAAAGCTCTACCTACTGAACCAAATCGCCACCTTCTGTGCTCGTTTTTTAGGTTTATTTTATGCATACTAGTATTTTGTTCACATATGTGTCAGTGCACCATAGTGCCACATGGGTGCTGGAAACTGAACCCGGGTCTTCTGCAGAAATAACAAATGCTCTTAACCATTGAACCATCTCCCCAGCTCCTTTTTCTGCTCGTTGAGAGGGTCTCATGTAGCCCAGGCTGGTCTTAGACTCAGTTTGTAGCTGAGGATGACCTCGAATTCCTCATCCTCCTGCCTCCACACCTGGGTCATGTGGGGCTGGGGGCAAAACCAGGGGCTTCACGCATGCTAGACAAGCCCAACTTCAATATCCAGCTGAACTCATTCATTTGAGTCACTGACTTGACTTTGACTTTGACGTTTGGCTTTGACAGCTGGGGCAGAAATCAAACCTAAATCTGGTTTCCTAACCTCTTTTCTTCTTTTCTTTAGACAGGGTTTCTCCATGTAGTCCTAGCTGGCCTGGAACTCTCACGGTCCATCTGCCTCTGCCCAGGTGCTAGGAGTAAAGGTGTGCACCACCACACCCAGCTTCCTAATCCTTGATAATTAGTATGCTTCTGATAAGGGCTGAGCTGTGGCTCCAGTAGTCTGAGTGCTAGCAGAGCACTCCTGAAGCCCACATATCGGGCCCAGGGATGCAGCCCTGCATCCCAGCTCCTGAGCGATGGAGACAGGAGGGTCAGGAGTTCAAAGCTAGCCTGGGCCACGTGAGACCCTGTCTCAGTCCTGCACATTGGCCCTAACAGCTCTTGGCCCTTCCCTGCCTTCTCAGGTGTCAAGGTGTCGCAAGTGTCGGAAACGTTACGACCCAGTGCCAGCCGATAAGATGTGGGGCCTGGCCGAGTTCCACTGCCCTAAGTGTCGACACAACTTCCGGTGAGGGCCCTGTCCCACCCCAGCCCACCCTCGGCCCAGTCCCAGCCTCGTCCCCTCCTCCTGTCCCCTAGGGGAGGGCCCAGCTGCCCCCCTCAACCCCTCACAGCCCTGCTGGCCCCCAGGGGCTGGGCACAGATGGGGTCCCCATCACCCTGCTACGGGTGCGGCTTCCCTGTGTATCCCACTCGGATCCTGCCCCCACGCTGGGACCGTGACCTGGATCGGCGCAGCACACACACCCACTCCTGCTCCGCTGCAGATTGCTACAATCGGAGAGGTGAGGCCCTGGTGTTCGGCCTACGTTCTGCATCCCCTGTGCACCGACCCCTGGCTGCTCCCTCCTTCCCTGAGTCCACCATGGCTCCCTAGAGCTGACTGCTCCCCGACTCCTCCCATGGAGCTCCCAGCAGCTCCATAGTGTCTAGCCTATGAGTCCCATGGTCCCCACGACCTGTGCGTCTTTGTGGCCACATTCCCACCTCCCTAAAGAGTTTAAACACCTGTAAATTTTATGACCTCTGATCTCTGTGTCATACGGCTCCAGTGGGTCCCTGCAGAGCCACAGACCCCTCTCACCTCCAGAATCTCAGCAACTCTCCTTTCCCTAGAGCCCCATGTGCCTGGGACTTCCTGTGCCCACCCCAAAAGCCGTAAGCAGAACCACCTCCCCAGAGTGCTGCACCCCAGCAACCCTCACATCAGCAGCGGCTCCACGGTGGCCACATGCCTGAGCCAAGGTGGCCTCCTGGATGACCTGGACCATCTCATCCTGGAAGACCTGAAGGAGGAGGAGGAGGACGAGGAGGATGGTGGGCCCCGAGAGTGACCCTGACTGGACGCACACAGGAACGACAGACACGGTGTGTGGACACCTTGTGTTGCTATAAGATACTGGCTCAAGGAGATAGAAATACCCTTGGGGGTACTGATGAATGGGACAGTCACAACCGCACAAGCCGGGTCAGCATAACAGCCTTCTTCAGAGAGTACGCCCCACCGCGGAACTCGGCCCAGTAGACCCCGTCCTGGTAGCGGCTCCGATAGTGACCTCCATGGTACCACACACCATTAAGGTTGGAGTGGGCACAGGCGTGGTACCACCAGCCCCCACGATGGTACAGGGCACAGTTACCTGAGGGCAGAGACAGAGTTTGTGTTCCCACCAGAATAAAAGTCTCTACCAGCACTTCTTTGTGCAAAGCTTTTGCAAGCATCCCTCAACCTTCCGTATCTTATTGAATAGAAGCCCTAATTCTCCATCTCCTCACCAAAATAAAAGGCTCTGGCTTCTCACTTTCTTCTTCAGAGTAACAGCCTTAATTCCCTATCTCCTTACCAAAATAAGAGGCATGTTTTTCCCATATATTTTGCAAAGTAATCTGTTAGTCATTCCTTTGGGGTGGGGGCTTCTATTTCCAGATGGTTTATCCCAGGTGGACTGGCACACACCTGTAATCTCAACATGTGGGAGGCAGAAGGAAGTGTGTCTAGAGTTTCAGACCAGTCTGGGTTCCACAGTGAGATCGTATCTCAAAAATAAACAAACGTGGGCTAGGATATAGCTCAGTGGTAGTGTGCTTAGATTGCGGGGGGGGGGGGGAGGGAGGCAGCTCTGTCCCCACCGAAAGAGGCTTAGCTTTCACTCAGCCTTCTCACAGTGCAGGTCCCTAGGTCTTAGTCATCAGAAAAGGAATGGGGCTCCCCGCACCCCTGGCCTCCCTATGCTGAAGAACTACCTTAGGGGACTTCTGAGATAGGGCACCATGTAGCCCAGGCTGGCCTTGAACTCCTGCTCCTCTGGCCTCCATCTGCTAGAGCTGGGACTCCAGGCCTGTGCCACCACACCCAGCTCACCAGAAGGAAACCTGACATTTAGGTTTAGTGTAGGTACCCACAGAGGCTAGAAGTATGGGATTCCCCTGGGACTAGAGCCACCCTGGGTGCTGAGAACCGAACCCAGGAGGAATAGTTTGTGCTTTCAACTGCTGAGCTATCTGCACCTCTCAGAAGGGAAAACTTGACTTCACCACTTTTCACCCTAATCAGATTAGCAGTCCCATCCTCCTGCCCTCCCACCAGAATAAAAAGTTCTCCTTACCAGAATAAGAGTCTCGGTCCCTGTCCACAGTGCTGAAAGGTTTGTCGTTGTGCCAGGAGAGGGAATCTCCGGCATCGCCGTGGTACTGGCCAAGCCGCAGACGGTAGTGGTCACTCTCAGGCTCCAAGGAGAAGCTGTCATAGTGGGCGCGTGCCCCACGGCCCCCCCAGTCCTCTAGGAGTACCAGCAGCTCATGGTCCCCACGGCTGGTCACCTGATGCACGGGTTCCAAGCCCAGCCAGTATTCCCCGTCTGGCCGCCCAAAGCCCGCCTGGAAGGGTGGGAGGAACAGGAGGTCAGGACGGGGTATCCTCAGCCAGCTTCCGTCACCCCTGCCACAAGCACCCACCTTGTAGTGCTGCCAGTTGGTGAAGAAATTGACTGAGCCATCTTGCCGCCGCTGGATGACGGTCCAGCCTCCACCTTCCCGCTGCTGCTCACACCACACAGATACCAGGCGCCGGCCCAGCCGCAGCTCATAAACTCCGCTCTGCCTGTGACCTGCCCCGTGAGCCTCTGCACAGTCCCTCCATGGACCTGTGGCAAGGTACAGCTGAGCCAACCAGGCCCTTGCTGGATCAGGGCCCTGACTCTCCAGTTCCCTTACCCAGATAAAAGCCATCTTCTGTCTCTCTCAGAGGAAGAGCCATTTCCTTACCATTTCTTCTCAAAAATCATGGCCCTGTGAGCCAACTTCTCACCAAAGCAGAATCCTAACCTCGCATGCCCTCATAGAATAAGTACCCATGCCTATTTTCTCCTCTTCCTATTTCTCACTATATTAAGAGGACTGGTTGGGGCTGGAGGGATGGCTCAGTGGTTAAGAGCACGGGTTGCTCTTCCAGAGGACCCAGGTTCAATTCCCAGCACCCACATGACAGCTCACAACTGTCTGTGACTCCAAGATCTGACACCTTGACACAGACATACATGCAGACAAAACACCAATACACATAAAAAATAAATTTAAAAAAAGAGGACTGGTCTTGTTTTGTTTTTGTACTGCTGGGAGGCTCTGCCAGTGAAAGGCTAACAGTCCTTTCTTGTCCCCTCATTTCCCCTAGTCCCCACACTGAGGCAAATCCTGACTCCAGAATTTCCATCTACCCATACGGCACTGGAACCCCTGGGTCATCATCTCACGCACACCCCAGCAGGCCTGCCTTGACTTACCCACTGGCCTGGTGGAAACAGCAAGGTGCCCAGTAGGTAGGGGAGGAGACGGGAGCTCCTGCTGCCTCAAGTTCTGATCTCTCTGGCTCTCTGGGGTTTCATCCAGCCTCCTGCTGGTGTTGCCAGCACTGCCCACTGGATTCAGAGGAGCCAAAGGCACTAGAGGCAGTGGCAGGACCTGGGAGCATACAGTCAGACATAATTAACCCTCAGCTGAGGAGGCCAGCCATCCCCTGGCGTGGGGAGTGAGGAGACAGGCAGGGTCAGTAGAACAAATCTCCCGCCAGACAAACAGAAATCAGGCAGGGCAGAGCCTCGGATTTATCACCACCTACAAACGCCTAACTCTGGACTTCTGCTGGCGAGGCGCATACGCAAAGCATGGAGAGCAGAGAAGGGCACTGGTCTCCTCTGTCATACTCCCTGTTCCCTAGAGATGGGGTCTCTCACTGCACCTGAGTTGGCCTGGCATCCAGCAAGCCCCAATAAACAAACCTTCATCTGCCCACA
>JAQHUG010000150.1:528872-541270 GCA_028555095.1 Dicrostonyx torquatus
CTCACTCATCCTACTACAAATTCTGTTTTTCTCTCACACAGTCACATTTTCATGTCAAGCCATGCAGTATGATAGACCACGAGCAAAAAAAATCCATATGGTCAGTTCCTAGAGACAGATTCCACAGTTAGGACCCAGGATCCCCCACCAGACCTGCACTGAACAAAGTGGCCTCTCCTTGCTTAGCAAGGTCCTCAACTCCCCCAAACTGAGCACACTCCAGAGCCAAGAGAGGAAAAGACTGTTCCACACCAGAAAGCATCAGTGACTCTCCAGAGTCACAGAAAAGGGACAGTTGGCGACGCTATTGTAAGGGGAGGGGTAAAAATAAGACACTGGATGAAGTGGAGAGGCAAAATAGAAGGTGAAGAGGGAGAGCTAGATGCAGGCGCCTGGGAGGAGACAAGATGCTAAGCCTTAGGGTGAGTGTCCCTCCCTTCACTGAAAGGTTATTTGGGGACAAGGAGGAAGAAGTCATAGTCCTGAGGTTAAGATGGGGGGGATAAAAATGAGAAGGGGGGATGATTCCAGATTCAGAGTGCTTGGCTTCCAAAGGAAGCTTCCACACTTCCACCCATCTGCAGACAGGGACCCTAGGGAGCAGAGATGGCCCTCAGGATCTAAGAGACAGATGAGGGACCACTCAGGGTTCAATCCATTGACTGACTGAGTCCCACATGCCAGGGACCAGTATGCCCAGGATCAGTATGGCATCTTTCTTTATTGAGGGCAGGGAGAGAGGACACTTAGTTAGGGGTCTGTTCCGAGCCTCGGAGTAGAGGAAATGGTTGTTAAAATACAACGGATGGGGAGATGGATGCCAACAAGATGCCTTACTTGGCCGGAGGATGCTGACTGCAAGGCTAACTTGGGTTGCATGGTGAAAGAATGTGGAGGAGAAAGGAGAGACAGGAAGAAAGGAAATGGAGGAGGAAAGAAAGAGAAAATGAGGGAAGAGCTAACCTAAAGATGTAAGAAAAACCATAAGCGGATTAAGGCGTGCACCACCACCACCCAGTTCACGTGTTGCTTTTTTAGAGGATGCAGGTTCAATTCCCAGCACCCGCATGGCAGTTCCCTCTTCAGGACGCCCTCTTCTGGCCTCCCCAGGCATCATGGAAATGGTACACAAACACCCATGCAGGCAAAATATCCATAAACATAAAATAATAATTTAAAAGTTTTTAGCGATCTGGCAAGAGGACTCAGTGAGTAGAGCATCTGCCACCAAATCTGAATACCTGAATTCCATCTCTAGGTCTCACATGGTGGAAGAAGAGAACCAACTGTTACTAGTTACCCTCTGATCTCCCAATGTGTGCCTTGGCACCACAGATAAATAAATGCAATTTATTTGGGAATGGAGCAGACGTGGTGGTGTACGCCATTAATCCCGGTGCTTGAAAGACAGAGGTCGGCGGACCTTGAGGGAGTTGCTCAGCATAGGCAAGCGGATCCAGAAGGAGGTAAAAGGAGAGAGAGTCGCACACCTTGCAGAAACTTGCAGGATTGGGATTCGAACCCTAAAGAGACTCTGCGGCCCCGCCCAGGAATGGTATCCCTATAGCAATCCACGTACAGATTTCCGTCTTAACTCCCCTAAGAGACCTAGCACTAAAACCCGCGGAGTAACGTCACCGGCGGGAGCGCCGGAAGTGGGAAGACACGAGCCACGCGGCGCCGGAAGTGGAGCACACAGAGAGTCCTGCGTCGGAAGTGAGCAGTGTGCGCCGGAAGCAGCTTCGGAAGCAACCTCGTGGAGAAGCAGGCAGCATGGGGCAGTCGGGGCGGGTGAGGCGCCGCGGCCCCGGCGGGCATGGGGCACAGGTGGGGTCGCGACCGAGGCCGGGGCGCTCACCGCCCGCCTGTCGCCCCTGCAGTCCCGGCACCAGAAGCGCGCTCGCGCCCAGGCCCAGCTCCGCAACCTCGAGGCCTACGCCGCACAGCCGCACTCGTTCGTGTTCACGCGAGGCCGGGCGGGTCGCAGTGTCCAGCAGCTCAGCCTGGATGTGCGGCGGGTCATGGAGCCGCTCACCGCCACTCGTCTTCAGGTTTGCATCCCCCAGCTCCCCACACTCCAATCCCGGGGTTCGACTTCGCGGCGGCCGGAGGTTGACGGTTAAATTCAGTGGCAGAATGCCTGCCTTCCACGTGGGAGGCCTCGGCTGCATCCCCAGCACAGCTTGAACCGGGCATGATGCACAGCCGAAATCGCAGTGTTCGGGAAGAGAAGCTAGGGGGATCTTACGTCGGAGGCCAGTCGTGGGTACATAGTGAGATCTCGTTGTAAAAAAACAAAGGGACAAGGCAATCGAGAAATAACTGCAGCAAAGGGCCTGAGTTTAGTTCGCCTGACTCACATGGTGAAGGGGGTGAACCAACTCCCGAAGGTTGTCTTTCGGCCTCCACCCTTGCGTCCTTACACGATTACACACAAAATAATACTTTTTAAAATTATTTAAGTGCTGGGCTCAGGAATACAGTTAAGGTTCCGTGGTATCCCCGGAAAGCTGGGGGGAGGGGTCAGAAATAACATCTTAGAAGCCTCAGTTTAAGCGTCTTTGCTCAATAAGAAATATCTATATCCATTCCTTCTTGTAATTATCAGGTTCGAAAGAAGAACTCACTGAAGGACTGTGTGGCAGTGGCCGGCCCCCTCGGGGTCACACACTTCCTTATCTTGAGCAAAACAGACAGCAGTATCTACTTGGTGAGTGGACACCATGCCTTTCCCTCCCTCAGCCCCAGCTGCTCCTGTCTCATGATGAACCCCCTGCCCTGAGCTGTAGTGATGCTGGCTTCAAAGTAAACGCTCTGAAGCAATGGAGCAAGGCTTCCCCCCCTTGCCCTACCTGTAGCCAGAACCCGCCACCCTCACCTATCCTTTCTCTGACAGAAGCTGATGCGCCTCCCAGGAGGCCCCACTTTGACCTTCCAGATCAACAAGGTGAGTGGTAGGGGTGATAGGCGAGCTCAGCTTACCTGGGAGGGCCCTAGAAACACAGATGGTCCTCAGCCTCTCTCTACCCTCCCTTCAGTATACACTGGTGCGAGATGTTATCTCCTCCCTGCGCCGACACCGGATGCATGAGCAGCAGTTTAACCACCCACCCCTTCTGGTGCTCAATAGCTTTGGCGTCCAGGGCATGCACATCAAGCTCATGGCCACCATGTTCCAGAACTTGTTCCCATCCATCAACGTGCACACGGTGGGCCAGATCTGGGGGCAGCTGCTGGGGTGGGCAGTTGGGAGGGGAGCAGGTATTACAGGCCCTCGTCATGCCCTCATTGTGTGAGAGCCTCACTAGCATGAAATAACTAACTTTATCGTAAATTCAAAGGCAGGGCTGGAGTTGGAGCGAATTTGATACTGAGACACAGGATCTTCTGTATCTCAGGCTGCACTTGAACCTCTGGCTCTCCATCTCTTGCATGTACACCTTGAGTGATGTACAACTGGCTTTGGGTGTTGGCGGTCAAACTTGGGCTTTGTGTATGGTAGGCAAGCACGCTACCAACTGAGCCACATCTTTGCCCATTTTTCTTAACACAAGGTCTTACATTAACTCAAGCTGGGCTTAGAGTTACTGCCTCAGCCACCAAGCCAGCAGGGCTAGAGTTTCAGCTCCTAACCCCTTGCCCTTGCCCCAGTGGTTCTCAGATTAAGTTCATTATAAGATCCACTTAGAAGTCTGAAGGTTGGCTTTGATGGCTTATGCACCCTTGATTTTTAGCCAGTGCTCCAGTCTGTAGATACTGGTTGTAGCCTCTAACACCTAGGGGCATCCCTAGTGCTTGCCCCCAAATAACAGGCTGCTGGAGGGAATCAGTACTTGTTTCTGGCTGCATGCCCTGGCTTTAGCACTTAGCCCACAGGCAGCTCAGAGGTCCCCCTCTCCCTGGCCCCCAGGTGAACCTGAATACCATTAAGCGCTGCCTCCTCATTAACTACAACCCGGACTCCCAAGAGCTGGACTTCCGGCACTAGTGAGTATTGGTGGGAGGGACTCACGGTGGGATACCCCATGCACCTGATGAGAGCTCTGTTGCTGAGACCATGTGATTGCTCAGACTCAAAGTAAACGCCCTGATGCATGTACAGTCGGAAGGGGGCAAGGAGCTGATCTAGGACCCTGTGACCCTTCACTCCTCTCTTCTGCCACTGCAGTAGCATCAAAGTGGTGCCTGTGGGTGCAAGCCGGGGCATGAAGAAGCTCTTGCAGGAGAAGTTTCCCAACATGAGCCGATTGCAGGATATCAGTGAGCTGCTGGCAACGTGAGGAAGGGCTCTGGGTGGGTGGCAGTTCAAGCCCAGGGGTTTCAGATCAGAGCCAGCCCGTGGAGCACTCGAGGTAACCTGCTGTCCCACACAGGGGTGTAGCACTGTCGGAGAGTGAGGTAGAGCCAGATGGTGAGCACAATATCACAGAACTACCCCAGGCTGTGGCCGGCCGTGGCAACATGCAGGCCCAGCAGAGTGCCATCCGACTTACAGAGGTGAGCAGCTCATGGTGGCTCCTACAGACACAGCCCTCAGTCTTGAGGCCAACCTGATTCTCCCATGTATGTATCTCCAGATTGGGCCCCGGATGACACTACAGCTCATTAAGATCCAGGAGGGTGTTGGGAACGGCAATGTCCTCTTCCACAGTTTTGGTAAGGGGACAGGGTGAGGCCAGCCATTGAGAGCAGTGCTAGGTCCCATTGTGATCTTGACAGGTATGTCTGGTCTTCCTCACAGTGCACAAGACTGAGGCAGAACTGCAGGCCATCTTGGCAGCAAAAGAGGAGAAGCTACGACTCAAGGCCCAGCGTCAGAACCAGCAGGCTGAGAACTTACAGCGCAAACAGGACCTGCGCGAGGCCCACAAGTATGCAGAGACCGTGGGTAGAAGGGTGGCTGGGCGCCTGGGCAAGCTAAAGCCCTTGTCACTCTTGTCCTCCAGGAAGAAGAGCCTGGCAGGCATGAAGCGAGCCCGGGCAGGGACCGATGGGGACAGTGATGCCGAGGACCCTGGGGCACCCCCAGAGGCAGTAGGAGCAAGCCGGAATGAGGAGGATGAGGATGACGCTGAGTATTTTCGCCAAGCTGTGGGCGAGGAGCCTGATGAGGGTGTGTGCAGGGGCCATGCTGATGATACCTGAGGCTCCTTATTTTCTTCTTGAGGACTCTGACCGTTTCTCTCCCTACAGACATGTTCCCCAGAGTGGGCAAGCGGAGGCGGCTGGGAGGACCTCCAGGCAAGAAGCAGCGAGGGAAGGAGCAAAGGCCTGGCTCAGGCAGAGGCCAGGGTGGCAACTGGCGGCCTCCGAAACCAAAGGGTAGATTCCAAGGAGTCAAGACCAAGCTGGGACCCAGAGCCAGACACCAGGACATGGGTCGGCCATCAAGAACCTGAGGCCGCTTGGCAGTGGACGAACCATAGATGCCTCAGATTGGGGCCCGAGAGCTGCCCTGGGCTCCAGTGCAGCCCGGTTTCCTTTCATAAAGGAGCTATCCAGTTCTTATTTCCAATAAACTTGAACTTGGCACTTTTTGAGTCCACTCTCTGGTTGGGGTGGGGACAGGGCTAACAGTACTTAGTTGTGACTGGCCAAGAGATAGGCCCAGCCCAGATGGTACAAGGAGGAAGTGGGCTAGGTGGGAGGTGTCACCCTGACTGGCTATGCAAGTTGAGATGGACCAGTGGCCACACTGCTGGGAACCCAGGAGGTGCCTGTGTAACCCAGAGCTGCTGTGAGCACCATGGCTTCCCTCTCAGGTAAGCTAGCACTTGGCCAGTTAAGAGACAGGACGTGCCCAGCGGATAGCATCTCAGGGATGGCTCTTTAAGCAGTCAGGGTCTGCAGACTTAAGATTTTGGGGTGACGCGGTTGGAGCAGTTCTGCACTGCCTTTATCTGAGGCTGATTGCCAGAACAATGCAAAGCTCTGGAATTGGGCGGAGTTGTTGGTAAATGGTAAAGCTGGGAGTGCAGCCCCTGGCTGGCATCTGGGCACCCTCTGGTTGAACCCACAGCTGGTTGGTGCTAGCAGGAGGGCACTGTGATGAGAATAGCCCTGGATGGTGATGGCAGGCTTCTGTGCAGACTCAGTACAGGCTCTTGGGGCTACCCCAGTTTGTCTCAAAACAGACTGAGTGTGACCCCGACCTATTCCACCTGAAGCTAGGCTGGCCCTTCCAGGTGGTGATAGGGACCTGCCAGGCTGCATTTGCACAGCAGGCCCACACCTGCTTGCCACTCTTAGGAACTGGTATGCATGCAAATGTTACTTCTGCCTACAGGTACCAAGCCCTGCCTGGACAAGTATGTGGAGGCTGCCGATCGGCAGTACAGGCGCTTTCAGGAGGGCTACCTCTGGGCCATCCTGATGGCAGAGTTCCTGGTGGCGGCAGGGGGCAATGGCCTGGCCCTGTACCGCTTTATCACCAAAGAGCAAAGGCCCTGGCACCCAGCTGTGGTGTTCTCAGTACAGCTGGCAGCCTGCAACCTGTGCTATGCACTCACACTGCCTCCTCTGGCAGCCTACTTCTACCCACCGAAAAACTGGAGCTTTGGGGAGGTGGCCTGCCACCTAGAGCGCTTTGTCTTCACCTGCAACCTGCTGGGTGGCATCTTCTTCATCACCTGCATCAGCCTCAGCAGATACATGGTGGTTGTACACCCTTTCTTTACACGAAGACACCTGCGACCCAAGCATGCCTGGGTTGTCACTGTTGCCAGCTGGGCCATGGCCATCCTGCTGGCTGCACCCATGCTTGGCTTCTCCCACCAGAAGGAGCCCCAGTCAGACCTTGGGACATGTACTCGGCTCAAATCATGAGGCCTGTGTCAAGTGCCTGGGGATGATGGAGGACAGCCAGCTAGGGACCTTCAGAGCCTACAGCTTGGTGCTGGCATGCCTGGGTGGCATCGTGCCTCTGCTGCTCACACTAATGGCCTACAGTGCACTAGGGTCTGTGGTACTGCGCAGCCCAAGCATGACCACAGCCCAGAAGCTGCATGTGGTAGTGCTGGTGACCAGTGGTGTGGCTCTCTACGCCTGCTCCTATGTGCCCTACCATATCACACAAGTGATCCATGTGGACGCCATGTTGCACTGGATGGCTCGCTGCCCCAACTTCACCAGTGTGTCACAGGCTGTGGCGGAGCTAGACCTGAGGGCCTTCTTTGGCTACCAGACAACACGCATCCTTGTGCCCCTGGCTACATGCATGCACCCCCTGCTCTACATGGCAGTGGCACCCAGCCTGGACTGCCACCCATGCCACCGAAACCCTGAGGACAAGAGCCCTCGCCAAGACTTGCCTGTAGCAGGTACAACCACTCCCCAAAGCCAGCTGAGCCCATGACCCATCTAACTGAAGCCTTCTTGCCAGAAGATGGTTGCAACAACAACCCTCAAGTACCAAGGGTCCCCCACTACCTCACCAGTGGAGGTTGCCTCCCATCCAGGCAGGTCCTTTACAAGACCACAGCCTGAAGGAGGGGCCAGCTCCACCCCCAACAGGAGACCCATGAGAACAAGCAAGACATAAGTGTGTTTGGTGTCTGTTTAATGGAAGCTTCCTGTCCCTGAGGGTCCGGGCGACAGCAGCAGGCAACAGGTGTCGTATTAGTTTGTTGATGGCCTGGAAAGAAAGGAGGTGGTAAGGGTGCAGGTGGGGGCTTATGACCCTGAAGGTGGTACCCGAGACTCCACACTCACATACCAGGGAAGCCCAGGCCTTGCCCACTTAGGAACAGTGGCATCAAGCCTGGCAACCGCATAACTAGTGCAGGACCCACAGTGGGCTAAGGAGGATGTGGGAGAGGGGAGGAGCAAGGAGGATGTCTTACTTGGCCCATTCAACATTGAGGATGAGGTGGTCATAGCCAAAGCCAGACACCCCTGCAATGGCGCGGGCAGCATCTTCCCGACGGTGAAAGCTGATGAAAGCAAAACCCTGGGGGCCAGGGGCAGATAGTTAGGGGAGGAGGGTAAGAAGTGGGTCCCGGGACCCCTACTGTCCAGCCATCCGTTCCCCAGACTAGTCCACCCACCTTGGACTGGCCAGTGGTCTTGTCCTTGGCCAAGTATATGCGAGAGATGGAGCCAAAAGGCCGGAAGAGTTCCTGGAGGTCAGTCTCACGTGTGTCCTCAGACAGGTTAGTAACACGGATGGTGGCATTGTCATCGGCTTTGTGGGCAGGGCAGTGTGAGGTGGCAGTGAGAAGCATGCCATAGCTAGACCCCACACCCACCAGGCAGGATAATTACAGGGTGTCTAGTTGACTACTTGCTACTAGGCTATTCCGAGCTTCTTACCTCTGCGGTTCGGCTGCATGGACTCCCCACGGCGACTGGCCCCATCCCGGAGACTTGGGGGCACATACTTCCCCGTCTTGTTCTGGGCAGCCTGCACAGGCTCCAGCTCTGGAAAGCAGTGGACAAAATCACATTCACCCCAGCCCCAAGCTATAAGCATCCAGTCGTCCTTTGGTGACCCAAAGGTTGCAGCAAGGAAGCTAGCAGCTTTCAAAGTCTCTGCTGACAGCATGGGTAAAGTGAACAAGCCCCAGAGCAGACGTGGTCCTGGCACCCATAGCCCAGCACTGGAGAGCCCCACAAGCTAGAGAACACCAGCCTCACAGCGCAGACTGCAAGCTGCTCATGATGGGAGACAGGAGGCAAAGCTCCATGCAAGTCACAAAGAGGCAGCTACCCACAAGACACCTCCAGAGCCATACTGAACCCAGCACATGGGTACTGCCTACACACACACACACACACACACACACACACATGCTAGAATAAGTCACCAGCCACACCTACATAGGAATGACCATGCCCCAAGCAAATGAGGTGTCTATGAGGACACCCAGACACAGGCTGCTCAAACCTGACCACAGAGAAAGAAAACAGCACACTACAAAAGGAGTAGCTGAAGCCCCTCCCAGGTGTCCTAGGTCCACACCTCCCGGCAGCTTCTCCTTCTCCCCAGTGGACAGGCCCAGCTGCTCAGCCAGTTCCTTCTGCATGGGCCCCAGTGTGTCCTTGTAAGGGCAGCGGGTGGTCCAATGGTCACCCTTGCAGATGCGGCAGGACACAATCTTCTGGCCCTTGAGCTTGTTCATTGGGTCTTCCTCCTCCTGGCAGTTTAGGTCCTGGTGGGGAATAGGGAAGGGTGGCTCAGAGGGGACTGCTGTGCCCACCCCACCCCCACTGTACTTCTGGGGCTCCATCTTCAGCCTGCTCACCTCTTTACTAGTGATAAATGTCATGGAGACATCATCACTGACTGTGGTGGTGGCCACATTGGGCCCTGGTGGGTCAAACTCCGAGTTGCCAAACTTCTTCCAGTTCTGGGCTCACAGAAGGGTGGGGAGAAGTTACGAACAAAGGAAGGCAGGACTCCACAGTGTACCTCAGACAGATAACCATGTCAGGGTCTTTAAATCCTACAATGTAGCCTCCCCAGAGGCCTTCCATGTGATAACGGTGACAATTCCCATTTCCTGAACCAGACATGGTGGTACATAAGTTAAACACTCCAGCTTCATCCCTGGTGGCCCATGGACCTATCTGGAAACTGCCAGTGGCAAAGTTATGTGCCACCCCACTTTGAATCTCCCTTCTGTCTCCTGGAGTTACGCAGATCACAGGAACCTTAAGCTAGTTAATCCCGAGACTTACCCCTTCCTGCAAAACGGGAACCACAAAGCTCCCTGCCTCCCTAGCCTGGTCTACACTTTGGGAAGCCAAGTTTTGCTAAATGCCTGGCATGGAGCCTTACTCTCAGTGCATTGCTGTCTTTCCCCCAGAAGCCCTTGCCCCTTGGTTAAGTGGAGCCTGCTTGTTCCTTCAGGTAGACAGGACAAAGGACTAAGAACCTAAGTCAGAACCCAGGAGGCCAAGGCAGAAGCATTTAGAATTTGAAAACTACACAACAAGAGCCTCTCAAAAATAACAAGAAACAAAACAACACACCCAAGAGGGCTGGCTATATCTCAGTAAAGTATTTGTAACGAAAGTACCCTTCAGAGTCCACTCCCAAGCACCACAATGAAAAGCTGGCCAATGAGGCATGTACTTTTAACCTCAGTGCTGGCCAGATAGGAGGCAGAGACGGCAGGATCCCCGCGGATAGTGGCCAGCTAGCCTAATCTAGTTCCTGATGACAAAGGACCATCACAAACCAAGAGGAATGAGCTAGAGGAATGACACTGTACACAGGAGCACACAAAAATGGTGTGTGTGTGGGGATCTAACCTCATCTACTCCTGAGCCCTAAACCTTAATTCTATATAAACAAGAAAGGGCTTCCCAACTCCTCAAGTCAGTCCTGGGGGCCCTTCCTCCCACACACACCAAAACGAGACAGGATATTCTCACCTTTCTCCTGGCCACAGCCTTTGATGCCTTCCGGGTCTCAATCCTGAAGGTCCTGACAATCTGAAGATGGAAAGAGGAGCACTTCCAGAATCTCAAGGCCTTCTTCGCCAACCCAATCAACACTCATCCCTCATGACTGACCCTGAGGACGAAGGCACGTTGACCCTCTGTGACCACCTGAACCTCACCTTGAACTTCTTGCCATCTTCATCTATCTTGTACTCGGTCACCGTCTTTATGTTTCCGTTGATGACTTCCTTGGGAGGTGGCAGTGGGTCTGTAGGGCGATGACAGAAACTGAGTCCTGGGTAATGGGGACTGGCTAGAAATAGGGTTGAGGGTAGAAAGGGAGGAGGGAGATGGCAGGGATGGATGTCGCTCACCTCCGGGCAATAACTCAGGCTCTGGACTGGTGTCACCGGTGGGCAGAGGGATTCCTTTCAGGAGCTCGCTGGTGACACACTTGTCTGTCAGAGAGAATGCAGTGAGGAGGAAAAGTGAGCCACAGAGCTGAAACTTTCAAGCCAAGGTGGAGGGACTTTGGAGACTCTGTCCACTCCGGGGGCAGAGCGCGGGAGGGGCCCACACAAGCTCTCACCGTCCTCGCCTTCCTCTTCCACCTGGTCGGCCCAGCTGGGCTTTGAGCTGCGGGGACACGAGATCGGTGAGCGGGTCCCGGTTCCCGCGCCGCCCAGACCACCATACACCCAGAGCTGCCCCCGCACCGCCCCTTGGAGAACCCGGCACCACCCCACGCTCACTCAAAATCGCCAGTCGGCATCACGAAGACTAGTTCCACGCAGCTCACAGCCCGGGTAGAGAGCGGAAGAAGGGGGAGAACGAAGCTTCCGGTGCCGCCGGTGCAGCCTAGAGCGGCTGGACCGCGGTGGCCACAGCGCCTCGCTGTGGACAAAGGTGGACACGCGCATCTCACGCACGCAAAGCTGGAAGAGGTCCAAGAGAGAGCATCCAGAACTTTATTTTATTTTATTTTATTTTGCCTTTAAAAGCCCTGCCTAAGAGTGGAGGGATACCGCCTCTTGTCCTGCTGTGTTGGTGTGCGAGTCGAGGACTGAATCTTGATTTGCATAATTAAACCTTGCTTTTGCATTTCAATGCGTCTGTGTTTCCGGAGGTCTTCTTGGGGTCCCTGGGACTTGGGCACTACACCTGTCGACATTTTTCTTTCAAATACACACGTTTCCTTTTTTTGTTTTCTTTTGTGAAACCAGAACATTTATTTTATGACTGATTGAAATCCTTTAGATGAACCATCCAAAACTTCTTCAATGTTTTTTTGTTTGTTTTGTTTTTCGAAACAGGGTTTCTCCATGTAGCTTTTTTTTTTTTTTTTTTTTTTGTGGAACCTGTCCTGGTACTAGCTCTTATAGACCAGGCTGGCCTCGAACTCATGGAGATCCGCCTGCCTCAGCCTCCCAAGTGCTGGGGATTAAAGGCGTGCGCCACCACCGCCGACAGATCCAGAGCTTCTTAAAAGATTTTTCATCTTTTTTTGGGGAGGGTGATGGGACTAGAAATTAGTGTCTCACTCTACAGCTAGGATAGCCAGTAATTCCAGCCAATCTCCTGCCTCAACCTCCAAAGGGCTGAAATTATAGGCTGACACACTACACCCAGGTTGACCTTGAATCTGAGGCTTGCCTCAAACTCCTGGTGTACTGCTGCCAGGCACGAACTCCTAGCAATCTTTCCACCTCACCCTGGCAAGTGCTGTAAATACCAAAATGAAATTACCACATCCAAGGCTGGTTGGTTCTCTCCCTCCTCCAGTACTAGGGTTTTCAGCAACCAGTAATCTTCAAAGTAGGGGAGGTAGAGGCAGGAAGATCCTGAGTTCAAGGCCAGGCTCAGCCACCTCTTAGATTCCAGGCTAGCCTTCTCTACATGAGACTCTGTCTCCAAAACTAAAACCCTGGAGTCTTGCTGTGTTGCTCAGCCTTGCCTCTGAACTCCTGGATGCGAGTAATTCACAAATAGATGGGACTACGGTTGTGTGTCAA